>VXBT01005728.1:21312-153544 GCA_013400235.1 Oriolus oriolus | reverse complement strand
CCACCCCAGTTTTCTAATTCAAAATTGACTGATTTCATCTTCTTCCAAGAATTTAGTAGACCTTTTTGTATAAGCCCTTTGGTTTCTTCCTACTCCTGAGAATGACAGTGACTCATTTACAAACACATTCCAGCCACCAAAATGCAAATAGCTCCTACTGCTTTACCTTCAAATTAACACTTGGGGTTCAGAACTGAAGGTGCACCAATTTTCAAGCATCCATAGTAGCCCGAGTTAACTACAAAGAATCTCAACATCTTCCCCACTCAGAACAAACTTATTTTTGGGGTGTTTTTTTTCCCTTTTCCTCCTAAGCACCAGCTCCCCATGTTATTTTCATATTATGTACCTTATGAAGTCTTATCACTCAAGTCTTGAAACACAAATGACAATTTGTTATGGCTCAAACTTTTTTATATGTATTCATCCTTCAGGAGTTTAATTTACATTCATTTGTATTTCTCTAATACTAGCGAAGTTAGTACTTTCAGTTCTGACACATCCTTTCAGCTTCATTTATCTACTCCCCCATGTAGTTCTGTGAGCAGTCATGTTTCAGACTCAAACAGGCAAGAATCCTCAATCCTAGAAGCACAGGGATAGGTATCATCCTTGCTACGTTTTACAGAGGAAATGGAAGCATTCTGACACTACAGGTCTTTCAACAGATCCATAGCTATGTATTAAAGAATAAAATGAAAAACAAAATTTTATTTGCTCTGTTCTGTTCTCTGTCATTGATCAGTTCAGCAGGTCAACTTCTACAATAAAATGCCCTTCAGATAAATAACAATTATGATACATGATGCAAGTAATGCTTACCATGATATGATGCAATCCATAGTACATCAAAATGTCTGCTAAGGTAAAAATGTTTCCTGCAAGGTAGACTTTATCTTCAAGGTGCATGTTAAGATCCTAAAAAGGAAAAAGTCATTATATTGCTGTAGTACTGACCTTGTGAAACAATATATTAAGGCAGTTGTTAAAAATAACAGAAACTTCCTCTCTGGAGACCATGCATATAAAATAAACACCAGTTTTAAATTATCCCAACTCAGCAAACAAGACAAACAAGAAAAGAAGAAAAAAATCTAGAAAGTAAGTGAAAAGATAATAAAATAAAATATCATTCTTTGACAGTGAGAATTAGGTAAAATTTAAATGCTGGTCTCTGAAAATAGTGCTTCATATCTAGTGAAATTTTTGTAAATGCAAATGCAATTTATTTTAGGCTGACTCCACAGAAATACTTTCAAGTTTGTCTTTTCTTGGCTTCAAATTACTGAAATTCCAAAATTAAAGAGTTGCATATTTATTATGAGTGCAAATTCAAATGTTTAACGTTTGATTAGTCGAAAATGCAGTCCCTATGATAAAAGGACAGCATACTGCTCTTCCAGCAGCAGCTATGCCTGTCCTCCAGGACTCTGTGCAGCTGGTCAGCAAGGTTCTGGAATTCCAGATGTATAAGAACCAGGGAAGCACACAGGCACAGTGGGGTGGAAGACAAGGTGTTGCAAGCTAAATGCTGGAAACTTGATACCCACCAGCTGCTATCACTTGACACCTGCTTTATAACAATGGTGAAATCACTGCTGGCAATTCTTTGTGGCTGATATTGTCAATTCAGCTGCTGTTCTAGTCTCTTAAGAAAGCATTTCAGCATTTTAAGATCATCTCTCAACTGTTCCAGATCAGAGGCTCTAAGGGTGGACAGAAGGAGGCTTCCACTCAGGTTCAGTAAAGAATTATTTCAAACGTGTATTAACAGAAAGCCCCTTTTCATGGCTTTCTGTATAAGAGGCTGACAGGCTCAAGTTGATCAGTTCTGGGGACACAGGCATCACACATCAGCTCTTTACCTGTCCTTCCTTTTCTCCAAATCTTACCTACTTGTCATCCAATTTATGCACCATTCTGCCCCCTACTTTCCCCTAAAGAAGTGTAACAACAAATAAAATTACCTATTTTAACCCCGACCCCAGCATAAGCCAATAATATTTACAATATTCTTTTCAGACATGGACAAAAACAGTTTCCCAGCTTTTCCTTGGATTTGGAAACTCTCCTTATCTGAAGGGAAAAAACGGAGCACACAACATTTGCTTAAGCCCCTCCCTCCCCCTGCCCTAGAAACAGAGGTAAGCAGCTTAAACGTAACTAACATTTCTAAAAATTTTCATTTTTCAGTCTCAATTACAGCACATTCCATTTTCAGACAACCTCTAATTGAAAAAAAAAAGTCTCAGGCAAGGAGAAGGGGGTTAATAATTAGTGAACAACTGAAAAATTATATTTGGCCTAAAGCATTTGGCACTTTTTTGTGGTTACATAATTTTACTGATGCAGAGATATCCTATAGTACAGATATTGAAAATAAACCAAGACCAAAACACAAAACTAAAATGTTGAGACTTTAAGACATCTAACCTTGCATTTGCTTTTGAGAGGTTCGACTCCATTAAGCCACCTTACTATTCTTTGATAACCTCTTCATGACAGGACTCCTGTACTTCTGTAGTATTTAAACATCCCCATGTCTGTTTTGATTTCTTTTATTAGAGCAAATCAGGGAAAAATATTAACCCCTGCATAGTTAAAATTCTGTAAGGTCAACTGCCCCTGGCTATGTAGCTTCTTTTCTTTAGACTGGTTTACTGCTTTGTTCATGTTAGTTAGTGCTCAAATTACTTCAAACATGTAACTACAGTTCTGTGGAATTTCTTACACGCAACACAAAGGCAAATACAATGTTAAGAAGAAAAAACTTGCAGGAAGACAAAACCCCCAAACCTAGAGATTTCGTTACTAGGAAAAACACCCTATAAACTTGCCTGTTTTGAAACAAATTCTCTGATCAGCATTCCTCATTTCAATTAACCAGAACTTCCATGTGCATTATAATGAAAACTAACACCACATTTCACAACAATGAAATTTTATCTTCTCCCCCCTCCACCTCTGTTCTTCTTAGCTTAGGCTATGGAATCAGGATTTTGTAAAGTAAAAAGCTCATTATCTCTGAAGGTACCATCACCACAGTTATTTCCCTGCTCAAAATTTTGGATTTCTGCATCAAAGAAATTACAGCATGCTAATTCTGAGTTTTATATTGCATGTGTACATTCAAAATAGTCATCAATAAAAGAATCCTAAAACTTTAAAGGCAAGGTAAGCCATTACAGCGTGAGTAATTATTTATTCTGGTTCATCAAATTTTATGAAGCCAGTTAACTGAGCAAATTAAATTTGACAAAAATAGTTTAGTCTTGTATAAATTAGCATTAGTTTATAATTCTGGTTTTGAACATGTACTTTCCTCTCCTAAAATACAGACAGATATTCTGATTTCATTCTGCAAGTCACTCTAATTCAGAACCACCACAGTATTTTTTTTTTCCATGTGCATTAGGCACATTTAGTTAATCTTGCCTCATGGGTTATGCTTCCCATGGATGATTATATTACTAATAGCCAAATGTGCTAAAATTCCTGAAAGTCAAGTTTGCTTAAGTGACCACAGTATTAAAGTGAAATAGTGTTCCTGTCCTGGAGAGATGGATGAAAATATGAACACAAAACTGTATAGAATTTCTATTACATGCAGGAAATTCAGGTCTGCTCGCTGTCATTTGAATCATTTGCCTTTCATGTACTGAACGCCACTGCTTAAATGAACTCCATATATACAAACCCAGGATTAAAAGACTAAGACAGTCCTGGAAGTTGCTTGTAACCATATAAACCTACTGTTGCAATCCCTCAGGAAACTCCTTCTCATATTTCAGACAGGTACTTAAGGCACAGCTGCATTACAATGCATTAACATACACTGAACAACTGCAGCAATTCAAACACCATTTTTGGGTATGAGGGGGAAGAAAAGCAACAGCAAGAAGAACTGTTGCAGCATTTATGGACTAACCAATAGATTTCCATTTGCTTGTTCTGCGGGAAGAAAAAATTCAATTTACAGCCCATATCTAGCAACAGCTCAACACATCCCATTCACAGCACACTTCAGACCACCCCGCAGTATTGCTTACTGCCTGTTAAATATGCAATCCAATGGCCTGTAATCCATTTAATCTGCTCAGGCCGCTGAACCCCTGCCAGTCACCGCAAGTTGTGACAGTGGCTCGGATAAGGAACAGTTGCTTCTTACAACAACCCAGGAGCTTCTGATCGACCTAATCACACTCTGGTTTTGTTCTGGATATTTTGCCCACGACACCCTGCTGGTGTGTGTGCTTCCCTTGCACACACAAGCATGTCCTGCCCTTTCAGTCAGCAAGATTCTCGAGGTCGTTTATGCCCTAAATGCCTTTGTATCTCTCGCACCATGCAAAGACAAAAAGCTGAGCACTCCCAAATGCTTCAGGAAAGCCCCTGACAATGCAGAACCCAAGAAAGGGTTTCTGCAGCCACATCCAAGAAAAGCAGAATTGCGCTTTTGGTACATAGCCATATTTTTAATTCTCATGTAAGACTCTTCTCTTAAACTGGCAAACTATGAATTAAACCTGGTCTGAAAGAATATTGTACTCAACATACTGAGTTTCTTGTAAAAGACAGAAGAAAAATAGTCAACAAATGTTGCTGCAATAATCAAAATTCAATCTTTAAACCTGTAAGTATGCAAAAATATCCTGGTGCTAACAGAAGAGGTAAATAATTGAACACTAAAAATTGAAATCTGAAAAATGTTTGCTGGATAGGCTTGCAGGGAAGCATCCCATTCAGAACTCTCAAAAAACAGTGTACAAAACTATGGATTAATGGCATGAACAGAGCATGGATTTATCTACTTTTGTACCTGTGTAAACAGTAATTTTTCAAGCAAGCACATTAAATAGAAATTACAGCTCTCTTATTCAGATTTCTAATTGGATTTCATGGCTACAGCCAGGCAGCACAGGAGATTGGGATAAAGCTAATTGAAATAATGGAATACTGTTTTGTATGAGACACTGAAGTAGTACACAAAGATTCTTAGTTGTAATTATCTTTCAGAGACCAGAGGTTTCTACATTTATGTGGATGTGACTTTTTTGTGAATTTAACAAGCTACCAGTTATTTGGCAGAAGTTCCTGAAGATGGGGCGTGAGGGGGAAAGAATCCTCAGGTTTAAAATATTTGATAAAGCAGAGACATTAAAATTTCCTGAACAGAATTCACTAACATCTAAGTAGACACTTGATGGCACAAAGATTCTCAGTTCCTTCCCTGAGGAGCAGAAAAAACACTAGCTATCCTGCATGACAACTCAGAAATTTTCAGATTCTTTTTCAAATGCAGCTCAATTTACCACTAAAGAAACATCAAAGAAACAAAAGATTATACTCTCTTATCCTGTAGAAAAGTAAGTTAATATAATGCATTGGATATTATGCTATCACTGCTATTGACGTTCATCATTCCTACATATCTGCTGAGGAAGAGATACGGAGCAAAAGTACTGTTCCCATTTACGTTATCCAGTACAGAAGCACAGATCAAAATTAGACAAAACTCTAAAACAAGCCCTTTTATTGGCTCTTTCTGAACAGTGTGGCATTTGCTCTGAATGAATACAAAAACCCTGGCTGAGATGGCCTGTTTCACCATTATTTTCCTGCCAAGTAACAGCTTAAGGCAACATGTTAGTAAGAACAATTTAACAACCTATTTTCGTAAAGCAAACAGAATATCCTTCCTGTTCAAATTAACAAACACGAAAGCAGTTATTTACTGACATTTGTAGAACCACATCAGTTAAGGGTTAAACTGAGGCAGCCAAAAGTTTACAGCAGAAGTGACTGAACTGTTTTTGGCACAGCTTATTATAAATTGTGGCTCTAGGCTGCAACTGTCCCAAGACTGCCATTGTGTATTCCAGACACGTTGTAAAACCACAGCCTCAGACTTCCCTCCCTATTTTAGTTTTTCCTTTTTTTTTCCACCGGTACTCCCTTTTGGCACAGTCTACTTTAATGGTAGGCTGCCCCTTTTCTGATTAATCATGGTGGCAAGAGAACAAATTACAAAAAGAAGCCCTTAATTGCTATACTATGCAATTATTAGTGCTGAAACAATTCCAGAGCAGCCTTGTGTTGAAGTAAATTCTGGTCATTCAACACTTGCTAAAAAAAAAATTCCACAGAAAACCTTTTAAATGGTAATATTAGACTGCACTTAAAGGCAGAGATTCTCTCTTGAGTAACACTGTTTCTCAGTAAGGAAATTTTGCTTTGCTTGGAAACACTTGATTTATCTACATATTTGTATCTCAGCATATTGTCTTTTCTACACAGCCAGTGTCACTAAGGCCAAAGCTGAAAAGAGATCTTGGCTTCAGCAGGAAACTGCCATATCTCTCCATCTGGTTTTAATGCTCCAGTGCAGTTCTGCAAATACTCACACGGATGTGCTGACAATGCAGGTATCATCACTAAACTATCCCGAGCAGATGAATTTTGTTACAATAAGACAGAAAACTTGTTTTTGGTGTTTGTACAAATTTGGTTTCTATATGATAGGCAAAAAATGGAAATGGAAGTTAGTTATTTGTTCTCATATGGTCTTCTCACAGTTTGGGAGAACAAAAAGCATCACAAGTTTCAAATTAGTTCAAAGAATTACTGCAATTGTGTGACACTTGTCATAAAAGTTTAGACAACCTCCAAGGGCCACCTCATCATACCACAGCTAAACCTGAAGTTAAACCCTGACTAGTCAGTGCCTCCTTCAATCAAGTTCTAAAAATCCTAAAGGGTAGACAGTTTTCATGCAGTATCTGCATCACGACTGTGAAGCTTTTGATAGCATCTGCACACAGAAAGTAAGAGCAGAGATGTTACAAAAAGAGAAGCAATGTAAACAAACTCATGATTAACCAGTGGAAGATAATAATCCCCAGGTACAATGAAACCAAGGTAACCCAGATTATTTGGGGTCCAAGTGAGAGAAATGGTTCTCCAGGATTATCATCAGGTTGGTAAAGCAGGCATGATAGTCCTCAAGATCCAAGGGCTGTCAGCTCGAAGAGTAACAAAGTTTAGCTTTGTATCATTTTAAGATGCAAGATTTTTCTTGATTTTAAGTAACAGTGTGTTAATGCCTCTTCAGTTTATCTTCCCTTTCTGCACATCTTGCAAGAGCCAGAAGTATTATGTTCTGTCAGCTTTAAGTAGAGTCAACCTTGCAGCTCAGAAAGTTATTTCTAAACTCAGACTCACTGGCAGCACTGAGCAATGTAACTCTCCATCTAAAACATACTTTCAAAATTAGAAAAAATAAACACTTAAAAAATTGATCTAATTTCACTGCTCTTTTATACACACTTTATAAACAGTGCTTAATAGCGTAAAGCAAATTTTGTCTTCAAGTTGTTCCCACAAGATGGCAAAAATACTAATTACCAGTTGCAAGGAGTAAGAAGGAAAATAGAGTAAGCTTTGCTATCTGCTCCTTGTCATCTGGCTGCTCAAACAACAAGGTGACCTTCGAGATTCTCTTTTTTATTTCCACCTGTTTAAGAGGAAGTAAACTTCAGCCTACAAGAAAAGTTTAATAACAGCAGACCAAGGACTCCACACAACATAGCTCAATGTGAAGGACAGTTTCGTAGAGGTTGCTTTATGATTTCACTTTTCACACACAATTCTGTCCAGTACCTCCTTTTAGCATCAATACCAATTACCACAGCATCAGCTACGGCCTGTACCCTGTAACTGCCAAATCAGTAAGAATGGCTCTTAAAACAATCAGAGCAGTGTTATCCTGGAATGCAACACCATATATCTTACTATCTTCATAAACACTTGCTTATAACCAAGGGTTTATGAAGATAGTAAGAAACTGGCACCTCACACAGGCAGCTGAACAGTCTCTAACTGTGGAACACCCCTCATAATTTACAGCCTTACAGGCATTGAGCACTGCAAGAGCTCTGCTTCACGTATTTTACAGTTATAGCTGTTTTCCCCTTTCAGGTTGTTGGGGAATTTTGTCAATAAAAGTTAAAAGCAGCAACAGGAATAAAAGCCAGTACTTAGTGATACTGTCAAGCCTTTAGCATTTGCACAGTTTTATTAATATGATGCTCATACACACATTAGCACTGTAATCTTCTTCAAGGTCTAGTCACTCTAGAATTCAGTGGCAACGTAATTAAGTGGTCTTTACCTTCAGAACTGTTCTAGTATCTTCCTTACTGGAGCCTCCATTTACTCGAGTCACTCTGTATTCCAACCACTGCTGCACCACAGCTTTCTCCTCAGCAGTGCTTCCCAGCAGCTGGTCTTTCCTAGCCTGCCTGACCAGGTGGGCAGCAATGGTCATCAGCCCTGTCAGCCCAGGGCCATTGTTGGTTTGGAGAACAGGAACCTGAAAGTGGAAACAAAAGCGTAAGACTAAACAAATAATTAAAGAAATCAGTCTCTACATGAATGGCTGTTGTTTTTTCACATTCCCTCAAAAGGACCTTTGAAGCAATAAATCAGAATTTAGAAGCATTCATGGTAAAGGTAGTACCATCCAAACCAAGTCTGTGCTCACTTTTTGCTCTTTGGGGTGTTTTATTTTCAATTCTTACAAAGAACATGAACAAACCAAGACACCTTTACCTCCAGTTAAGCAAATTCTGTCAGTATTAGTCATAAATAACATTGCTTGTTCTAACACTGGCAGAAATCTTATTACCTGACTTCTAACTCATTTTCAAATTCAGGACTCTGACTTAAGACTGTGAAGTCAGCTCACTTCTCTCTGAGCAAGCAGGCTGCAGTAACCACACCTCTTGAAAAGCTTATTCCTACGTACTGCTCCATTCCCAAATGCCCTGACAGCAGTCAGGAGCTCACTGGTACCAGGAAGACAACATAACACACCTCCAGCTTTAACCATGTCTTTGTGAGTGACAGCAGTACATCTTCAACTGTGGGAAAGGAAACTGAACCACCACCTCAAGAAATTGAGTGATTAAACTGAAACTCACCGCAGCAAGCTGAGGCCCATCCTGTCATTTACAACATAAAATGATGGAAGCTGATTAAATGCAACACTCTTTCTTTTAAAGTATTTGACCACACAGAGGAGCCTGTCTATGTTCAGACTTATTTAATATAAGGTGCAAGTTGAAAGAATAATACTGTTTTCATAGTTGTATCAAGAGACTTTGACTACTAGTAAGTTTTTTCTACTGAGCATGCTGCCAGAAAAAGCTGCAGGCAGATCTAGTTACTCGAATTTTTCAGCCTTATGCTTTACAGTGATAGTGCTAAAAAACCAGTTGGGCTGTAATAATTAAGTAAGTAAAGCAGCTTTTGCAACTGAAGAATATATATAGATATTCAGGACTCTAATCATAAAGTCAATTAAAAAACCCCAAAACGTAAGGCAACTGCAGAGCTTCATTCCTCAACCAACCTTCTCCAGGAGGGAGGATGACACAAATGGCTCACAAAGTTGTGACACTCCCAGCTCCATATTACATTTTTCAGGCCTCAGGTGCCTCTTAAACCATGAAACCTAATGTTTCCATACAAACTTTGAAACATGAAGACATCTCGAGCCATAGAATCGTCAAGGTTGGAAAAGACCTTAAAGATCACCCAGTCCAACCATCCACCCAGCACTGCCACCGCAACCCCTAGATCACCTCACCCAGTGCCACATCCAGACATCTCTCAAACATCTCCAGAAATGATGACTCCACCACCCCCCTGGGAAACCTATTCCAATGCCTGACCACCACAAGACGAAAAAAAATACTTTCTAGTATCTAATCTGAATCCCCCCTGTCTCAGCTTAAGGCCATTTCCGCTGGGCCTCTCACTGCCGGCACAGCAGATGCACCGGTGCCCACCCCACTACAACCTCCTGTCAGGCAGGAGTACTTTAAAAGAATAATATTTTAATCAACACGTCCTCACTACAAACATGTTCCTATTAGTAAAATAGCATCCTTTTTCCCCCCATATAATTTAATCAAGATAGCACAGACATAACTCGCACAGGCATGGGAAAAGGAGAGTGGTGAAAGAACAAGTGTATGTCAAGCCGAAGTCTCTTTCACGACACATGATGATCCTTCCCACAAGCAGAGGGAAGGGGTTTCCAGAACCTACAGGCTCGCAGGCAGCGAGGCCCTACAACACCCACAACATATGTGGGTTGGTGAAGGAAGGGCTGGAGGGAGCACAGGTGAGACCCTGCTCAAGGAAATCTCGGCTGGTATCCGGGGGGCCGCAGCCACCGTCACATCGGTGTCTGGGGGGAATCTCCAGGAAGGCGGGAAGGGAAGCTCGGAGGGAAGAAACCATCGGGGAAAGGAGATCAGAGGACGCCCGCCCTCCCGCGCGCGCCGCCACCGCCACCCCCTGCAGGCCCCTCCTCGCTCCCTTCACCTTCCGCTCCCCCTGGACGCCGTACTTGTTCCCGCCCGGCAGCCCCAGCAGCCGCTCCAGCAGCTCAAGCTCCTCCGCGCCCCGCACCGCGGCCTCCATCTTGCACGGCGGGACACGCGGGACAGGGAGGCAGGGCGGCAACAACCGCCCGCCCCATTGGCGGACAGAGCCACGGGGCCACTGAAGGAAGCGCCACTGCCATTGGCCCGAAGGGGCCGCCCAGCCAATCAGAAGCCAAGGCAGGCTCTGCGTTCATCACTTCGTGGGGAAAAGAGGAGCAGCGGGGTCACGGACNCCCCAGCGGGGGCGGTGCGGTGGCGGCCCTGGGGCTGGGCGGGGAAGCCCGCGGCCGTGGGGTTTCGCGGAATCAGTTTTGTTGGAAAAGACTTTTGAGATGACCGAATCCGATCTATGACCCAACACCACCATGTCAGTTAGACCATGGCACCGAGTGCCACGTCCAGTCTGTCCTTAAACATCTCCAGAGATGGTGACTCCACCACCTTCCCGGGCAGCCCGTTCCAATTCCTATCACCTTTTCTTTGGAAAAATTCCTCCTGATGTCCAACGTGAACAGCCCCTGGCACAGCTTTAGGCCATTTCCTCATGTTCTATTGCTGGTTGCCTGGGAGAAGAGGCCGACCAGCACGTGGCTACACCCTGCTTTCATGGAGTTGAAGAGAGTGATATGGTGCCCCCGAGCCTCCTCTTCTCCAGGCTCAACACCCCCAGCTCCCTCAGCCTCTCCTTACAGGACTTGTGCTCCAGACCCTTCCCCAGCTTCCCTGCCCTTCACTGGATAGCTCCAGCTCTGTCCGCGGAGTCTCCCCCCTCCCGGTGTCCTGGCCTGCCCGGCCCGTCGCTGCTCGGTTCGATGGATGGCTCAGTGCCACACAAGGAGCTGCCCTGATGTGCCCCTGGGGGATGCCCTCAGGTTACCCTCACAGACCGTCCTTCCCTTCTCCTGGGGTTCTCAGGAACCACTGCACCGCTTCTATCCATCCAATTGCCCGTCCTGCCTTCCTCCACCTGGCAAATCCTGAATTCCTTGTCCAAGTGCAGCTAAATTTAGTAAGGGAGCTGGAGTTCTGTAGAGAGCTACATGACTAGGGATCTTGTGAAATGAATGATCAGCCAGAAAGAGCCAAGCCGCTACCCAAGGGCAGGCATCAAAGGAGGAGGAGGGATAAAAGTAAGGTTCAGAAAATCATCCTAATCCCCATTTCCAGTCATAGTGAAGTTAAGAGATAAACCCCACAAAATCTTAGCTGGCTGTGAAATACCCTGATTTAACTGCACATTAGGTTATTTGAGATTTGATGAAGACATGATTTAATCACCTTTCCAAGGGAAGATACTCTGCTGCAGATGTCATACTTGTTTGTGTGCTCATAAATGTTAGGAATAAAAACAATTCTAGACTGGGAGGTCTATTTGTGCGGAGTATCGAAGCTCAATTCTTGATAGAAGACTGCTAAACACCAAACTAACATTTTTTACTAAAAATAATGAGCCAGTCTTGTCCTGCTACTGACATTTTCACAATCCAGACTCAGGGCTATCACTGCGTTAGTCATCTCAGATAAGATGATCCTGACAAATGTCCTGTTTCTCCAGTGAAAGACTTTGTCTTGACACGAGGTGACATTTAGATTTGTACCTTCTGTTAGAGAAAAAGCCTGAAAGTGGGCACTGAGCCTTCCTCTGGCTGGAGAGCAAATCTGAAATTGTGAGAGGATTTTTAAGCTTTGGCAGGACTTTGTAGGATCTTTTATATTAACATCTGCAAAGCACTTAATTAAAAAAAAATAGCTCTGCCTTGAAAATGGCCTTGCTCTTTGCAAAGCCTTTTTAAATTCTTCAGCTGCTTTCTTTAAGCAATATTTTGAAAGGATATTGTTCCAGCAGTGTTCCAGCAGTGTTCCAGCTGTGTGATATCAATGAATGATCTAAAATTGTACAGAAAGCCTTCCTTTTCAGTGGGAAAATTGAAAGAAATGCTTTGCTCCCTTTTTAAAAGCTAGTTGATAGTTCCATTATTGAGCAATTTTACTTTTGATAATGAACCATCTGTCATTAAATATATACCTGCACTTACAGGTTATTTTATATATTTATAATTTTTAGATGCTTTGGAAACTAGGAAATGCGACCTACCAGTGTAAAATATTAGTATCTATGTGTTGAAATATCTATCAGGTAAAAGGTTACAATGTCAGTCAGATGAAACCTGAGGGTAGTTGGGTGGATGCGTGTTTTTTTTTTTTTCTTATCACTTTCCTCCCACCTCAAAGTTTTAAAGACCTTGGAAAAGGAGACTTTATAAATTAGATGGAGGAGACTAACTGCTTACGGTTATGTAGTAGTTTTCCCTTGACAGCAGTGTTTAGCAATCTCTTTTTCTGTGCATAGTTCTCCCTTCATTCCATTAGGTGGAGCTTTGTGATTAAGGCTGCAGAAGAAACTTGCTTCTGAGTGCAAAATAATTCACCACGAAATGGCTGGGGGAGGAGGTGAACGAAGCCTTCTTTGCTTAGAGGTATCGTTGTCCTGTACAGAAGCTCGAGACACAAAAATCTGAATCAAGACCCTCACATACAAGGAAAATAAATTGAAAAATCGATTCTGTCAAACGGGGCCCTGCTCTAATCTGCTGTTGTCATAGTCAAGTTCCGAATCTAAAATACCTTAGGTTATAAATTAAATGTCAAATATAATTAATTTGGCACTTGAAACGTGAAGTGGATGACTGTCCTTTGGAGAAAGCCTGACAGCTTTATGTATGTCACATTGGTATCTGTTAAAACAAGCTTCACATGCCAGATGATCCTTGTGTGAATCGTATTGCTGTTAGCTGTACCAGAATTTTGTCGATGGAATAAGTCTCAGAACAGTTTTCTCCTTAATTGTCTGAAGCTTTTGCAAGACAATATAAATCAAGTGTCATCTGCATCGTCTGTGCAGAATAATGGTTTTATCATACATCAAATAAGCAATTTATTTCTTATTCATTACTACAGAAGCTATTGTTGAATATTTACATACAAATCTATATTTTATACAAATGGAGAATGTTTTCTGTCCTGTGCCTTGAACTCACTGCAGTTACAATTTGAATCCAGTTTTCATTCCATCCTCTTGACTTCAGCAACAGCAGCTGTAGCCCTGCACTACTCTTCCACAGGGAGGCCAAGGTTATAATTGAGTACCACTCCTTCCCAGCCCACTTCCCTGAGGCATGGAGATCCTATTTGCACGGCCTCGCCCCCTTGGCCCAAACCAAAAGCAAAGAGGTCTTTCTTCACATTTTGCTTTTTGTGTCCTTGCTTTGCACAATGAACTATGCTCAGCTTAATGCTTCTTTATTCACAGGTACCCCTGGGGAGGTGGAGGAGGCAGGTTTGTCCGGTGGACACTTTTACACAGTTGTTGAAATAAAAATGTCAGTATACCATGTTATTTCCCACTAACAGGACCAGCAGGGCCTTCCTAATCCAAACCTCATAAAAATTCCCCAAGCAGGGTGCTGCAGCAAGGTTTCACCATTAATTTTAAAATGTGAGTAACAAACTGGTTAAATGTTTGTGGGTGATAACCTTTACACTGCCTGTGTGATCAGGATAATCATTTAGCTTAAGAGAAAAAAAAAAGACTGAGACCATGCTGCTCATTGAAATGAGGGGAACTTGTGCAGACAAACTAAAAGATCCAGACTTTTTCCTGGTTCCTGCCGTGGCTGAATGAAGCAAAGATGAAATTGACAATTGACTGGTTTTTTTCCCCCAAGTGCTCTTGGAAAATCAAACACACAAAAAGAATGATTCTTATAACAGCCAACTCTCCTCTGCTTCAGCGTCCCTTTTCTTCTGCTCAACCCTGTGCTCTATAACAGAAACATGAGCCCCAGGTCTGTGTTAAAATTTAGCCATTCTTGTAAGTGTCAGGCAGAAAACAACTCCAAAGCAATATTTTAAACTTAAGAGGCACAACAATTTTTTATTTTTGTCTCATTTCCACTAGGTTACACCAACAAAAGGACTGCTAGTTAGAAGCCTCTTTGTAGGCAGTGACTCAGAGAGGGTTCTGTCCCAGCAGCTGATTTTAGCCTAAGTGCATATTGAAGGAAAGAGGGAAGAGAACATTGCTGTGATATTACTGCTATGATAGTGCATCACCAAAAGCAGGGAAAGGGAGACTTGTCATACTTCTGAGAAGACTGACCTCATGCACATATATGCTTTAATTTAGCAAGAGATGCATATGTTTGTGTTTATTTCAGTCAGAGCAACAACAGGATTCGTCACTGACCATTAAAAAACTGACTGATTTCTTTTTCACTTCCGTTCCATGGAGGATAATTGCAAGTCACGGTGCTGCCCAGGCACTGCAGTGAATTAAGGTCATCATCTTAGCTGCAAGACAGGGCCGGATCCACAGGCAGGATAGCTGCATTACTGCACTGCTGCATAAAAGCTAATTAGCCCAGGTAAGAGGAAATTAGCTCCATACCGCCATGCCTAAAGTGTTCCCAGACCTGACTTGTTCATAGCTCAGTGTTCCTTGAACTTTGTCTCTTATAGGCCCATCTGCATTTGGATCTCAAAAACCTTGTGACTCAGTTTTGAAATTAAACCACTGTTGAACCTAGGTGACAGTTTGGGTTTGGTAATTGCAAAATAACTTTGACTGTTTTCCATGGATTTGGAGACCAATCAACAGCATGTGTATCTATTCGTAAACACATATATGCATCTATAAAAATTGTCTCATTGATGTTCCTTTGAAGTATTTTTTTGACAGAAAGCCCAGGTAACTTTATTCTCCAATAAGGAAAGAATCAGCTCTTAAGCACTGATTGTTACGAGGTTGATTTCCCTGAGATGAGAAAATATGGGCCTGCACGGAAAATTTACTGAGAGTTCTGTAGAGACATATTCTGCTCTTAGCTTCATCCTGGTTTCTTAAGTCAAATTTACTATCCTTTATTTCTCATTTGCCTTCCAGATCTGAAGATATCTTTAAATAAAGCAACCAACATTGCTGGATGTATGGAAATTCAGACTTACAAAAAATGTCTGATTGGCACAGAAGAGAACAAACTAGTGTCTGACATACGAGTCTGAATGCTAAGGTTTGGTTCAGCAGGGGACCACTGTTTTTTTCAGCAGTCGTGTGTATCTAGCACAAGCAATTCTGTCCCTGACAGCTAAATAGATGAAGCAGATGACAGCTTTTAAAAGTGGTATACCTAGAACACTACACCTGGTTTATCATGTGTAAATGTGGTACATTTGATTGTTGAGATATAATCTGCTGCTTCTTTTACAGCTAAGTAAATGCTGGATTTAGTCTATTGTGTTTTTGAGAACGTGATCATTGTAAGTAAATTGCTGCTGTCAAGAAGCTGTTGTTAGGGGGTTTGCCCTAATTACATAATGCAGAGTCCTGGGATGAAAAGGTTATATATACCTTATCAGTAACGTGCCACGTTTGTCCAGACTATTCCTGTTCTTTGTTCTCCAGCTGTGGCTGTGCTGAACTGGAAATATGTCCTGAATATGCACTAGATGGCAGGCGGGTCAGGGGGCTGGAAGCGAGCCTTGCCCATTCATCACACCGCCCTCTCTCCTGCCTCCAAAAGATCAATTGGTCTTCCCCAGGCCTCTACAAAGCACATTTGGCTCGCTGTGCTGGATATGAGTATGCAGTCAGTGGACTAGAAGCTGATCTAACCCTCTGCCCACAGGATGCTAGGCCATGTTGTTTCTGACAGATTTGCTTTTGCCTTTTAGCCGACAAGGAGAAGATGCCCGATCAGTAACAGCTCGATCAGTAGCAGCTGTTGTTGAGAATAAGGCTTGTGTTAGAGAAGTGGATGTGTTAAAGAAGTGCTGTCAGCACCTGAGGCAGGCTCTGATGGCTTGTCTTCAACAGCAGACTCCTGTACTTGCCCTGCAGGAGACGATGGCAGCTTGTCGCAAATTTTTTGTAACAGAACATCTTTGCAATGCTCTTTGATGCCCCGGGATGAAAGATGCCCTCAATGTTGCCCTTAAAGTGGAGATCTCATTGCAATGCCAGTATGTACAGCCTTGAATACATTAGTGCTTACTGCAGGATCCTTTGGGAGCTGTCGTGACACAAGGTCAAATTCAGCCCTCATGTAAACTTGTGGTGCTCGCTTGACCCACAGCTCTGTCACTGTAACAGAAATGCTGTCAGGTTTCACCTCTCCTGATGTCCTTGAGGAAAGGGTGGATTTGAAAGGAGATGTCACATCACTATGAGATTATGCTAATGTCATAGGTGAGTCTCACAGGGCTCTAAGAATGAACCACATTTTAAAATAGTCTTTCCTATAGTTCTCTGTTTTTCCATTAGTGGTAGTTGTAGGAAAGCTACAAGTGGTCATCAATTGTTTTCCTTTCTCAGACAAAAAGTTTCCTCAGTGTTGAGTTGCAGTCAGATGCATTTAGGATTCCTGCTCTGGTGTGAGAATTCCTGAACTGGTGCACCTCTTCTGATTTTAATTATCAAGTATTCCTCAGATTTTAAGGACACAGCTACTCTACAGACAGATTCAATGTAGTTATTGGTACAGATAAAACAAGTCTCTGCTAAGGATCTTAGGTAATTTCTTATATCTGTTGCAGGGCTCAAGCACTTCCATAGAGGTAAGGCAGTTTTTATTGTCAGTTCATCTAAACCTAATCAGCACATCTCTGGGTAACAAATGGTGGAAAATATCTTTTTTTCTACACTTTTCTCTAAACTACTGATGCTTGTGGCTCTGTATCAGTTGAGAATTATGGAGAAGCAAATGCTCATGTAGTTTCAATTGCCATACTGAGTAGTGAAATAGTTGGGACTCTTGAGAGCAGCAATCTCACTTTGAATAAACTTTTGAAAAACCTTTGAATAGACCTGTATCTTTTAGTGTTTAGAGAATGCAGTAGTTAAAACAGGAACAAACAACAACAGAAAAGGAATTAGGCTTAGATAGTTCCTAATCCAAGCACCTGACACTTCCTAGAGTACAGTACCTGTACTTTAATAGGACAGGAATGATCGATTACCACACACAAGCACATTTGTCTTTTATTCTTTTTGAATCACCGAGGAACCACCCACTAAAACTAGGAAACATTTCAGAACAGGAAAATGAGAAAAGGGCAATAGAGACTTGGCAGAGTGAATAGGCAAGTGTATTTATACAGACATGAATGCTAAGAGAGTCCTTCCCTGAGTATCAGCCAGCCCCAAAGGAAAGCTAAGAAACCCTTCCTCCTGCAAACATAGTTTGAGACAAGTTGCATGAAGGCAACAGGAGAAAACATCAGGTCACAACCAGACAAATGAAAATATGGAGCTAATGGCTCACCATGGTGTGAGTTCTCTTTCATATCCATGCAGTCACATGGTTTATTTGCAGCAAAGCCCCCTTAAGCTGGTATTGCTAGTGAAAGTAAATGTGACGTAAAATGAAGGCTCCTTCGTTTGTTCTTTGCTTCTCTTTACTTGGTCTCTTTCAGCTTTTAATTGCTGGAGACATAAATCTACAAAGTAAACGAACAAATTAAAAATATAGAATTGGAATTAAGCGGTACATTGTATAACTTTTTAATGCATATTTTTCCAGTAAAACAACTTTCTTAAAGGTAAAATGTGTTTGGAATATAAGTTACAGACCCAGGCCAGTACCAATTCTCTGTGGGAGGCTGTCTTTGTGAGAAGAAATTTCCATTTGGCTTTTGGCAAGTGTGTTTGTTTGACATTAGCACGTACATCACCTAAAGGAAAATCTGTATTAGTATGGAGATGTCAGATGAAGCTCTGCTACTGAGATTCATGATGCTTTGCCCAGGATTGCAGGAAGGAGTTACACACAAAGCTTATGAGTTTAAGAACTTCAGGTTACACTGCACCATAACCCATGAGTTTGATAATGGATCTACCAGAAGAAAACAGGTTCACAAAGAGAAGATTATCTAGTTGCCCAGCACCTCTGCAAAATCACACAGTTCCTCCTTTTCCTAGGTGTTAGGGTGGTTTTTCTTCTGGTTTGGTTTTCCTTTATAAATTTAGATTTTTGTACTGATCTCTCCTTTTCCCTGCTTCTTCTTGCAGTGATCTTCAGTCTTGCTTCTCCTCTCCAGCCAACACTTGTCAAAACCATACATGGCAAGACAGACTTTTTTTTTAAATAGAGTGTTTATTTACTGCTGTTTTGGAAAGGATTTTGTGGAGATGAGGAGCAAGGCTTATGTGATGATGAGTATTTGAACTGATTACAGCAAGGAACTATAATGCAAAAGAAGAAGCTTATGGTTATCAGCTGCCGGGTGTTGTTCAACACATCAGTGACATTTTGAAATATCTGGTTTAGAATTATTTGAGCCTACAATCTGGGGGACTGTAATTTAGTTTTACTTCTTGGGAGCTCACAGAGGTTCAGACAGTGGTTTATAAAATATACACAGAGATCAAGTGGTTTGAAATTCAGACTGGTTTTCTATCTTCTTTTTTTTTGGTGTGGGAAAAAGGAGTAAACCCTCAAAACACTTTCATTTAAGGCCAGTTCCTGCCAGCAAGGGAAATTTAATCCACTCAAGCCACCAAATCATTGAGTACATTTATTCATTAAAGTAATCAATCAGTGGAAATAGGTTTTTCTTTTTATATATTAAATGGCAAAAATGATGAGTTCATAAAAATGTCAAGAAATTTTCATCTCTGCTATCTCTTTTCTAAGGTCAGCTGTCTTCAAACGTATTATCCCATTTGTGGGAATCTTACTTATTCTGTCTTTCTTGTAGAAAGCTGAACATTGAGTATTACACAGAGATTAAAATTGAGTAGAAACTATAGAAAATGTCAAACATAGCAGAAATCATGACACTTGCTCTTTTGACTAGTCACAAAAGCATCAACAGTTGTTAATTTTTGAAGCCAGTACTCTGGCAGTGTTACATTAGTACATCAGTCACAGCAACTTCTTGTTTACATTTTTGCTAGCATCTACAAGTTTGTGAAGATCTATCATCTCTTCCCTTATGCAGTTGGCTTCTTTTATTTTGACAAATGGATCCTTGCCAAGAAATTATGTATGTGCCTTGCACATCATCATTTGGAAGCAGGAGACAGTATCGGGATTATCATTTTTCTCTACCATGTATAATGCAGTCTGCTTCTTTGAGATCTTTTAGTGGAAAAGACCGGGTGAATAAAAACATCAACTGTCCATTTGCCATGGGAAATAAAATTACATGCATTGTTTGCCTGACTCGCTCTAAACTTAGAAATTAAACTCCTTTTATTTTGGGAAATATGAAGTGCCTCCCAGGTTTGTCTTTGAGCTCTTGTTCATTTAGGAAAGGAGGAATGTAAAAGGACCAACTGCATCATGAAATCAGTGTCTTACATCTGCAGACAGTCCTTTAAAACAGACTAACCCAAGTTTATGGAACAGTCTTTAAGACCTCTGAGTGAGAGACCTTACAATTGTTGTAATGATTCTAAACCTCACAAATGTTGCTACAGGTAAGGACGAGATGAAATAAAAGGCATTGCCAATATTTTGGGTGAAGTAGCAATTTCTTAGGTGTTGTTTATGGATCTTCCCAGGAAGATATGGGAAAGTGGGCCATGCCCCAATCTCCAGAGGAGGAAGGATATTCCCAGGTAATTTCCTGAAGTAAAATCCTGTCCTGAAATGTGACGTTATCAAACCATTAGTCCGTTACTATTGAATCTGGTGACGGGTTTAACTGTATGAATGTGAAAAAGACATGCTGATCTTCCTCAGTAGTGTCAGGAATATCTACTGCCTCCCCCAGCAACGCAGCTCCATCTGTAGCCAATTGACAGAGGAGATTGATTGACAGCAGCCCTGAAGTATGGACTAATTAAATATATCATAATTAGGTTGCAGTGAACACAAATCAGCTTGACCCAAAAAATTTTGGTTCCCAGATGTCAGCAAGATTTTCTGTTTAGCTTTGTAATGTGGTCAGGGCCCAGAAGCAGTCTCTAAATAACGGGGGCATCTTTGATGCCAGTTCTTACTCCTCACAATTTTAAAGTTGACTAACAAATATCCGTGGAGCAAGCAGACTCTAAAGGGCAGCCAAAGGCCTGTTTGTGTGGGGAAATCAGCATGGGGTAAGGTAAGATGAAAACTGAGGATACAGAAGCTGTCTGTACTCATTCTTCACAGGAAGAGTCGTGAGCCCTCAGGGTGTGCTCAGATGGCCCCTGCCAGTGCTCGCTGAGGTAGTTTACGGGGTCACTGTCCCTGGGTATCTGCTTTGTCCTTTTGCTGGAGATTATGGCCCTTATTCCAGCGGAGGTGGAAAGGAGCTCATTGCCACCCTTCCACCATCCTCTTTCAAAGCCTGCTGTGTTCATTGAAATTAGCCATGAAGACTGATTTGTGTTTATGAGCTGAGCTGCTGTTGTTGGAGGCTGAAGAACTGAACCACTCTTGGGTTTGCTGCCCCAGTTGGGGGAAGAGAACTGCTGTCAGAAGCATGGGGCAGGTGCCATAATGACATAAAAGTTTAAAGAGCAATCCTTTGTGAATGTAGTGGAATAAGACGTCATGTTTTTCATGATTACAAGTCTGTGCACAGGGGATCAGGGCAGAATAGCTGGTGGCTTGCACGTTTTCAGATTATGGTCTTGCACTAACTTCTTGGGCACTTAAAAACGTAACTACAAATTTCAGTTATTCAAAGACATAGGAAACATGTTTCTTTTGGGGTAGAGCAACACCATATTATTTAGTTATTTCACTAGAATTTGACAGTCCCCATATACCAAATGACATTAAACGGAGCAGAACTTTGCCTGAGTAAGGAAGTGCAGCTACAATGCAGTGGCTATCCTTATCCCTAATTGGGATAACAAAACCTGTTCAGATCCTGCTGAGCATTTCCTTACATGCACTGCAAACCCCTTTTTTTCTTGAGATTTTGATGTGGATCTATGACTCTTAATACACATCCTAGGCCTTGGGACTGGGCTGCATCAGATTTCTCAGAGATGCAGTGTTTAAGTAAAAAGAGCAAGGAAGCTGAGAAGCAATCTTAGAGACAATCTATGCAACTTGAAGATCAGTTGTATTAATCAGATTAATTGTCAGTGTGTAATATTCCCTTGAACACTCAAAAGGGAGCTAACAGAATATCTTTATTTGCTTTGCATTTTTGGAAGGAATTCAGGTATCTCAAAGGTATGCAGAAAACACAGTTAAGTGTCAAGTGACTATAGTTTGGGCTCACAGGTGTAGCATCCTGGCCTATGGGCTAGAAATGACCAATTTTCAGTGCTCATCAGAAATATCTATAAATGAATGATAATTAAAAATGTTGTGAATACCACTTGATGCTTGCAAACTAAGCTTATCTTCTGGTCACGGGCAAAATGACCAATTTTGGGATAAATGGGCTATACACAGAAAAGCTTGGTGTATATGCCATGTGATTTAGCTGAGTTGGTTGGAGCATGGTGCTGATAATGCCAAAGTTGTGGGTTTGATCTCTGTATGGGCCAATCACTTAAGAGCTGGACTTGATGATCCTTCTGGGTCCCTTCCAACTCCGAATAATCTGTGATTCTGTGATCTATCTGGCTCTAACACATCTTTCTCCTCTATACCCAAATGTCTGACTGTGTAAATGAATATACCCACTAGCATATTCCACTAGCAGGAACAATTCACAAGGTTGAATCCAACAATATACCATGCAACAAATACTAAGGTAATTGCTGTAGTAACCCCACCAGCACTGAAACTTTCCTGACAAAGTTTCATCTGCACTTGGCTGGGTGTGGTCAAGGGGGAAGATTTCAGGAACTTCGGGCAGATCTTTTTCAACAGGTTTACTTAAGACAAAAAAATACCATGTCCTCATACAAATGGTTTTATGGACACCATGAAAAGCAGCTGGGCCAATAATGATAATAAAGAGGAGGAACTTGGAGACCTGCAGCTCTTCCATGCATCACTGCTCACACCAAAGAGCAGGTGTTTGCCATTAGGTCTTTGCTGTAATGGAGGCGCCCAGCTCTGCGGGCCTTGGCAGAGCTATTTTCCATCCTCCACTGATACGGATGCCAAAAGCGCAGTTCCAACACATCAGGTCGCTGTTTGTTTGAGAAGCAAGTACATGAAGGAGTCTTTGGATTTGCAGAATGTTTTGTCTATTTCTATTTCACAGCTTGTCTTGCTTCTGCTGCACTTTATAACATCTGGATTCTGCATGGGCAATGGAGCACATGTTGGTTCTGTCCTATGCTCTCTGCCCTGGAGCAACAACAAGTGCTACTGGTCAAACAGCTCTTATTTTGTGGTTCTACCAAAGCAGGAGTACAAGTGGAAAACAGGTGGAAGAAAGTCATCACGCTACTCAAACATTCCTTTTCTATTCCAGTACTCGGACTTGAGTTTTCTTCTTGAAATTGAGTTTTCTTCTTGAAACAGTATTGCCATATCAACTGAAAATGCTTAGTGATTCATACAGAATCCTAAGGAGTGGGAAATCCTATGGAAAAACACCATTCCAGGCCCAAATGGACTTCCACTCTTGGCATGGAAAGTTTTGCTACCAGTTCAAATGAGAGCGCTTGGGGTAAGTCTTCTGCAGCTACTGATTCTTCCTTAGTTCATTCATGTGGTAACACAACCACACTAAAACAGAAGGGAAGAAGTACTTAGAGCTCTTTGAGGAAACACAGGGCAGGTCCTCAGGTAATTAAATTAGCCCAGTTCCACTGTAGCTGGTGATGTATACCATATTCACTGAAGTTACACCAATTTTTCCTGTCCAAGGCTCAGGCTGACAGTGTTTGAATATATCATTGTTCCATAGGCTGCTTCTCTCTCTGTACATCTGGATGGGGTGGAAATCGGAGGCCAAATGCAGTCCTCAGGCAACACTTCAAAAGTGTTACAGGAAACTGGTTGCATATTGTATTAAAAAATGTAAATTTTTTCAAACTGGCTTGAGATCATTTTTCACAGCTTGGTTTTACAGAGATGTGTAACTGCAGCTGGACACTGCCTGTAGAAGTTAAACTTTATGCTTGTTGTGAGGGTCCAGTCACTTGGAGAGCTTGCTGCTTGGTCTCTGCAGCCACACCTAAGTCATGCTGGCTTTCACCCACCTGCTTGACCTCACAGATGAAAGGCAGAAACTTTTCACCTGGTCTGATCTCTCACACAGATACAAATATGCACATGTGTTTGTAGGTGGCAAATAATTAGCATGTTTTAAAAAGAAACAAATTGAAAGCAAACATGAAATGGAGATATAGAATGTGAAGCACATAAGCGTGTTGGGGATAAGGCTCAGTTTCCAGAGGTTGCTGACAACTGCCTTGTGCCATAGGGAGAGGTGCTGCTTTCCATAATGCATGGAGCCAATTATACCAGTGTCTTGACAGAGGGGAAGGGGGAGAAGTCTTTTTGCTGACCCTGACAGACAACAAACTTCTACCCTGAAGCCTGATGTCTGATTAGTTTTTCAGGTTTTTTACTGAAAGGCTGTTAAGTAATAAAATTGTTTCTTCCTAAAACCGATACAATTTCATTTACCAATGTGCCATTTGATGTATCCTCTTAGTTTTTTTCTGACATCAACTTAAATAGCTGTTCTTCCCCTCCTGAAGATGAGGAATTGAAAACTGACAAGTCCAGTCAGTGGGAGCTGAGTCAGTAATACCTCCAGAGATTAAGGGGGCAGAATATTTATAAGCAATTTAATGTTTTAGTGTACTTTTCATAAAAAAATAATAGTTAGGTACTAATATAAAAATAACTAAATAGTATATTATTAAAAGGTCAAGTTTATGTAATATGTTTTGCACTCTATCCATACAAAGAAAAGAAGTTGAGTATTTGATCTCACTCTCAACTTTATGCCTTTGATAAATTGAAGATTATTATTGTATTTAAGCCATTTTATGTCCTCAGTGGGAGCACTGGCAGAATTGAAGTAAGGGTGGGAGCAATAATTTGACCACTCTTGAATTGTATTGCCTAACATCTGAGAAGGATCAGGAAGACAATCCTTAGCCCTGAGCATTATATACAAATGAAATAGGGGTTATCTGGGGGCAGCATAATTCATTAAATGTTCCTTCTAAATGTAAAACACCAAATTCCCTTGACACAGTCAGCCTTTCTATCTGCAGTCTAGTTGTGACATAAAAAAAGATATTGCAGTAAGAGTAAACTGAAATTCAGAAAAGCCCAGAAGTTCACTGTTAAAGCTCATTCTATTTTCTCATTACGTCTTTTAACAAACAGACAGAAAAAATATTATAAGTATCGCAGTCCTCTGAAAAAAATGTCTGATTTTAGAAGATGGGACTAGATTCTCAGATGGTGTCAATCAGGAGATTTACATTAATTGTAATCCAATTACCCTGTAGCTCTATCAGCTGAGAATCTGATCCAGGAGCTGTAACAGGAAAACATCCATGTATATCTTCATCTTCCCCTCGTATATCTCTCTTTTACTTCAGGCCTGTCTGGGAAAAATTTTAAGCAAATATTCTGATCAGATTTTTATGAAGACTGCATAGAACTACACTGGGGCAGAAAAACCGCTTATTTCAAGGGAAGGTGTAAGGTGAACAGACCAAAGTTCAAAAAAATCTCTTAACTGTAACTGTACTGTAAGACATGGCGCCAACCCATTACACAGATTGTATGTCTTCATCTTTGATATATTTATTCTTACATCAAACCCTCTCATGGAACAAGGAAGGATTTGTCCAGTTTGGCCAAACAGGACACAGCATGGTAAGTAAGTGGTTTGCTTAAGGCTACTCAGGAAATCATATCAGAAGAGCATGAATCTTTCTCATGCTGGGCTAATGCCACAGTTCCCAGACTACTTCTGCCTGCCTAGTTCTCCTTCTGCTATTTAATTAATACAGGAGCTATCTATAATCTTTGGAAAGTCAGTTATTTATGCTCCAGCTTAACCAACACAGAAAAGTGGAAACGTCTGTCTTGTGAGCTGAAAACTGAAGAGTGTTATATAAAGGCAATTGATTTTAAGTTTACTATTACCACGCCATTAACAGGAGAGCAGCCCAATGACTGGGGTGATTCAAAGGCACTCCTCTTGGCTCCGCCAGCACTTCCCAGTGCCCTGCTCGTGTTTGCTGTGAGACAGAGGCAGACAAGTAGCCAGGCTGATCCCCCTCCATTGTACAGCCCCATCTGTGCTCACAAAGCTGGGACGAAGCCTCAGAGTCTTAATGAAGGTACTGCTGACCCCAGTGGATGTTCAGTTATGCCAAGTGACACTCACTTTCATTTTAAATTGCCAATAAAATATGAAGGAAAGTTAAAGAAGTCTTGGAAGAGAGCTTTGTAGGAATTGCCAAAAATGAGACTATAATATATAAAGATTTGTGGAGAAAAGGAAATGGAAAAACATTAAAAAGAAGCATTTACGTTTCCTTTTTCTTTTTAGTAATTATGTTTTAAAATTTCCTCATGGAAATGCGTCTGATTCATGTATTTGAAAAATAGTCTGCCTGTTCAGCCTCTCCCACAGTAGGTCAGTCCCGATTCATTGTACACTGAAGTAGATATTTGTATTTCCTCATGTTTGTATTAAACTTAACACATCTAGGGTCCCTCTAAAACTTTAGAATACTTTTTAACTGCAGATGTTTTTAAGGCCTTTAAGATAGAGTATATACTAAAAATGATGTTATAAGTGGGTAGTAGAAAGATTTTGTTCCTCATTAATCTGTGGTCGTGCAGACTAGCAAAGGAGCCAGGGAAGGAAATAGGTGAATCTGGCAACTTACTGGCTTTTTATTGCCTTAATATGGTGAGATAAGGAACAGCCTTTTTCTGAGCTATTCGTGTTTTATTCAAAATCCATGAGGGCTTACCTTAAAAATATATGATGCTATTGAGTTCAGCAAGCTGCATGATTTATTCAATGGCTCACCATTTCTTCCTGTCAGTTGTATGTGATCAGTTATTGAAAGTGTCTATCACTCATTATATATTTATTTTTTGGAGTTTAGAGACAGTCTGTTAAAAGACTTTCACACAGGGGTATTAGGGCCCTATACTCAAGAACTGACTTTCAACTAGTCAGTGAAATAAATGTTTTGGGACACATTATCAGTTGATAGAAGTCCCTGTATGCCTCATGCTTCCAATTTATCTCAGCCCTGAGAATCTGTCCTGTTATCACTGACCTTGTACCTGGCCATTTTTGGTACAGTTTTGTTCTGGCACAGTGCAATGTGGCTGAGACATTTTCCCAGAAAAAATGCAAAATGTTATACACCATCTCATGTCAGGTGTTCTGTACCTCAAATTGGTGGAACAAAGCATGTTATTTCCACTTAGTGGGAAGAAACCAACATTGTTATTTCTACTGCTCTAGTGTCAGGGCTTTTTATTTCCACTGCAGTGATTGTACAGGCTCTCATAACCAATAAGCCAACATCCACCCTGCCAAAAAAAACCAACAAAAAACCCCTTGGCTGGTCAGAAGCACATTAGAACACACAAAAGAAAACTGACTCAGGCTACAGATAGAAAGAAATGTGTATTCTCCTGATAGTAGTGTGGAATTTGACTAAAAAATTACATTTTTCTGATAGATGGACCGCCTCTGGATCATTTCCGGTTCTCCAGATGATGCAAGTAGAGAAAACCAAAACAAGAAGCCAAGGGCATGTATAGATTCCTAACTTCAAAAGGGGGAAAGGAAACAAGTACTACTTACTTGTGGTTGTGTAAAATAAGTGCAGTTCAGGTTTAAAGCTTCTGGACACAAGTGGTCAGATCTAAAGGGTCCAGATACACCATATCAGACAAAAAAATGTCATATCTCTCCACAGCAGTGTAAGTTCTAAGAGAATTTCCTCTGAATAAGGGACACAGCATCACTTCTCAATGTTTTCTGCAATGAGAAGCAGATTCAGGGTGAAATTGTGGCTCCCCAAAAACCTTGTCACAGAGCTGATGTGAACTAGTTCACTGTGAACACTGGCTGTGTCCCATTCCCAGATTGCTCTTCCCACTTTTTAACCTCAAGTGCCCTCGGTCTTCAGCCTTCTGAGTGACCTTTTCTTACAGCACAGCTTGGTGCTGTGACCTACTCTAGCTCCCAACAACAGGCTTTCTGTTTCACAGCATGTGAACCTGGGCCAGGAAAAGATGGCTTAGATTTTATGAGGATTGTGGGCTACAGAGACATTGCCCCTGAACACACAGGAAGCTTGATTCTTTGGTTGGTGGAAATCCACACTACCTCATGAATGTAAATAGAACAAGATGCATTTGTCTTAGCTGAGTGTACAATCTTTATGTTCTGGGGTTATGCACTATTTATTTGCTGTGCTGAGAAATAAAATATCTTAGTTTTATTCCTTATCAGTACAAAAAATAGGTCCCTATTATCCATAAAACTAAGACTCACTCACATTTATATGGCTTCAGTAACATGTGATGTGTTTTTAAATGATGGAAATTTCATGAGGGAAGCTGAAAGATGCTTTTAGGTGAAAATGATGATTCTGTTATTTGCAAACATAATGATCTCAGTTCAACAAATTAGCACAAAATGAGTGCAGAAATATGAAAATGAGCCCTTGGACAGGAATGATCACCTTTCATCCTGGAATGTGTATGTTAGTGCTCTTAGCAGCATTGTTTTTTTTGTGAAGATGTACTGAATAATGATGAACTGTGACTTGAGAATTCACAATATAAGAATATGAGAAATATAATTTTGTAAAGCATAGAAATTTTTATGAAGTTGATTTGTTTCATAGAGAATTTTACTGAGAATTATTTATTTCATGTCACCACAGCCCTTAAATTTGACGCTGACATCAGCATAAGATGTATGATGCTTATTACTATATGTTGGGGGCAGTTTCAAAAAGTCTGCTGCAAGTGCCTGCAAAAAATAGTAATAATAATTTTAGCCCATAATAAGCTGTTCTCACGGGTATCAGCCAGCATCTGCCTAGTTGCTGTTATACATCCTTACCCAGCGGCATTGGAGGTGGGGCCATCCTGAACCCTGTTTCTCAGAGGGCATGAGGATGGTGAGCTGGAGAAGATTTCAGCCCAGTCTGAGACCTCCGATCCAGCACTTGGATCTGTATCAGGGAGCAAAAGCAGTACCAGAGGGTGGGAAAATGCTGGGCACCCTCCCGGGGGAAGCACGGCGCGGCAGAGCTGTGCATGCGGTCCCCGCCAGGGCACCGGTGCCGCACGGTCTCTGCAGCGCCGGCTGAGGTCACTGTGGCTCCGCACCTCCCGTTGCTTTTGGAGCAGCTTTTTGCTTCTGGAAGAAAGGATACGGCAACAGATTTTTCTATTTTTTTTTTTTTTTCCCCGGCACATATAGTTTCTAAAAATGGGGACTAACCGATGGTTGTAATTTTGATGGAGATTTACCTGTAGGCAAGACAGCAATCAAACCCACACTATTAACGGAAGGCTGATTGAGTTAATGAATATAATTGTCAACTCTACAAACTGATTCAGTCCATCTAACAATCTATCAGTTTGTCTTTCCTCTTGGAGTTGTCCCCATTTATATCTTGGTGTATGGTGGCCGTAGGTGAATACCTAAAATCCCCATAAATATAATATTGTTTGAGGGAGGACTGATGGATGCTTGGGAAAGAAAAGGGGATCTGCTATACTGGGTAACTGAATTTATCACTACTCAATTAAACATAATACATTTGGACTAGGCAGCTGAAATAGTAGGTAATATTAACTTTTGTTTTTATCATACAGCTGGTCTGCATGAAATTCAGGTCCTTTTACTCATTGGACTAAGTCTGCAAAGGACACATCCTTAACTAAAATGACTTATGGTCTGGTGAATGAAACAGTGTACAGGAAGCATTGCATATAGGTAACAGAGACTGATGCTCTAAAATAACAACAGAATGTTCTGGGAGCAGAGAAGAGATAAAGAGGTGAGAGAAAACATAAAAAATGCCTTCTGTGAGTCAGAATTTCAGGCTTGGCAAGCCTGCAGCCCACCAACCTAAACTGACACAACAAAGCCCACCACTGGATCTGCAGGAGATTTCCTTCCACATGGGGAACCCCATGGACCTGTAAAGAAAGACTTTCCATCCTCCCCATCCTCCCCATCACTTCAGAGAGAAAGGAGTGATATACTAGAAGATGAAGACTAAACTACTGAATAGTCAGAAAAGCATAATCCACAGCTCAAGCCAGGGACAAATCCGGTTCAGAAGAGCCCTGTACAGATCACACAGCCTTTCTAGAAGATGTTACTATAAATGACGTTTTCCAGAAGTACTGGAAGAAGTGTACATGCAGCTTCTGATAGAGGAAGCATGTTCTGCTTCCTCAGAGCTTGAACCAGTCCTCAGAGCTGCCATCACTGAAGAGGTGAGGGCCAGATTACAGCAAGAGGGTTACCTGACTTTCCCCTGGGGTCACTTACAAGAAGACAACAAAAATGAGACTACACTACATGTCTGTGAAAAACATTGTAAAAGAAGTGTGACATTGGAATAATAATACATACCTTTTAGAGTGGAAAAAACCCCCTGTGTTTGCAGAAAAGCTACTTTTGAGCTCTACTAGTGAAAGTAAGGAGCAAGGACCCACAGAGAGAGATCAGAATTACTTCCCAAGGCAGGAGCCTCTCTCTTTGGAGCAAAGTAAGAGGTGTCCTTCATGCGCTCCAAAGGAGAGGTCAGGTGCATTCAGATTGCCCCAGCTCTATTTATCTGTCTGTAAGTGAGGCTCTTATGCCTCTAATGGCAGGGACACAGCCAGGCCTAGGTAGTCCATAGCTGTGTTTTAATAGCGGACATGGGGCTGTGGCATGGGCCTGATCTAGCTGAACTCATGGAAAGAAACACAAATTGCCTCACTGAGGGGCAAAGGGCCACATGCTTGTATAATTTTTAAGAAGTAGGCAGACTTAGGGGACTCTTCTAATAAAGAGGTGACCAACTTTTCTGAAATCCATCTCATGTACCTGCATGTAGGTAATGCTGTGTTTTCCAGTCTTCCTTTCATCTGCAAGACTTTTTCTACACAAACATGATAATACAATACCTATCTGTGTTCTGACATGAATCTGTGTTCTTAAAGCCTTGCATGTAGCAGGTGGAGAAAAGTTTATAACCCATTTGCCCATGTGTCAGCTATTCCTAAACTTGCTCTCACATATTACTAATTTTATTTAATAGAAGAGTATTTTGCATGTCCTGTCATGTAACATTGCAAGCCTCTTTCCAACATAAAGAATCCCACCCCCCCAAATTTTCTTATGCTCTATCACTGTGTGTCACAGCTAATAGCTGCTTAACACACATTACCTGTATAACTGTGAATTTATCCTCAAGTTAGTTGGATTAGACAGTAGGTTCCAGAGACTACAATGCCATTGAATACACTTACATCAAATTTAACATGAAGTTTAATCAATAAAAATAACAACAATAAATTTGTCTCGTTCTGCTTTTCTTATGCTGTAGGAGTATAGATGGCTTTCAGCTGTTCCTCAAGAGATACCTTTGTCATTTATTGAGCATTTTGTGCTTCACAAGAATTCCTATTACAATGTCACAACTTAAATTTGCCTTGCCTCAATGCTCTTGAAATGCCTTGCCAGCTGATAGAAAAGGGAGTATCATTTGGTACTTGCATGGAGGTGTCATCTAAATCAACAGTGTCTATAATCTATTTGCATAGGCAAACACTAAAATCCCCTGAAAATAGAAAGAGATATGATTTAAGAGAAGTGAAAAACCTCTATTTCAAAGAATAGAATGGAACTGCTTGTTAGGAACTTCAGTGAATGAGTCAATGTCTCTTGCTCAAAAATGAAACGCTAGCTAAAAGGTGAATTAACTGAGTAAGCCAACTAATTGAAGTCTTAATCATGACCCGTAAAAATAATAGATTTGTTTGCTTTTTAAAATTTATTTTTATGTGTATAAAGACTGTCTGATAGGCATTTTTTAAAAGGAGGTAAGAAGAAAGCAGGGATTTTATGTTCACTATTCAGATCCTGTCTTGTCTGCCTGCTTGTGAGAACCAAGAAATATTTAAATTATAACATCAGAAGAGTCAGGAGCAAAAAAATGTCAAGTGTTTAGGAGATAAAGGGTTTTCAGCCTTGACTGTTTTGATATTTTCATTGTTTAATTTTAGTGTCTAAAAAGTGTTTGGAAAGAGGACATTTTTATTTAAAATTCAACATCCATGATACTTACATTATGGTGTGAAAGCTGCACTAGATGACTGATATATTGGCAGATCTCCCAGGGGCTTAAGCTGGGCAGGATTTCACCCATTATTTTTAAAGCAAAAAAATATAGGGGAAACAACCAAACAGAAGAAAAAGATTCACAATTTTCTTGTAATAGAGAAATAAAAAGAGCACCAGCTTAAATAAAAAAAAATCTTTGGCACATACACCTTTTACAGAAGGGGTTTTGACTGACCACTAGGTCAGGTTTGTTATCTGAAAATATCTGCCCTAAATATAATTCAGAAATAAAAGGGGGTTTTGTGTGGTGGTGAGAATGTTTTTTACTTAGTAGTTTGACAGAGACTTATCCTCCATTTTACCTGAAGGATTTGCTAAAATTCACAGTCTGAAATACCAACTCAAATTCAGACACATGGATGAACATGTGGCAGACTGTTTCTCATTGGAAATGGCAAGAACTTTTCCACTTCCTTTTAATACTTGTTTAGTGATTTTTATGCAACACAAGTAACACCATTATCTCAGCACTGACAGAATGATATAAACTGTAAAATATCTTCTATGAGACATTTAAACCTTTGCTGGATAAAATGCTAGTAAATGTGATATTAATTAAGAAATAATCCTGCACAATAGTAAAAGACGTTAGATCCTTGTAAGTAAAAGGAATTTCTCCATTTTTAATATTTTTAAATCTGTGGTAGGCATAGGATAATGTTCTTAATTTGTTACTTTTTACTAGAAGATCAAAGCGCATTATAAATTTAACCTTGATTTGAACAATAAATTTCCTTCATATTCTCCAGGCCTGGGGTTTTTTGAAATCATCAACTTTTGGGTGGGTGTGTAAGGAAATATGAGCTCCCTCTGTGGCCAAAAGTAATGTAAGTAAATTTCCACGGTCAAAAACTTAAGTGTAAACATTTTTAATCTTAGAATTTAGTGTAAAATGGTTGCCTTAACTTTCCAAATGTGCTCAGGTACTATGATGATGGGCAAAGCATGACAGCTAAACTCAGGAGGTCATGTTAGAGAGAAGATTGTTCAGTTCACGGGTGGCTTCTTTAATTTGCAGTTCCCCACTTTTCAGCAGCTCTGGGATCAGCTTTATGAAGAAGACTTCCTATTCCTCAGCCATGTCAAGGCATGTATTCAGGGAGCTGTGTGTTCACATACTTATTTCATGTCCCTGGAGCTGAGCTTATTGATTACTCACACACTTAAGCATTCTTAACCTTAACAGCTTTTTTAAACTGGGGACTAATTCACTTACAGTCTGTCCCCATTTTATGCAACAGGGATATGCATTTTTAAAAAAGGGAACAAAGGAACAAACCAAAAAGGATATATGAGCTTAAAGCAGGCTTTAGACAGATTTGATGTGTTCCAGTACATGACTGAATCTAGCCCATGATGTTTAAACTGCTTTTCTTCCGAAAATGGGCAAACCCATTGATCACCAAGGGCAATAGTAACAGTGGCAGCATATGGCAGATATTGGTAGTGAGAGAAAAATAGTCTGAGTAAATGCAATATTTTCTTCAACATTACACACTACTTTAGCATAAGCTATTTTGAAAGGTTAAAACATGCAATTTTGAAATGGCTAGTAAGTATGGTTTAGAATGACTTCTAATCCATATTATGCCATTTTCTCTCAGTGTTTTAAAATTTTTTTAAATAAAAAATTTGACTGAACAAAGACGAATTGCATCATACTATTCCCACACATCTATTTTTTAACCTTGTGATGATTCACTGTTAACGTTATGTGAAATCACCTAATACTCTTCAGGGAAATATTTCAGTCCAGTAATAAAGAGAAGAACCCATTTGAAAACAGAATAAGGAGCAGATGGATAAAACTACAAATATTATTTCAGTTTAATCTAATTAATTACAGAAACAGAAGGATTCTTGCAGTACCAGAATTTGCAAATGCTGAAGCTGATCTCCCTGCTCCAGACTACGGCCCTCAGAAAGTGCTCCTTTGGACTAATTATGTCTACTGGATGGGCAGATAAACAGTTTATTTCTCTAAAAGTTGTTTTCTGGATAAAAATAAAGACCATTAGTTTTGGAGACAGCCTTCAATCAACCTTTAAAATACAACTGTTCTCCATTCTCACTTCTCTCATCTTTTTTAATTTTTTTATTTTACGATTACTGTTTCTTTGCAAACACTGATTCTATCCATGCAGGATTTGCTTACATCCTGCAGTGGGACAGTAAGCCCCCAAGAGATATGGGTTTACAGGAACCTCTTATGTCCCATTTTCCAGCTGTGGGAAAGTGATTTTCAGGGAAGGGAAAATGACTTGTCTAAAATCACGCAGTGAGATTAATGATACAGCCAAGCATTGAACATTTAGGCTGTGGTCAGATGATCACTAAGATTGGATTTATGCATTACTGGATCACCTGGCAATACAAATTTGGTGCAGACAGGCATGCATTCCTGTTGAATTATTCACAGCACATCAGATAGTGCTTATGTCAGCTGGTGCCCTGAGATAGCCCAGAGTGCAGAGTATCCCATATGCCATTCGTTCTCATCTCTCAGGCGCAGTTTGGGATGATGGCCTGTTGCACTGTGGTAGGAAAGTTAGCTGCTGCTTATGAGGCTGTTATTACCACAGGAACAACCCTAGAAAGTCACCACATCACAAGCAAGGCACTGTTTTAATGTCAAAAAGTGTCAGGGCATCACAGTTCCAGGATGCAGCAGGTGGCAACATGGATCTGTTGTTGGCTCTGCCCCTGCAAGTGTCCATTTCCTGCTACAAGGTGGTGGTAGAGAAGTGCAGATGTGATGCCCAGAGAATGGTGTTTCACGATGGGCTGCATAAGCAGGGAAAGGGGAACAGAGGACAGAACTAATTGTGTTGCCAAACCTTTTCTCATTGCTGATTAAACCAAGCACAGTAAGGCCAAGAAATGGCAGGTTCCTGTTCTCTGAGGCATTTGGGTCTGTGAGAAGAGCTACAAGCACAGGCAGAAGATTATACTTAAAATATGGGGAGACCCAGAATACGAGGAGAGCTTCTGAAAGGAAGTGCTCCCAAAAACCACCTTGTAGATGTTTTTCAGGAAGGTGCCCACCCAGCCAATGATGTTTACTGAACGCTGAGGACAAAGGGACTTAAGCTATCTGAGAGGCGGCAGCTCTTGACTCCTAACATTTGGATCTGAATCAGTTTGGGGCTTAAAAGGCATAAAGACAATGCTGAACTTCAGAATGCTCTTTGGAAGGGCCCCAGCTCATGATCTGAGTAAGCCATGTGTGAATTCAGAGTGAAAGTTGTTCAACTGAGTATGTATCCTCTCCCTCTGTCCTGTGACCTGTCCTGATTGTTTATCAACATCTTGGGTCAATGCAACATTGTACTGGGGTCATCTTCAGCTGGTTTCAGAGACCTCATGAAGCTTGTGTTCCCTGTACTCCTCAGCTGATGCCCTGGAGACAGGACAGTCTGCTGTCATGGTCAGTCACTCATGTTATTTTGTGCTTCCAAAAATATCCCATGCCACATTTCAGTTCATCCAGCTCAATCTAAACCAGAGATAAGACAGTAGAATTGTAGTCTAGTTTGGGTTAGAAGGGTCCATTAAAAGTGATATAGCCCAGCCCTGCTCCAATAACCAGCAGCATCTTCAACTAGCTCAGGTTGCTCAGAGTCCTGTCCAATTTGGCCTTCAATATTTCCAGAGATGGGGCATCCACCATCTCTCTGGGCAAACAGTTCCAGGGCTTCACCAACCACATCATAAAAGATTTCTTCCTTATATCTAATCTAAACTGACCCTCTTTTAGTTTAAAACCATTAGTCCTTGTCCTGTTGGAACAGGCCCTACTGAAAAGTCTGTCTCCATGTTTCTTATAGGCCCCCCTTATGAATAAAGTCTCTCTGGAACCTTCTTTCCTCCAGGCGGAACAAACTCGAAGGTGACTTGAGAACACCGGTCTGATTAGGCTTTGAATCGTTAGGATTTACATAATCTGTTCTGGGGGCTCAACTGTGAGTTGCTAACCACCAGCTGAAAGATGGTAAATGACAACTGAGGACAGTAATGAATAGTTAGAGGTTGTAATATCTTGAAGGCTCCAATTACTGCCATTGCAACTCTGACTGTGCCCGAAGACAGAGTGAGGGAGTGACTTGACTCTGCCAGTGACTAAGCAATTAGTCCCAAAGGCAACATGGCATGTTTCTCTGGGCCTCCATTTCCCATCTGTGGAAGCAGAGCAGTGCTGTGCATTCACTTTCACTTAGCACATTCTGCTTTGACACTAAGTGTGAGGATTCAACTTTAAACAGGGATTTTTGAAGAGCATCATGAGGGAATTAGGCATCTACTCAAATCCAGTAGTTAGAAATTACTGGAAATGAGCCCATGTCCTTGCAGTAACAACAGTTACACTTCATCTCCTTCATATTCTCTTTTTCATATAGAGAGATCAGAAAGACTTTATTTCCCTGTATTAAGATCACATGGCAAACCTTTTCTTGCAGCAAAATGCCTGCTAAAACATTTTGGTTTATGTAAAGGCACAAAGTGGTATTACCTATGGGGCTTCGGGCTGCAAGGGCCTCCAGGCAAAATACTCTACATGCTGAAGAGGAAATGCAGTTACTGAAGTCAAGTTTATGTTTTTTAACCTATTTTTCTTGAGATAACTTTGTCAGATTGTCAAACAAACTCTCCAAAGGGATTTGAGTCACAACCACATTAAACTGGAATCCAATCTTGTTATGCTGGCCTCAGCGAGTGGATATTCCCTCTGAGCAAGCCTGCACTGTATTAAGCTGCCTTCTGTTTCTTCAACCTAAGCTGTGAATGTATAATCATATTTCCTTTTGAAAATGACTTGTTTTTCTTCATTACAGAAACAGGATTGATTTTCCTACAGAGTGTTACACTTGTCGAAGCAGCTATAATCAAATTTCAGTGTAATGTCCCTACACAAGTAATTCCCACAATTAAAACTGTAACGGTTCTGGATACCTGTTGGGTTGGATTCTAACCTTCGTGTGTATCTGGAACTGGTCCACTGAGAACATGGGCCAAATCCACAGCTTTGCAAATCAAAGCCACTGGAGCTGCATCTCTGGGCACCAACTGTGGATATAACTGACTACCTTCAAGGAAGTAAACAGAATCACTTAGTAATACTGGTATGACAAGAGGGAAAAAATAGGACCAATAAGTCAAGATAAATTACCTTTTGCATCAATGAATGACAGCAGATATGTAATTTTTATAATTTTCCAATATTCCAAACCTTCTCTCATGTAACCCTGAATAAAATTAGGTGGAGCTGGATACAAGGATAGCAATGTTTCAACAGTTAGCTCAGGAGAGGCTTCAGTGGCCCAAGAACTCCAATGACAAGCCATGGTAAGAATTCACTACCTCAGTAGGGTATATTTTGGGTGATCAACCTTTAATTTAATGAAGGTATTTATGGCAACCTTGAAGAAAGCATGGGCTAAAACTGCATCCCTTTATATGTGTGACACTCAAGTGCTGCCTTTGCTGTGATGTTACTAAAATGATCCTGCAGGTCATTCTCCAGACTTCCAGTCATCATTTATAACCCTAGTCAGGGTGGGCCAATCTGTTCAAATTCACCTTTCCGAGACAAAACTTCTAAGAGAAGGCAAATGTGGCTACCTTCCCAAGCCTATCATGGCTTTTCTGTGCACTGGTCACCAAGAAGGAAGCCACAACCCTCGTTAAATGGGCTGATGCTCAGTCACTCTCCAAGTCTTCCTCTTTTCTCTCGCACACACACTATCACGTACACACCCACATGCACACACTCCTGCAAAATGCTGCCAACCTGAGTTAACAGCAAATAATTAAGACAAAAATGCATTTTAAATATAAAGTTGAATCACAGCTCCCACTGCCTGACAGCAGCTAGGTGATATAAACCATAAACTATAAACTTGCCCTAAGGGTCAGCTCTGGAATTCCTCCATTACAGGGGAATGAATGCTTAAAGCAGTGCAAACAACTGTGCTGCTGAATTTGCAGCTCCACCTATTTTCTGAAGGTCAAGCAGCCTGAACTCCCTACTGACACACGCTGCTACATGTGTGCACGCACACATAGAAGTAAGTAAAAATAAACAAAGTCTTCACCAGCATGCCTTTCACTTACATCCACTTAGTATTATCTGTAGTAGTCATTCCACTGGAGAACACGTTATTAAGGGAGGCCAGCTCTGCCAAGTGTTAGTCCCCCAGAGGGGACTCACCCATGTGTTAAACATTTTAGCTCTCGTAATAGAAGGCTATGCTGTATATTTCAATGACAATTCACTTAGTGCTTACAGATGAGATACTTGGGAGTGCATCCCAGCAAGCAGTGTTTGCTTTTCATACTGAGAGAGTGGGCAATAAAATCACGCAGTGCACACTGTTTGTGAGGCAGATGCTCTTGTTGCAGCCAGCAAATCAGATACTCTAAGTTCATCTTAATGCGTGCATCAGACTTGCTCTGAGCAAGGAGAGCCCTGGGCACACCCGGCTTCCAGACGCAGCAAATGATTGGGAGAGTGGAGTGGCTGAAGAGCTTAAGAAATGTAGCATCCCTTTATAATCAGGCAAACAGAGACTGCTCCTTTCTACACAGCAGTTATTCTTAAGACATCCTGTAACAGGGAAGATGGAGATATCACAGGCTGCTTCATCTGCTTTAGAAGGAAGACCAGATTTCACAAAACTTTGTTGCTATAAGCAGAGACTTATTTGACAAGAAGGAGGAAAAAGGTAGGAATTATGGGAAGGAACTAGAGATTCCTCACGGGGTCTTTCACCCAATAATCTTCTCAAACAGTCTGATGTCCTGAAGTGGCTTGCACATCAGAAGAATGTTCCAGTTCTGGTTTCCTTTAAGTAGATTTGACTTTGTCTCATTTAAAGCAAATGTGTTGCTTTGTTGATGTGAAAGTTTTGACGACACACCACCCTAATTGTTTGCTGCTCTTGAGAAACACAAACCTGCAGCCAATGCTCTATGACATGTTTTTGTGCTTCTCGTTGTTATAGCTTTCCACCAACTGATCATCACAGCAAGTCAACCTGCAAATAAGTACTCCTGAGCACTTTAATGAGGCCCTTATCTCTGGCCAACTTAGGAATACTCATTGGGCTTTCCCCTGTTGAACAGCAGCAACTCCAAATAACCCTCCCATTAAAACAAATGCGCTGCTGTCAGAGATGTCAGGTTGAAGGGCCAGCAGGCTTCTGAAGCTGCTATTGCATCATCCTTTTGTTGGGCCAAGGTACAATGCCTACCGGAGTGATTAGAGCAATTACTCAGCACTGTTTGTCACAGTCAATCAGATCTGACCAGCATGAATGCAGCCGTGACCTAGACCTGCCTCTCTAGCAAAGCATTATTATTGGTTGTCATCTCCGTCTTCGGTAGCTCCATGCATGTGTCTAAGTTAGAAATGCACTAAGAAAACTTCCTAGCAATTATTTCTCTTTCATTTCTCTCCTTGATGGGCCTCTCCAGTCATCTGATGCATGCTTTCTCCCCCTTTTGTCTTTCTGCTTGTGTTCCTGCTGATATGTACTGTGACTTTCTGCCAACAAGTTAAGTAGCAAAAGCCACTTGGGAGTCTCTAAAGTCACCCCTTCTCTGTTTTTCGTTTAGCATGAACCAGAGAAGGCTGCTGGTTGGGAGCTAATGGAAGAGAAGAGAGAGACCTCAGTCTTTGTAAGTCTGGTTCTCTGTGCATCTCCTTTACAACATTTTCTATGGCAAATGCAACCTAGTATGAGTATTTTGTAGTAAACTGCTTATTAAGATTGAAAAACACAGATTAAAAAATGTGTTGCTCAAATTAATGTAAAACAAGTTCAGCGATTTATTTTTGTATGGCTGGAATTAAGATACTGGGGAAGAATAACACTTGAATCTGGTGACTGGAGTGTCCTGGCACCTGTAAAGTGCTACTCATTCTCACTCTTGCTTTTCATCTTAAGCTTTGCTTGAGATCTGCAGGAAAGCAAGGACAAGCATATCTCTGCTCTCTGCCTTCCCTACAAGGACAAAAGTATCCAACTGTGCTGCACCTTTGAACTGCCACATTCTCTCCTCTGTTTTGTTTTTATTTCAATGCACATACAGGAAACATGCTTCATCAACATTATTAAAGAAAGAAGCAGAAGGCACAGAGACATATGTTTCAGGAGGCTAAATTGTCACATTAATGCAGCTTCAGACAGATGAACGGGTGAGGAGCTGCCTCGTGCAGTTCCACAGCACACTGGTACAAATGTCTTGCATGCAGGTGTGTGAGGGAGACCAAAGGACATAATTTCATGCAGGCCATGTCAGCAGAGATTCTTACACTGATCCTGACTGTGGTTAGTGTGGAAGAGAAGGAGTTCCTGACAAGGATGTGTTTGTGAACAAGACTTCAAATTTCAGTAAGGGGAAGATGTTAAATGTATGTTATTGTGATTACTGTTACGAAGAAAATTGCCTGTGTTGGTACTTGCAGATGTTGCTAATAATGGAGGGATAAAGGGCCCTCTGATCACAAAAAATCCCAGCAGTGACTTTGTCACATTAGTACAGTAATTTCAGTATTGCTTTTAAAATAGTTGTTCAAAGCAATCAGTAAACAATAGATTATTAAATACAAAATGCTTTGTTATTGTTTTTCAAGGAAATAGCTACATACTACTGAATTTTATAATACATGCTATGTTCAATGATGGTATAAGGACCCTGAAGTTTAGACAGTTTCCAAAACTCTTTGTGAGAATGAGGAAACATTTACCTTACACAGGCCGCTGGTGAGGTTTCTTTCACTTGCCCTTAAAACTATCTTTTCTCAGCTAGGCGAAATTAGAAGTTCAGCACTCTGATACTCTTTGGAAAACATGGATAAAAGTATTGAGATATGGTGCACAACAAAGAGAATTTCAGCTCTCTGACTTCAGGGATAAAGAACTGGCGTGCTTTGTAGTTTGTCAGATCCTTAAATCCTTTGAAAAGGTTTAAGGATAAAAACCTACAGTTAGCTAGGAAATAATGCACATTAGAAATAATAGAATGAAATTACAAATAGATGAAGTAAAAAAATGTATTACTAAGATTATACTTAATAAGTATCCTTCTTAGCTGATTTAACATCTCAGCTCCCTGTCAGACTGGCTGATTAGCCTTAAGAGTGTACCCCAAGGCTGGTATACCCTGCCAAAATTTGAAAGGTATGTATTTTTCTCAATAGTGAAGGTAGTTGCCAGAGCCATCCAGTCCAAGTGCTGTGCACAATCTGTTTTTTTGGTAGTTCAGAAAAGAGTAATTGTCTCTTCCTGTTCACTCTTCTTTATTGTCAATAATGAGATGATGCAGGGGATCAATTGTTTTACCTTTTCTTTAAGGTTAACAATTGCTTATCTTAATTGGAAAATTCCTGTCTTCAGCTCTAATCTCTCTATTATTGTAATGTAGGACACAATAACAATGCTTTGTAAATCTTACAGCAATTCAGTAGATGCAAATCATTAAATTTTTGTTTAATCAGGCTTTTAGCACCAACCTATGTGTTCTAATTACAAATGAAGGAGGAAACCCTGTTTTGGATTGGTTTGGTTTGGTAGCATCCACATATTTACTTTTAAATAAGGTAGGGTCCTTTCATACTTATCTTAGAAAGCAAAGCTGAATAATCTGGGTGAAACCAGAACCTCTCCAAAACTCTGTCATTGACTCAGTCTCATGTTGACCATTTGCACCAACTCTTTTGACACTTGTTTAGCCTGAGTCAGAATGTTGGTATACTTTTACCTAAATATTCTTATAATTTATTACTAGGAAATGCATGGTCATGAAGTCATTGTGGCATGCAAAACAAGTAATTCAAAACTTCAAAGGCTTGAATATATGTTTTCTTCATTCAAAGAACTGAGTTTAATTACATTGTTGCAAAATGGGTTTTAACCAACAAATTTTTTCTCTGCTATGTAGCTGACAGGTTGTGATAGGAGCATTGCCAGTTCTGCTGCAACTTTTCCTCTCGTTAAAAATGGTTTCAGAGCATGTGCTGATATCCATAGAAAATACACTGGATTCAGTGATTCTCCATGTGGGTAATGCACTGCAGAACCCAAGCCTTAATGGGGCTTAAGAACTGGAAAATTCTATTTCTCACTGTTTGACTACCCTCAAGTTGGAAATTGTAGAGGTGGACATGCTTCTCTTGGTGAAAGACTTCACGGTATAGACGCTACCTGTGAAACTCAAGGGAACAGCAGAGACTAGTGAAGTCTGTGGAAGTGTTAAGTGTACATGGAATGGCACAGCCAGGCCATCAGCTTTGTAGCTTTTTCAAAATCATTAACACTACAAGATTCACTTATCCATATAAATTAGCAACTAAACAGTAATCCCTTATGTGTTGTAATATTTTACTAGAATGATCTGTGCTCCTACATGATTTGCATCTCACACTGGCAGTTCTCCTTCTGTGAGAGGGCTATCAAGTTCAATCAAAGATGACTTTTACAAATAAAATTACCTAAGGAAATAAGGTTAATACCTAATACAAAACAATTTTCCTAGTGCTATATGTTTATTACTTGACTGAACTAATGATATATTTCTGCTCTTAAATTAATTGTTAATAAAGCTATGACAAATTTAAGCTTTGCCCACACTGGGCTGGGGAAGATCGCAGATATTAGTGACTCTGAAAACTTTGGCTAATGTTGAGGAGAAGGCAAAGAAAAAGAAAAGTCAGGTTGTTGGGTCTGATTCCACTGCAGCTGATTGCATCTGGCAGTCCTTCTCCATCTGACTTGCTAGCTGTCTGAGTACAGTACAGGGCTGCATCTTTTTGCATCCAGTAAATCTGAGTGGATTTAATAAACTCAAATATTATCAGCTTTTCTAACTTTTCTAAGCCAGGAACAGACTTCTCTCCATGCTGCTGAATGATTATTGTTATCAATGCTATTGTAATCACAGACAATACACCTGGAGTTGTGAAGACTAAAATAATCTACTTTACAATGAATTTATGATCAAAAATAGCAAAGTTTCATCTATGGCATAGTCACTCTTGGAAGAGTAACTATACTTTAGCCATCTGGAAGAAAGGTTTTCAAAGAAAGATCACTAGCAACCACCTGATGAACTTTTGCCAAGCCTTGTAGAAAGTTTCGTTTTCTAACTGTGCTTTTGGACCACCTTGGGGAACTTTAGTGCCACGGACAAGTGCATGGGCTTACCTAGTTTCAAATGTTCTAAGGGGTTAGCTCTTAACCTAATCAGGTGCCCCACCTGAGTTAGTCACTCTGCTGAGAAGCAGTCGACTAAAGCTTTATGGGAATAGGTTGCACTTACAGAAAGCAATGCTCAAGTCAATTAACAGCACAAAATCATTGTTTATTATTACACACGCAACTTCTCCCCTTCTTTAGACATTAGCAGGAATATTAGCAGCACCTGAGATTCAGCAAAACCCTGTGATAAGCTGAGACAAAGGAAAGGCTTCTCTCAAAAAAACCCGCAAAAAACCCCACAAGAAACACTGGTTGCCTTAGAGTAGACCCTTCAATATGTGTAGATGTGCTGAGGTGGTGGTCGCCCTCCAGCTCTAGATTGAGCCAGCAGCCCAGAGAAGAAAAGATGCTAGCTGAATAAATTTGTGGCCACAGTAAATCTAACAATAGGGCACTAATTCCACATCAAAAACTTTTTGGCTATAGGATTTAAAGCACTGAGCTGGGATAATCTCACTCCAGCAATTTAAATGAGGTAAAAGTATTTGGATGTATTAATTTCGTACTGCTGGGGTTTCTGCCAAATTACATACCGTCTGCCTGCTTCATTCAAACCTTTGCTCTAAACTAGCAGCTGATCTCCCTCAGCCTCATACAACATTCACAAAAAATAAAGCTTGCATAAACTCTGTGTAATGTAGCCAGGCTAATTCGACAGAAAAGCAGTCATGTATGTGTGCGTATCGAGATAGGACCTGCAGCACTCTGTGCTCCAGTGGGCAGAATGTCTGATGTGATGAGGGCAGAACCTTGCATTTAGTGTGGGAAGTAAACGCGAGGAAAAGTTTCCCCTTGGCCAGAAAACAAGCTCATGAATTCTCACCTTGATCTAAGCTACATATAATATTAATTGCATAGGAATAGTCTGTTCCCATGCTTATGGGAAGTGGGTTCCTTTGCCTCTGCTGGGTTCCTATTCCCCAGTTCACCTGTGTAAGTGTAACTGTAGCCCACCCAGGTCTATGAAGTCCGCTCCTGTTATTGTCCTTGCTGTTACATTAAGCTTTTAAACCCATGTGTGTATCAACTGCACAGTATCTGTGTAGGAAGCCTAAAATAAAACTAGGAGAATGATAAAATTTTGGTCTGGTATTTATACCAAGGAAATAATTTTGGTTTCTTTTAAAATAATTTTTTCTTTATGTTGAAGGGAAAATATTTTCCCTCTTTGCTATACTTAAGGTGTTTTGGATAGAAAAAGACACATAAAAAAAAAGAAAAGAACAATATAATCAAGTGCAGCAAGGAACTAGATCAAGGTGGATTGCAATGTGCAACTCAAGATTTTTACAACACACATTTACTTCCTTTGTAACTTTTCCCTGTAAATTTTCTCAGTTGAGTATTTATATTTATACCTGCAAAATCTGTCAAAGTTGTAGCTAGAGAAGTGAATATTGTTGGTTTAGGCTTCGTGTTTCAGGTTGGGCTATGTTTTAAGCATTTCCTTCTGCATTCATGTCATATTTCTGGCACATAATTCTGCTATTCCTTGCCGCAAGAATGGAGACCTTGGCTCTGAGTGCTTCAGGTCTTTCAGAGAGGTGTTATTTGCCCAATAGCTTATAACTGTTCCATGGAGTGAGTACACAGCAGGCATTCTGCATTTATAATTTAACCCTTCAAAGACAAGCAATAGTAAATGACGTGACACAAATGGATGGCTTGCACAAAATCTTAAACCCAGTTATTCTGTCCCCATATAAATGAAAAATTCAAATCTGGATATAGCAATAAACTCTCTACAGATTTCATGCTTTCATTTTTTCATTAATTCCAAAAGGTTTTTGAGTCAGGCCAGTCCTGAATCCCTTTTTCAACACAGCATTTTTGGGACCATTAAGTCTCTGTCTTAATCTCTCTAAGTTACTAAGTAAACTTGCTCTGCACTAGCTGCTGCCTAATTTTAACTCTTTCCCTATAAAAGTTATTTTCCTCTCATCCTCTCACTTGGCATGGGCTTCCAGTCTTGCTACATGAGTTTCACACCCAATACTTGTGTTTCCTACAAGAAGTTTTGTTGTCTATAATTCTTCCTCTCTTAGAAATATTGGATGGATTACGTTCCTCATTTCAACCAGTTATCGTTACACGGAGTGTGCATTTCAATAGGAGACAGCTGATATTCAAAATGCCATATTTTCCAAGGCAGATCAATGTATGATACAGCACAGATAGTGTATGGTAGATCCCACTTACACTGATATGTTTGATGATAGAGTAATTTCACAGTAAAATTGGAATTCATAAGATGCAGATAGATTTCCCATCGTGTCACAATTTTGTTTTACAATGGGAAGACTCACCTGAAAGGCAATGCTCACGGGTTCTAATACATTTAACATCACCTTGGTGATGAAGCTAAACATCAATTTGAATTAACAGTTTGAAGATGGTTAGAAAGAGGGGAAAGGGCTAATGTGGCTTGCCTGAAGTCACCAAGATAGAGTGCAAAAACTCCGGGGTAGAATCGTCTTCTGAGCCCCATTCTTCTGTTTCAGCTACCGTGGCTCACTTATCCACTACTCCAGGAGCAGTTTAGCAAATTTAGGTCAGGCTGTTTTTTCAGTTCAACACCCATTAGTGGAATTAATATATCATTCTAATATATCATTCCAGCTTGCATTTTAACAAGATTTCTGTTGGAAACATGGAGCTGGGTGAACACAGTGAAGTTACTGCAGCAGTGGATGAGACTGAGTGACTTTTAAAACAAGAACTTTACATTTTGCTTTTTTATTTCAAGAAAGGCATAACAAGAAGAGCTGCTCATGTCTTACACAAGAGCAGGATATATGCAGAAAGTATTTGCTTGTATTGCTGTATAAATAAAAGACGGAAAAGCTAAAAAATAAATAAAAGACTGAAAATAGTGGATAATAGGCTTTTCAAAAAAATGACAAGAAGAAAATTGCACCAAAATGAATACACTAAAAATCTGCCCCTTAAAAATGACTCTGTCATTGTCATTTACCTGTTGACTTGTTATGCAGGACCTGAAGGGCACTTGCTATACAATGTTAAATAGGTTTTCAAGTATCTTCTTTGTTGTTTTACCAGAGGCTGTTCACAAAAATAAGGTGATTTTGCTCAGAATTTTATTTCAGAGCCTTCTAAAATAAGGAGGGGAATGCACTGAAGATTCAGAACTTTGATGATGGTTTAGAACTTTCACTTTAGCTGGTGATTAGTTGCTTTTCAGCTTAGGTGGTTCTGTGGTGAAGTATAAGAGCCATTTTTCCAGATAAAATGGAGTTCTCCCTATTATATTTATTTTTGCACCCGAGGTGATACAGCAGTCCTTGCTAATGTTTAACTTAGAGCTATTCTTAGTATCAGGTGTTTCTTCTCACCAATTTCTTCATGAAATTATTGATATAATTTTACCAGAATTCAAACTCCCTTGCTTTATGATCTTATAGGTCACATCTACAGAGGCTTTATCATCCACATAGGACAGACTTGTAGCAAGGCAGTGTGTTCAAATTCTGATAGTCTGTCCTCTCCTCCTTGCCCGAGTTCCCCAAAGCCTGGGAGTGATCCAGTGATCTTACAGTCAGGAGATGAAGGCCTTGGTGAGAAATACAGTGCCAACCACTTGACTGTACTCTGTCTTTATAGTTTTGGCTTTAACTCCACGGTAGCTTGGATGGTTGGGGACAGAGAATTCTCCATTTCCACTTAGGGCATAGTTAATTAAAATACTGGCATTTTTTGGGCAGATATTGTTGACTATGAGCAATCCACTCATATTTCTTCCTGGCAAGCAAGTCCTCCTTCTTTTAACTGCCTTGTTGCTGTTACCGTTCTTACCATCGTCTTTAGGCTTCTGCTTTTGAAATTATGCTTATATGGATTAACAGATCATTTATAACTAAATCATGGAAGCCATGTCTGTCTGATGGTCCATTCAGTGACTGAAAAAGGCAATGGAGTCTAATTATCCGAACCTGACAGTATTTTATGTGTCAGTGCAGAGTAAGCTTAACTATTATCAATATTGCTATTATGCTGTTGTCGCTGTTTTAACTGCAACCATTATTAAGGGTCTGTTGCCTTTCCCTGGTCTTACAATTAAGAGCCAGACATGGTTAAGGAAGAAAGGGGTTTTACCTTGGTATTTATTTAAGGATCCTTAAAGGCGCACCACTTTGCCGAGGTGGAATGTGCCGAAATGCACACACATGATAAATCGCGTATACAACTTACAGACCTTGCAAATTAGCATATCTATCAAAAATCCCCCAATGTGGGGCTTAAATGAATAGCATGATATCCCCCCATCCTGAGGAATTCCTCCCTGGATGGGCCTATCTTAGTTTACAAGATAGGTTCTAGAAAGGACCTTGGTTTCTCAGAGTAGCGTAGGGCTTTCTGGCCCCAAACTGCCAGGCCTCCAGGGTGTTTGATGTTCTGGCTTAATGGAATATTAGGACTATGCTAAATTATCGGGCTTAAGGAATTATAAGTATGCATACTAAAAGCACTGAGGATACATAGAAGCGATATAAAAGGGTATATAAAAGATATATAAAGATAAGGCAAAAAATCGTCTTGGCATCAGGTCAGTGTGAGGCATAGACAAACCCATGGCCTCTGAGTAGGAAATCACCACTGCATCTAAAAATGCCTTTCTTGATATAAGTTTAAATCAAATTTCCACAGGAGCTTTACCTGCACATTTTTAAATGCCAAGAGGCTTAAAATATCTCAGTACATGGAGTTTTACAGCATCCCAGTCAGAGAGCTCCTTCAAGATGGGTGACAGAAAATACCTACATCTGCAAATGGCAATATTCCTGTTTTACAGAAGGACAAATCTGCATTCAAACAGTGACTCAATCAAATATGGTGACGGAAGATATCTGCAGCAGAGGTACTAACAGAACTCAGATCTCCTGCATTCAGTTCTGTATTTTATCTGTCTAAAAATTTCCTCATTTCTGTAGACGCAGCAATATGGAAATACTTATGATTGTTATTGTCCTGCTTTGATAACAGAAAATACCATGACACTTGTTGGCAATAACTCTGTAATAGGTTTTGTTCAGTACTTGTTATCAAGTAGAGAGCAAACATGTTTACGTAGGGCAAGGAGAATGAAAATATTTGGCCTTGATGAATTTGGTGCTTATTGCTCTTTTTCCAGTTCTGCAAATCTATAGTCACATAGTAATAACAGTGGCAGCACTGGGGCAGGGCATTAATTGCAGATGAGAAAATATACAGGTAGTGCTACCCTCAGTAGGTAAGAGAGTTTGTGGTGATAACTTCTTGTAGAAGATGACTGAGCACTGGGAGTAACTTACATGCTGCTGGGATGCTGCAGTTGATAATCAGAACATTCAGAACATGCATGATGTGCTTGAAACAAACATGACCTATCTCATTAAAATATGCTTACATGATGCAAATCCGTAAAACAAATTATAGGGAACATTTTAGGGGACATTTTAGGGGACATATCCTGATGGGAAAAGCTGTAGATATTAATTTATTTTAAAATAAATAAATAAGGTCTCTTACGTGTTAGTGTGGCTTATTTAGCTCAGCACTTCAACTGGTTGTTTGCTGTGTCATGCTGATCTAGGACTGTTTTATTATCAATTTTAAAGCTTTTGACATCCTGCATTCAAGATCACTTTGGATTAGTAGGAATTACAGGTCCTAAACTTTTGATTACTCATGACATCTTTGTTCATTTGGTCCAAAAGCATGTACTAATGTATCATTTTATTTAAATTACAAAAATCACTACTTCTCCATAATCTTTGGATTTATTTTTCATCTTCCATCCCCATGCTAGAAATACACCCATAAGCACACATGTAACCAGGAGGACTTACAGACACACATCCACAGTAACATGATCTGATATCACGAACTGTAACAGGAGCAGAGCAGTAATGCTCAGGTCCCTAAGTGGATGTGGCATTGTTTAAGCCTCAGGCATACAAATTAAAGCACCTACTAGCTGGCGTAATTTGCTTGGTCAAATATCAAGACAATTCTTCCACTAGCTCCATCCTAAGAAAAAAAAATCAAAACTTTAAAAGCCACCTCCGCTTTCTTTTCAGATTCGAAAGCTGCGGAATACTTGCTGTTATTGGAAATAAGCTGTCACTGGAAAAAAACCAAAGTGTAACACTAACAAGTCACAGAGACCATGGCAAAAATGAGGCAGAGGATTTCTTCTTCACTGCTCAGAAAAGAAGGTCCTTGGGGATAAAAAGGGAAAAAAAGAGTTCCCAAGTAAACTTTGTCAAAAGTTACTCGTGCAAAAAAGTGCTGTAGGGCCTTTAAAGCAGCTTTCTTATTGCAGTACAATTAGATAACTAACATGGCAGTTGAAATTCAATGAGATTTGGTACTTAACTGCCTTACCTTGGCATTTCCTCAAGCATCTGCTATTTCCACTACCCAGGAATTACAGTCTTTCTAATCGCAAACCTAATTTATCACAGCATGATTATTCAGTTATTTTTTCGATCTGCAAAACATGGTCCTATTGCTGGCCAGAACCATCCACTGGTGTGATACAGATATTTACTCATGTTGGCTTACACATTTGCTACTTGGCTACATTGCTTATTCTCTCAGCTACACACAGAACTAGTGACTCTGGCAAATATCCCCTAGAGGAGGTGGGTTAGTTAAAATGTAAGGATCCTGTCTTCATTAACCATTACCTCTAATTCCTGTCATGTCAATATCATTGGTATTTGACCTCTCAGACAAGAGGAGTGTCATCAGTTGTGCAGCTGTGCTCCTCGTTCCAGCTGCTGTGGACACTCATGTGCAGCCAGTGAAATCCAGGGTAGGACCCTTCAAGCATCTCTTTGTAATGTTGGGTAAGACATCTATTTTCCATATCAGGTAAAGGCTGGGAGGACACTCCAGTGAGACACTGGTTTTATGATTGATTGTTTCTCAGGGGAGAAATGTAGTAAAATAAAGTTGAGATGAATCCTAAGTTGCTTACTAAGTTTCTCCTCTGTGTTTTTCCAGTTAAGCAGTCACTGAACTCCATAGGAGTTTTTGTAAACATCCAAGGCCAGACTTTTAAGTGTATTTGAACAACCAAAACAGAAGTCAGAACAGATGCACAGACTATAAGTAATCTAGAAAATCTGAGGAAAAAACTGCTGAAACAACTCAGCAATTGTGCTGTTATGGACAATACCTTTTTTTGTTGTTTTGTGCATGCTGATAGTTTTGTTCTCAAGCATTTTTTTTCCCATGTGACCACAGCTGAGCAACCGAGACACTCGGCAAAGTTTTCTTGTACTTTTATCGCAATGTGTTCTTCATCACAAGATGGAGAGACTGCTTCAAGAGGCTGTTTTGCTGCATTTGAAATCGTAAAATATTCTAGAAAAATACAGACGATGTGACAAGGGCTGAAACTAGGTGAAGGGATTTTCTCTCATCCAGCAGGTAAGGAGTGGAGGGAGGAAGTGCAGTCTGGTCTCTGGCCCCATCCACAAGCAAGCTCAGCATCCCATCCCAGCATCCAGCACACAGGAGTAGAAAGGAGGTGAAGGTTTCACAAGGAGCCTGACAGACACAAGACCAGTCAGTGGGAACTGTTTTCAATTCACTAGCTGTCAAAATCCAAGGTCCCTGTGTCTCCTCATGTGGCTTCTCAGCATTCTGAGGGAAGGCCTGTTTCCCAGCTCTGCTGCTTTTCCTTAGTACTGAAGCAGTATCATCTCTCAGCAACTATAATTTTTGTCCTCTCCCATACACAAGTCAGCAAAGTGCCCTTCTGTGGGACATGCCTAAGTGTCCACTGGAAAATTGTGAAGAGCTGAGTAAATTAATTTCAAATGTGCTGAACCAGACTGAAATGAATTCAGACCAACTTTTACCTCCAGTCTCTTCACAGATGTATACCAAAATAAAATAGACATTATGTGTACCATCCTAAACTCCACTGTGAGCTGGCTGTAAAATTAACTGGAAAAAAAGGCATGTGGTTCTGGTCTACTTACAATAAGAATTTAAGAGGCTGATCTTAAACTAATTTTTCAAAATTAATTTCAGAGACACCTGTCACATGCAGTTGTAAGCCAACGAGAGCAGCTTTTCAATGAAATGATGGCCTTCAGTTTGTGAAGAAGTGATCTAGAAGCTCTGAGTCACAGAGGGGCCACCACCCTGCAATTCAAGATGTTTCAAGCTTAGAAAAGACTTCAGAAGTGTTTTGTGTTGTAAGGTTGTTTTTCGTGAAGGTAGAGAAATTATGTTCAAAATACTGATAAATTTCTAAAATGGGTTGTCCTGAGTTGCAGTGTATTCTATTGCCATCTTCATGAGCTGTTGAAGCCAGGTGGGACAGTGTTCCCTGCCTCCTCCCTCCGGACCATCTCTTGTTGATGGGCCCATCAGTGCCTTGCCTCATGACAACCATCCCGCTGTGAGATGCTGCGCCCAGGAGGAGGAACTGAGCGTTCCCATCTGTATATACTCGAAGGTTTGAACACCACAGACAGGCTTTCCACTGGATCCCCAGAGGGCAAGAGCTACACAGCCACCACTGGACCTTCCAAGGAAGACCAGACCCTTCTACAGGATCACTGCTTCAACAGAACCACATCCATCACTTCAGGAGGACTGCAAGCACCCTCTTATCAGACTGCTACCGCCACCCTGACTAATGGGGTGTCAGGTCGTATCCTGACTCTGGCAGTTTAAACCAGTGTTTTCTGCCTTTATTTTTAATTTTCCTATTAAATTGTTGTTCTGACTTGGTGTCTCCCACTGGTTTGTTTTCAAACCAGCACATAGGTACAGAAAAAAAAGGTGGAATTAATGGAATACAGTTGAGAAAATGTTACATTTAATGGAAACAGAATATGATAAAATATAAATTCCAGCATATGATTTTTCCTCTATTGTGTTATTGGCACTATTCCTCTCACATATAAACATAAGGGTCATAATCCAGAGCTCCCCATACTGTACAGAAGTGATGGCCCAAGATTCAAATAAGTTTGAAGTCCTATAATCAAGGCCAGGGCAGACTGAAATACATTGTTAAAATTTCATGGAACCACTTTGAGGTGTTGAGTAAACTGCTGCTGTTTATCAACCTATTTTTAAGTTATTTATCTTCTAAAAGGCAAATTGTGATATAAAGGAGCAGAGCCTGCCTTCTTATTCTCCCCTTTATGTAGATATTAGCATAATATACCACTCATTCTTCAAAACTGGATGTTTGGAAGTTTTGCTAATATAGATTTAATATATATATAACTTTTAATATTAAAACATACAGTATATTGATGGTAACTCTTTTGCCTTCTTCCTAAACAATGTGAAAAAAACGTGAAAAAAACCCAAGAAATCTAACCTAAAACAGTTCACTTCCAGCTTCTCTTGAAATTCAAAAACATCTGAAACACATATTGGGGTCCAAATAATCTCTCTTTGTGACCAGCTTGGGGTTAAATTTGTACCTTTTTTCTCTTTTCTAACCTTGAGTGCTGGTTTATATACATATAGTTGACATAACATTATGGATGAAAGATGCTTTGGATATATTAATCAATATTTAATCTATCTCTATTCTTTTGGGTTTATCTTCATTAAAGTAATATCTCATTTTATGTGTGGTCAGGGAACTCTTGGGTGAAAGCCTGTTTGATAAACCAAGTTTTCCGAAACAAATCCCAGCTGAATTCACCTTTCTTCCTGAAAGCAGATTTTGGTCCTTGACATGAAATCCAAGACAGAAACGTTGATAAAGATTCCCAGGGAAATCTTCCAAACATTCTTCATAATATCATGTGTGATATAGTGACAAGCTATACGTTTCCCTGGCACCGAGATTGAAAATGGAAATGTTAAGTATAAATCTTTGTGGAAGTTTCAGTAATTTTTAATAATTTGTTCTTTTGTGGCATTCATATGTGAATGATATATTTGTCCTAGAGCAATGCGAATTCATTTCCCCACATCTATAATATCTGCAGTAAGCTAAATTAAAAATACATTTGTACTTGTACAGTTAAATGATCATATTTAATGAAATGTCGGAGATGAATCTCAGCAAATAGTCAGGAAATTATTTCAGAAAGAGCAGCATTTCATTACTGGCAGTCAGGGAAAAGCAAAGAGATTAAAGAAATGGTTTACTACTCCAAGATGTTGGAGGAGGTGGGTGCAGTTCTGTATAGGGGGGTGACTGTGAATATGAGACCTCAGCAGGGATTTTTACCTGTAAGCGTGGAAGCATTTGCACGGCACAGAGCTGGCAGGGCTAATGCTGAGGGTGAGAAAGAGCTGTTGGTACCTGGGCCTGAAAAGGCTGCGGGTGTTGCTTGGGTGCTGTGTTTGGCTTCTGGGAAGCACAGAGTCTGCACGATATTCGATGTTTCCCGACAGCTGCTGCCATGGGTGCCACTCCAAGGGAGCCCAGAGAGCTCTCTGCCCAGCCCCTAAGCCATCCCAGAGCTGAACCCCTGGGCTGGGTGAGCAGGGATAGGGAACTGTGAGACCAGTGGAGTTAAAGCAGGTCTGACAAGGTCAGGAGGAACAGGGAGTGGGAGACGGACTGCTCGGGGGCAAAAGAAGACCAGGAAATCGGTTTTGCTGTCAACGTTATGGCAATCAGAAATAGTTGAAAGGTGGAGGGTGGGACCCAATTTGTAAAGCCATCTAGCAACTTTATTTCCATGAGACTTAGGACTGTACTGAACCCTTGGAGCTACCAGCATCTTTCAGCAATCATGTAGCTTTAAAGGATTCCAGCCCATCAAGGAAACCTCTGTGGCTGGGAGCACAGTTGCCTTTGGTTCTCTGTTAATTCACGGGAAGACACTCATAGCAGAGACTCAGATCTCAGGCAGGCTGAGCTGGTTTCTGTGGGCTTGCTTTCTGTCTGTTGCCTGTGAGGAACAGTCAGCAGTGAGGCCCCTGGCTTAGCTGTGCTTACTCTGCTTGTGCTGTGGATCCAGCCCTCTGCCCCTCTACCTGTCTTTGTAATCTGGGACACTTCCCATGCTTCTTTCCCACCTTCTGTTTCTCTTGATTATTTAAACTACAAGATCTTCAGGATACAGACCATCACAGGTCAAATCAAGTCTGCCTGGAGGATCTGGTTTAACAAATCTCTCTATGGTACTGTAAAGTGACTGCTGCTAATGCACAACACAAAAAAATCGACATCTATCAATAGGAACATTTTAACTAATTGATATTCTGAAGTTCCATTAGAAATCCTGTGGGAGGACTGAACTAATCTGAATATCAGAATTAAATTCTAAACCAAATATACAAATTTAAATAGAGAGTATAGAAATGGAGAAAATATACTGATTTTCTGGATTCCACAGACAATAGATGTGAAAGAAGACATAGGTGTGAAAACTCTTTGTTGGCAAAAATTCTACACTAGAAGAAACATTTTCAGGGGCGTGACATAAATGAAATATCTGACCTGCATCATTTAATCATTTACAGATATTAATATATGCACATACAGAGGACTGTGGAAAGGTGATAAGGCTGTGGAGGCATGGGCAGTTTTGAGTCTCACCCATTCAAGAATCCATACATTTAGCTGGCATTTCTTCCTTTCTGATTTCTACTCTGTTTTGGACACTTCAACCACCCCATTGTCCCTTTGTTTAATTTTCCTTGCTTTTATATCAAGAGCAAATTAAGAAAGCAGACAATATAAGTTATAGTTTAGTCTTACATCTCCATTCATATTAGATTTTAAATAAGCATTTGAATGCAGCAGCTCGCATAGAGGAATTTACTTGAGGTTCTGATTTTCAAAGTGGAAAAAAAAGGCTGGATTAGTTAAGTAATTAATCAGGTGTGCAAAGCCATATGAATTCTCTGAACAACACATTGTAGAAGAACTCAGATCATGCATACAAAATTGAATTATGGAAAAATGGCTGAGGCACATCAGGTCTGAAGGAGGAGAATGTCAATCACTTCTGTTTGTCAAGGTTCTTTGAGATGTGAGTTATCAGCCTTAAGGAGAGACAAAGGATCCACGTAGGGATCAGCATAATTCTTGTGTCTGATCTGATTACCTTCAGGGATATACATATAGACTGGCCACATATTTCTGAAAGGGTGCTTACTTTTGGAATCATCTCTTTTCTCCTTTGGATTTCTCTTTGGTGTATTCACTGTTTCTGGTCTTCAGGGAACTGTTTTAGGGAAGCAAATGCTGTCTAGTGTCCAGTCTTCTGAAGTGCTCACAATACCACTGGGAAGGCTGTGGAAAGTGGGAGAAAAGGACTGGAAATAGGTTCAAAACACAGCTGCAAAATTTGTTCCACCATAACTTGTCTCCATTCTTCATTAAAGAGCCTGAGGTCTGAGGGATTTTAGTGGCAGGAGACAAGAGAGTGTTTTCCATACAGGAATGCTAATAATATTCTTTTGCTCCTTATGATCCCTGGCTGAGAACCTGCAAAGTAAATTCTTCAGTGAGCCTCTTTTTCTCCTAATTACTGCAAAATAGATATTCACCTGCTAATCACTGCAATACAGAATGTTACTATTGAAACAGATGCTATCAGATTGTCATCTTTCAATTCCACTGAATTTTGTTTGGTTAAATCCTTACTTAACCCTCTACTTTATTGCACATTCAATTTCCTTTAGCTTTTGTTTGTTTAGACTTCTTAATCAGGAAAATATAGTGACCCCTGAAGTACCAGGAGCAGCATTCTACATCCTAAGCAGCAGTTGCTGTGAAAATCTAGGGCAGGAGCAAACCTTTCTCCAAGTATGTTGTATTAGGAGCACTGCAAGAAGCAAGGAAGAATAGCTACTCAGGACATGCAAATTCCAACTGGAAGACAGCAGCAACAGCAGCGGCCAGAGTTGTGCTTCCCAAGGAGAAAAATGATCTTGTGCATTGGATAAAACACAACAACATCTTAAGATTTCATCCCAGCTGCACTAGAACAGCAGGAACCAAAATACTTGTTAATGTTGTAATATGTTGGCTTTCAATCAGACAACAGAAGAATTCATTCCATTTGCCCAGTATTTTGCCCTCCTGAACTCCATCCCCACAACAGCTTTGCAAATACATCTGAGCAATTCCACAGTGGGTTTTACATCCATGGTAAGTCATATCTGCTGGGCCTATATGCAGGATTTGTGTTTTACAGAGACTGCAATGAATGATTCTTCCCCAAATTTGATTCTGTAAAAAGCTGCTTGACTGCTCCAAGTAATCTTTTTTATTCTTCATCTTAGTTTACTCTTAAGGGTTTTTCGTTTCATCTTTTTCTGCTGTCCTAATGTACACAAATCACTTTTAGAGATAGTGTCATGTGTATGAAGGGAGCAATTTATCAATACAGACACCTCTTTGATGAAGGACGGTTTGTCTTTACAAGGCTGGACAGCCCCAACCGAATTTCAATTTGCTATGGCATGCAAGGGATTTAGGGATTAAGGTTGGCGAGGGGCTTTAAGCATCAACCACCTTATTATTGCTGAAGGAATATGTGATTTGAAAACCTTGCCTGCCTTGATTTTTTTTTTTTAGCATGTGGGGGTGAGGTGGGGAGGGATGAGAAAGAAAAGCAATAACCTACTTGTTGATTTAGCAGTTATTACTTTTCTTCTGCTTTTCAGTCACACACTGCCTGTTTTTTTAACGGGACAGGTAGAGCTTACAGGGTCAGATCCAGGTGACACCACCTAAATATCTAGTTAATAGTGTTTTATGACTAATAGCAAATATAAAAGCTTGCAATAAAAATAAAGCTGTTGGGGAGGGAGAGATGAAGAAGGCAAGAAATATGAGTCATAAGTATTTATATAAATGAAGAGGTCATGAACTGCTACAAATAAATATGGTTCTGACCATAGCATATTACCTGCTCCTTAATGCAAGCAAATTGATAAGGAATAATATTTCCCAATGAAAACCCACATCATATATGTCACTCACCTGCTCTTTCTTGGAATGGAAGAGTAGGAGGAAATCCAAAGGAATCTACTGGCTTAAAATTTGTGCACCATGATACTAATTAATTTCTGATAAATGTAAAAATACTGTGAATCAAAAGCAAGCATTACTATTATTTGATGATTTCTGATTCTTTTAAGTAACCGAACCACTACAGGACTCATTTATCTGTTATGCTAACAAAGGGCTGTTGTGGTTGGTGTCACACTGCTGTGAAACTGAGTGCAAAGGAGAATTACAGCTGTGAAATCCTTCTCAGGGCAAAGTTCCCTGTTCTGCCATGTATTCATTTCTGAGGATCTGCTCTAGCTCCCCCCAAAAATATTATCTCTTTTCTTCAGAAGGTTTTTGGATAAATCCATGCTTTGATAGAGAGAAAAAAAATTGCATGAAGTAGCTGTTCTCTTCCCCTTCCCTGCTTTTCTCAGATCCCGTGCTTTCAGAGGTGGAGACTAAACTCCTGCCTGCATTATCCCTGCCTGCATCCTCAGAGCAGAACAGCACAGCAGAGAGGAGATGGATTGCATCTATCTATCTATCTATCTATCTATCTATCTATCTATCTATCTATCATCTATCTATCTATCTATCTATCTGTCTGTCTGTCTATCTATCATCTATCTATCTATCTATCTATCTATCTACCTGTCTATCAATCTATCTATTGCAATTACTTCAGTTTCTTTTGAGGGTTTCCTGGAGAGCAGCTACAGGTTCTTGTCACACTCTCCTTGATGTGCTCTAATGAGCATTTAAAAGTTTCCCAAGTAGTGGAAGCATTTCATCAGGTCACAAAACCTCCTCTGGATACTCAGAGGAATATTCTTAGCCCTTCCCAGGAGAGCTGAGATTTGAACTGAGATCTTTTCCAGTCATCATTCTATGGTGCACAGGAGAAGCAGAATAAAATTGAAGGAATCCCAGTTGTGAGAATCTACATCTTTCTCAAGGAAAATTGGTACATGTTATTAGAATAAGATCTTCAAATGGAAATAAGATGTTTCCCTATCATCTCCCAACATTTTAAGACATATTAAAAATACATATATTTTCCAACCTTTTTAGCATTGATTAAATCACTGCCTAGCCATATGATACTGTATATAGACTTCTCCATGTCCCTTCATTGCCATAATGCTCCTTCCCTCTACTCCATGGACCATAACAAAGGACAATAAAACAGAGTTCATGGCTGTGATACAATATCTCTTTGACAAGGTTGCTAATAATTAATGCCAAATGACTGTTATTAATCTGATATCTTCTGAGTTGTGCATAGTTGTTTTCCCTGTGCTTTATTAGGGATTTTGTGTCTGAATTTTTTTGCTGTGGACAAAAGGTTTTTGTTGTGGTTTTTTTTTTGTCTGGTTTTTTTTTTTGTTCCAATATAACCTCTTTAAGGCTTGGCATAGCTTGGGTATGGAATTAGACATCTCCTAGAAATCCTAGCACGTTATGAGAGAAAGAGGGTCTAAAATGAGGATGTAGAGCTGTGATGAGAGATTAGGCAACTTGTGACAGCAAGAAAGTTTCTTCTGGATACAGACAGAAAAAAAATCTTCATGAAAACAGGAAAATTTCAGAGGCATCCAAGACCCAAGTTTTCTTCCTTCATGAATGAAATGCTCTTCTGCCTCCCTGTGCTCTCCAGCCTCTCCCATCAATGCTTGTTTCCCCCGGAGAGGAAAGACATTGCATGCTGCACTGGTAGTTCTCTGTTAAAGCACCCTCAAGTTCCAGTCTTATTCTCTGGACTGGTTAATTGCAGAGTATACCACTGGCTGTAGCCTCCACATGCGGGTAGCCTGCAATTTGCCACACTTTTACAGGGGTTATGATGCATGTCTTGCTATTTCATTTCCCTGTCTTGACTCTCATGTACACCTGCATAGATGTATTTTTCTAAAGCTGTCACTTGGTAAAACATCACCATAATATCCCATGATCAATACAGCAGCTTGGGGAAAATACATACACTTACATATCTAGCAGCATAAATGAAATCTCTACCTTCTATTTCAGGCCAGGCAACAGGAGACAAATGGGGAAAAAAAAAAGACAACCAAGAAAAATCATATTTTCTATAATTATATAAATTACAGCTAGAATGACTGTAATCACCTAAAATGCCTCTGGGGAGTTGGATTAGCAGAAGACAATTTCTCAGATTCACACTCCAGGGTTTAAACCTACAGCTGATATTCAGAATTAGACTACCAAGCTGAAATAATTAACCCTTGGGAAGTTAAAATACGTAACTCAGAGGTGTACTATCTAACTGAAAGGGAGGAATATGCAATTGATGTTATTTTAAATTTCCTATGGATCTTAATATTTGACCAGGCCAGTCAGATTGCACACTTCAGTCCAAACTGTGAGTATATTTAAATGAAAAAACCTTTCCAGTCTCCCTCCTTTTAATGTACAATAAAAAGCAACAATCACTCAAAAAAATATCCCTTAAAACCGAGACCAGACTTCCTTCGGTAATGTATGTCTATTGTGAAGTGGATGATGAAAATACAGATAAAAAAAGATACTGGACTAAAGCTGATTTGTAAGGAAAAAAGCTAAAGTATTCTAAAGGAAATTCGAAAACTGCCTAGACATATAAACAGCATGGGTGGTTAGGATAATAAAGTAGATATAAAGACAGAGAAATAAATAAGAATGCCCTCTTTTGCTTTATTTTCTTCAGATGACTGAGACATTAAAGCTTCTTCTCTGGATTATGGAGAATGTCCCTAACGAAAGAAGTAAAATACTCCAGGGAGGTTCCCTCCATACTTTCTAGTTTTGAGGTGAGATCATGGATGGGGCAGCGGAGGAGGGCAGAGTGAGCAGATCAGAGGTTATCGTTCCTCTATGTTGATGATTCCTTGGGTGTCAACAGTGTTCTTCTGTGCCTCAGCTTGGATATCATACCAGCAAGTCAAGGGATTGACCTTAAACAGAGCTGTGAAGGCATAAAGTTGTATTAATATTATCCAAATCTCCTGCTTCTCTGTGCTGCAAGCTTTGCCTGGAGTCTCACCTCATGCTTTGAATCCATTATACTGCCACAAATATCTAAAACTTGAAGCTGCTGAATCTGCTGCTATTGGTGAATCCTAGACGAGATGTTCTGTCTAAAAATGAAAACATCAATAATTCCCTTAATCATGGCAAAGTGTTTTTTCCATATAGATATTGCTTTGAGAATAGAAGTTTGTATGAACAACATCAATCAGGGAGCTCACACAAATGAATAACTTACAGCCCCACTGGCAGCCACTATTGAAGATTAATGCTGATAAATACCACATTCAACATAAGATGCGATTTCTGAAAACAAAACAATTTATTGGATTCCTAGACACGTGTATTTTGTAGTCAGCCATTGATTACTGACTCAGCTGATTCTGCTGGTCATTCATCACATGTGCTTATATAAAAGCTGAACTATTCTCTTTCAAGACTTCATCTAAGATACAGCACAATTACTTGTGAAGTAGTACTGTTCCAGGTAAAAGAAATTACCTTTGAAAGCTGCACACTGAAGTGGCTCCATTTACATAGCACAAAAATGACAAATACAGATATATTTTGTGGGGATAAGTATCATGAGTCAGAGAGGAACTGTTGCATATTGAACTGTACCAAAATTTTGTGTTGGATACCAGGGATGACTCTTCACTGAAGAGGATGTTGGAGTTTAGGACTTTAATTTTTATTTATGAAACAATGACAAAAAATGTTAGCAACCAAGAAGGGAAAGATCTTGTCTTCAATCCCTTACCATATAAGTACAGCATATTTCCATCCTATCTCCTCTTACATATACTTCAATAACCCTGAGGGTCGGCACAAATATCAGGTCTGCAAGAAAATTAACGCAAAAGAAAGGATGCTAAATGGCTGAAATATTTGGGTGAGATTTGTTTGAAGGAATGGCAGAATAACTTCCTAAACTCTTGTGAAGTCTTTCTTAATTTTGCTTAAACAGATCGGCTTTTGTAACCATGTCTTGACTTTACAAAGGTACTTGAACAGTGAGGAGCTCATAATTTTCACACTTGGTGTCAGGCACACACTTAAGACACAGATGAATTAAACACCATTCCTGTTACATTAAAAAGACTAGCTTGAGTATATACTTCGTTATTACAAGAGATTGGGAAATGTCAATTTTCATCATAAACTTTATTTTCACATACAAGTTCATGCTGCTTGTGTGATATGGCTTTCTTGTTTTCGTTTTTTTTTTTAACAAAAAACCCCATTGTCTCTGTCTTTTTAAAAGAAATGGCTGCTTCTTAATGCAATGAGATTTTTCTTGATAATGACACAGCACATAATCCTGAAAGCCTGGGGGTAAAGTTTAACCATTTGAAAAAACGACCCTCTGTATTATTATGAGAACTAGAAGGCTTTGGTGCCCAAATTTTGTTTCTTCCATATCATAGAAAACTATTCAAAACTTGTTGCTCAGTCTGCTAGATCTGGCTGGGGTAGGGTTAATTTTCTTTAGTGACTAGCATGGGACTGTGTTTTGGATTTGTGTTGAAAATGGTGTTTATAATACAGGGATGTTTTTCCTATTGCTCAGCAGTGTTTGCACAGAATCAAGGCCTTTTCAGCTTCTTGTACGGCCATGATGGTGAGGAGACTGAGGGTATGTCCTGTTTTCAGCTGGGATAAAGTTAATTTCTTCTCAGCAGCTGGATCAGTGATGTGTTTTGGATACAGAATGAGAACATACTGATGTTTTGGGTTTTGCTAAGTCGTGCTTATCCCAAGTCTTAGGCCATTTTTTTTTTTTCTGTCTCATGCTCTGCTGGGGAGAAGGTACATAGAAATTGGGAGGGAGCATAGCTGGGACACTTGTTTGGAGAGCCGCTTGGGAAGCAGCATTTTAACTACCCCCTTAAAAATGAAGGGGCTATAGTTAGAATCACAGAATCATAAAAGAACACTTGTATGATCAGCACTTCTGTATTTCTGGGTGGAAGGTTGATTGTGCCATCTTTTTTTATAAATATGGTGAACACATGATGACAAGGATAAAAAGAATCCGGGCAATGAAATGTTCTTCAGGAGTTGGTACAGCTGAATATGATAGTTTAGCTTCAGCAATTACAGTTTTACAGTGTTAGCAAAGATGAAGGAAATTTTCCTTTCTTATTTCTTATCTGGAAACTTGTTTATTATCAGGTATATATTTTTTGGTTTTGATTAATTTATCAAATCATGGGGATTATTTGATTCTGAAACTGCTCTAGGTTTTCAACAGGGAAAATATTAACCAAAATGATCCAGAAGCAGCAGGGAATCTAATTTTGTGTACAAACCAATATTTTTTTTGTGCTTTCTCTAACCCTCTTCTCTAATCTTCTTCTCACTCCAAGTTCTCAGCAGATATATATCATTAGTTTGATGTCCGTCACTGGGGTTTCCTCTACAGATGTTGCTCTTCCCTGTGGAATCAGTCGTGTTACCACCTTTACTGGTGAATACAAAATTCCCTGTGTCTGATTTGTGTCTGTTTTCAGATTCACCAGCCCTTGCTGATGATTGTATGCACTTAACTTCATTATTAATATACTTTAAATTCATTGTGCTAAGGCTCCTCCTCTCAGCTGACCCCTTGCTGTTTTCATAGGAAGTAAGATGCAGCTGTCATGAAACACTGGTTAGCCAAACCCTCTACTCTGCAGGAAGAGACATGCAGTGCACAATGCAAATTCAATATAAGCATTATTATTTTTCACACCAAGTGTCTCATGACTGTTCATGAAAAGCCAGAACAATCAGCATGTTTGCATGTCTACAGAGCAACTTCATTCCCATTGGCAATGGTAGAAGGAATAATGCACTGAGAAAGAGCTTTCAGTTCTGTTTTTGGAAGTAACTAGACGCAATAGCTTTACAATATTGTATGAATAAGAGGAAGAGAATCCTGTGAGTGCAATGCAAAGCCAGTCAAAGCCCAGCAACTGGAGAGTTTTAACAAGGGACCAATTAAGCATCTTTGATCATTCTGAAGGTTCATGAAAGAAAATGTAAAATAAGTAGATTGAAGAACACAGTCATAAATGCTTCTGTGATTGACTTAAATTTGTTTTAAAACCGTAAGTAAGAGTTGAAATTGATGGAAAATGATTGCTAGTTTGTTTAGAGGCATCATGCTGTTCTGAGAACACCAAGAAAGAAAATATGTGTGACTGTTATTCTGGAAATAGAAGGAAAGATTCTGCTTATATTAACAGCTGCAAAACTGTTCTGTAGGAAGCAGGATGAAGCACAAATTAAGAAAGAGGGGAATAAATAGATGAGCATTGTGCAAAATAAATGGGATTTCATTCTGAAAAAGATAGTTCTGAGAACAGTAGAAATAATGACACCCATGTCCATTGGTAGTTAAGCCATAACAAAGAAATGGAGAACGGGAAAAGGATTTTGTTAAGGTCTACTAGAATTCCCACAAGGACTGTATGATCCTTGACAGGATGAAGAGCCTGTACAAGCCATATTTCCTAAACACACAATCTGAGTCTATTGTGAGTCCAGTTATAATAACAGGACTGCTAGCATATTGGAGGCCATCACTGCTTGCACTGAATTTTTTCTTTACAAGAGAGTGGACTTCCAGTTAAATTAATATTTGATTACATATTAAAATAAAAGTGTTTATCAATGCATGGCTCAAAACCAGTAGGAACTGCCAGTATTGCACTTGATTCCATCTGGCCATTGGTGCCCTAAGAACAACTGCCATTATTTTGGCAACATCACAAGTATTAATCAAGTGCTCAATTCACTGTTTTTCAATGTACAACTGCTCATTCCAGCACAGGGTGCAAGGAACTGGGATTTAGATTCCTACAAAATGACAATGTTGGTATCTTCCCAGAGTCAACACTAGTGCAATGTCTATATGTGAAGGAAGCCATCATAAATTGAGCTGCGGATTTCTAATACCCAGCTACTCTAAAATAGTGCATTAACTACAGTGCTGATGTTATTCCATTTACAACAGCAGAGAACCTGTAATGATCTTTGGTTTAAAAGGTAGATTCTTCTCAGAGTATATGACAAAATTTTCTATTCTATTTTACTATATCCTTGGTAATTGTTTGTGTAATATATAGTAAACCTTGTTATTTCTTTGGAAGTCTCTGCTTTCAGTGGTATTATGAAAAATTAATAATTGCTTCACTGAACTGCCATCATGCTGTCATGACAATAACACAACTGCCATTGATTACCGACATTTTATACATAGTCTTACTCTCACTCCCCTGTACAATCCAGGTTACTGTTGATTTAAACTAAGCCAATTGCAGTACTGACATGGTCTTCAAAGACAGCTCCATCAGTCTCCAACTGTAACAACAATAACATCTTTAAATTAGACTGAAGTTTTGCTTTCGAAATGGCTTTTACAGTGAAAGCATCTCTCTGTACTTCACTGCTTGTATGTTTATGACAATCTGACTGTAATTGTGAGAGAAATAATTTAGGTTTAAAAGCTATTAGTCTCAGATGTACAATTGAATTCTAGTCTTCATTATAGAAAACACGGCAGACTAAAGAAAAGCAGACAAGGTCAGAGCTGTCCAAGGAGCAGTGAGAGGAAAAGGTGATTATGCTGGCAAAAGCCCACAGGTACATTGCCTTGTTGAGTCATCTGATTGGGGAAAAGCTACATCTTTAAGGAATGCTGCTGTCCTTTTAGAGGTATTGTGTGGAGGCAAATGCCAGGGAGATTTATGTGCTTCATTCCCTGACCTGTGATAATGCATCATTAGAGCCGTCCGTGTTTTCCACCTTTGTGAACAAAGACTCATAACGGGGACGATTATGAAAAAAGAAGAGGAGAAGCCGCAGCAGTGGCAGCAGGGGAAGCGTGGCTCAGGCACGTAGAACTTCACCCAGAAGTTGAAGCGAGATATCTTTTTTTGCATTGCACCTTCATTTCTCTTTATTCTAAGGGCTACATCCCTCCCTGCTTATCTGTCCAAAGCTCAGACTCCTTGACAGAATTGGAACGTAGCACAAAGCCAAAACACACATCCCCCCACTCCCTCAGTTGTCCTCCTTATTTAACCCTTCACCTTCTTGGTGGACATTAAAATAAATTTAGAGGCATAACAAACTTATAAGGAGAGCTGAGGACTTATGATCCCCAGTGAGAGCTCTGTTGGGTCCTCTGAAGTGCAATGATAACACTGAAAACTGTTTCATGGCCCTGTGTACCTTTGCTTTTATCCTGACCCCAGGCAATTATTTTATTTTGCTTGCTGAAATGCAGGGCTGCTGCTCTAGCTGACTGACTGGGGAATAAGTTTATATGTATTTAACCAAACCAGACTAGCATCCCCTCTTCTCTGGCCATGGATGGATATGGATTCAAGCAGTTGTAATGCTTTCCTGAGAACATTACCAAGACATTTTAATCACGGCTTACTGCACTGGTAGATTAGTACCCAAATGCAATGACCTTCCTTTTGCTGTGGACAGGAACATGCCAGGAAACCAAACTGTACTATTCTTTGTCTTGATCCGATAAATTAGGATTAAATAAACAAGAGAGACAAGTGCGACGTACTTTGAAAATCTGAGTGCACCTGTTTCATAGCGGAAAATTGGATGTTCTTTTTTTTCCTCCTCACATAAAAATGCTGCTGCCTGTGTTTGTCTCTTAGGGGATGACACTGTAACCAGAATTTATGCGTGGCTTCCTACATATTTTGCATTTGGAGGTTATTAAGAAACAAAACAAAAAAGAAAAATTGGTGTGCATTAGGAGGTATTAGAATACATTAGTCTGACTGTCTGTTTCTCTGCTGCAGTGAGGTCTGAAACCACAAATGTGCACAAGAAAGTGTGTTCTAGGGGGGCAGAAGCATGGAGGAAAGAGCTACCTGAAGCCTTGTAACCATATTTAAGAGCAACTATTATCCTGAAGTGCTATGACCAAGTGCTATGTTCTTGTGCACTGTTATTTTGGCTCTTCCATTGAGAAAAAGTAAATGTCAGATATTTCTACATCAAACTACCTGTGATCTGTAAATACTTTGTATTAGTCTGTGTGGATACACAGAAAGGAAGGAGGGTCTGATCCAGTAATAGAATATCAACTTCTCAAGCCAAGAATGTTTCAGAATATCCAGCCCAGTTCTTTTCTCAATTTCACTTTCTTGTGCAGACAGAATGAGATGTTTTACACCATGTTGGAGTTTATGGCTGCATATATCAACAGATACAAAAGTAAGCATGCCTCTAGGCATCTCTGCCTTCTTCCATGTCTTGGAAATGGTCAGAGCAGCATCTTCCATCTTTGCGGAGAGGTGCAAGTGCATCAGTTATCTTTCTCTGCAGGGAAAAGGTGCTGAGTTGGACATGTTTTGTCACATTCCACCTGTTAGTAGCTGGTTTCCATCAGCAGTACTGCATTAAAAATTGAGAACCTCTGTCTTTATTATCTAGCATGTCAACATCCAGACGGGAGCTGCAACACAATGCTTACTTTCCATATTGAGGGGAGTCTCTGTCCACATGTGCAACCAGCTGGTGTCAGAGGCAGTGGCATGTTCTGCACATGTTCACAGTCAGAATTCAAATAGGGACCACTGTGATCCAAAAAGAAATAGCTTTGCATGGTAAGCAAAAGAGGAAGCCTCCATCTCTCTGAGCTATTCTGAGTGTTTGCTAGGATAATCTCACCTGTTGATTACTCTTTGAGTGCTTCTGATGGTGTGGAAAATAAATATTTCAAAGCAAATAAGAAAAACAACCAAGCAACATAAAAAGGTGCGGCATAACAGATGTTTTGCTTAAGCACAGTTTTATAATACTGACATAAAAAAGAAAGCGTTTTATTTCTTTTGTGTCCTGAAAGGCAGGTAATAAAATTAATTTTATTAATACCTGGTGTCTTCCTCAGGTAGTCAGGTAAAAAAGTAAATATATTTTTATAAACGTTATAAACTGTTTTACAATATCTTAATCACATATTATCAAAATTGAGAGAGTACAGAAAGTTTTGATGCACAAGACCCGTGCATGGCAAGAAAGACTGCAGTTTGGGCAGTTTTGTTCTGTGTATTAAATTCCATGAAAGCAGCTCTGCAGGTAGAAAGCTGTAGCTGAGTTCAAAGGTGTATATTTTATACGATTCATTTCATGAAATGAGAACTGTAAATCCAGCACTTCACTTATAACCTCCTTGACTCAGGTAAGTGCTTAAGCGTCAGGCTAAGTTTAAGTCCCACTGAGATAACTTGCTGTGTTAAGTAAGTCATAGTTAAATCTTTGGCTCAGTTGAGGTCTGCTCCAGTGAATTCTCCAATGCTTCTGGCATGTAAGTGTCTACTAAAGCTCTGCCTATGCAGCCAGATGCTCCTGTGGAGAGGGTGCTGCTAGTCACTGAGGTTTTAGACAGTTGGCCATGCAGAACTCGAATAATATTGCATGCTATGGCACTAAATATACCAGGGCTCCCATTGCTTTTTATCTTCCACTGACAGACACCTGCTGTGCAGGTAGCAATGAAGGATAATACCTTAGAAGGGATGCCAACCAAGCATGCTAAATTATTGGGAAAGCAGAAGCATTTCAATTATCTGAAGCAGCTGATGTCCAGTGTTGCCAATCAAGGTCCAAGGTCATTCGAGCCTTAGATGAACCTTCCTATCTTGTCAAGTGATTTGGAGTCTGTTCCCATTTCTGTTGAGGACTTTGTGATTTCAAAAACTTTGATACATTATTATTTTCCTTCTTTCCCAAAATATCTGCCTTCAGACAATAAGCCATTTTAGCAGAGGATGGCGAAGAAAGATGAAATATTGCATGTCATTAGAAGTTAAATGCATAGTAATCTCTGGTGTCCTTGATCTTCACAATTAGTAAGAATGATAATAATACGTTATAATTATTAATAAAGAGGGATTATCAATAAATAATATAAAAATGCTTTCTTAAACTGCATTTCAGCTGTATACCTAGCAGCCCTCTGGAGGTGCAACATTCTTTCTCATTTTATAAATGTGAAAGTGAAAATGAGATTACAGCTTTGCAATAACATTTACTGATATGTTTCTAGATAGAATTACATTATACTATGAAACCAAGAAAAGTCACTTATGACCATATCATTTGCATAGGATATCATAGGAAAAAAAATTAAGAGATTTGCAAAAACAGAAGCCTGTCCTGAGTTTTACACTCGGTAAGTGCATCCGCTTGTAGCAATGTCTTAATTCTCTGCAAGTACTGCTGTGGTGCAAACAGCCAGAGATGTGTGGCTCACGTGCTATTGTTCCTAGCAAAGCACTTGGATGACTGAAGCTTCTGTGACAGATCTCTTTTTCATAAACTCTGTCTGTAATTTCACTGTAGTCCTCGGTTTTGATCAGTTTCTTTAAATATGCATTCTTTGGGTACACAACTATTTTTTTCCCCCTCATTTAAACAGCTTTTATTACTGCATTATCTCCATTACCTCTTCAGGCAGCACAGGAAATAGAAGGCAGGAATAAAATAATACAGGAAAAAAGTGCAGGCACCACAGTGTGCTAGTGATATAGGTGATAGGTGGGAAGGAGAAATTAAGCTTTTCATCCAACAGTTTCGGGGGTATGCAACTGTTTTAGGAAGAAGGTTCATGAAATATGTGGGAAAAGTATGTGGGAAAAGTATGTGGAACATTACCTGGAGAAGAAAATTTGAATGTCACTAAGTCAAAGGTAGTGAATATATTATTTCTGAGGAGAGATGGAGTAGATGGAGACAAGGCAGATTAATGAGAACAGTGACCACTGTGTGGGAAGGACAGAAGAGATACAGATGCAGCGGGCTTGCATCACACACTAATAATCAGTTGCTGTGTTTGTAGTGTCAGACAGAAAATATTGCTACTTTATAGGGGTGGATGATCAGGGTATCCTCTGCTGGTGAAACTTTATGTTAAGGCAGCTTATACATAACTCAGGGTCCTGTATACCTGACTGGCCCTTTTTACTAGCAATGGGAGGTGTGGGATACAGTGCCAGAAGTAAATTACACTCACCCCTTGGAATCACAGTAGTTGATCCTGTAAATATTGCATGGATGGATAAATCTCAGTGCTCTTGCAAACTCTGATGCTGATGTGTCCACATTTCAGAGCTTTTTAATGTGAAAACAACTTGAAAAACAAGAAAGAATCTTTACCCAATTACTTCATTGAGTAATGATGAAGCATAGCTGGTGTTCCAAAAAAATTGTCATTAGGTTGAAAGACATCATCCCAGGAGTCATAACTATCCACTTCTCATGCACAGAGGCCAAATGAGTTTTCTAACATTGTACACTAGGATGATAGTGGATTCAGAAATCTGCACTGACTGCTCCAACAGAAGTAAAACTTTGCTCTTGTGCAGTGCTGGAAAGAGGAATGTTTAAACTCCTTTAAATGGTGTGAAATCCACCTCATTGTTCATCCAGTTCTAGAATTTAAAAATCATATCCATGCAGTCAGACTTTAGAAAATAACGTTCCAAGAATTCCTCCTGTAAATCTTGACATTAAACCAGTCTTACCATCGTCTCGCCACTTGAATCATTTATTTAAGCGGTGATAATAAAAGGTGTCAGCAATTCAGTGGTAAGCTCTTGAAGATTTCTGTGCGCATTGACCTTTAAGTGTTTGCATCTTGACAGGTGAGCCATTCCTAACGTCTCCTGTGAGATATGGCCGGGGCAAGGGGTCAGGCACGCTAATGATAAAATTACCATTTACCTTTTACCTCACCAGCCTCAGTGCCTGACATTATAAATGTAGGTAACCTTTCACCTGAAGGCCCTCTTTCTTCTGCATTGCCAGGGATTATGGAGAAATGAATGTGCTCACAGCTGCAGAAGAGGCATCAGTCATGAAAAAAAAGGTGCTTTTGCTGATTCTTTCCCTTTGATTTTCTTCCCTTTTTTGTTTTTTCAAAAACCCAAATAATGTTTTTGGAAAAAGTTTGAAGAGTGTTACCCTGTTTTATTTTAAGAGATGGTTATCTGGCTATTTCTATTCTAGCATTTTTACTCTATTCAAGATTATTCTGTTCTTTCTTATTAAGATGAAAACACTGTTTATTAATTGATTAAGATAACTGATATCACAGCAGTCAATAAGGCTGCTTTCAGGGATAAGTGACCACATTAATGGGACTGTATTGGTGATGTTCATTGTTTCCCATAGCCTAAGAGAGTCAACTTGTTCACCTTTGCATCCTCATCTTTGTATGCTCAGGTTTTCCTGAGCTTCCCCAATTTTCTGACTTGAGTCAATATTCCTCTCCCAAAGGCAACACCACTCAATCAGTGGTAATGGGTACACGATGAGAGCTTTGGAGGTATCACTGTGACTCTGAAGACTGCTGATCTCCCATCCACCTATAATGTGCCTGATTGCTCACAAGTGAAAACTTAGACAATAGGATGTACTGTGAAGCTTAAAGAACAAGAGTGGGGTGTATTTACCTCTCCACATATAAAATATTTTGTATTTCTAAAATCCATGCTTGTTGTGGATAGGATTACTATCATGCCTAGGAGAAATATTAAAGATGGTGCTAGGTCCAGAGCTTGCATTTGGCTGATTCATGGGCAGGTGATTCACATCCTGATTTGAAATATGTATTCTTCTTGCCAGAGTAAAGCATATGAGGGTGGAAAACATACAAAGAGACAGACACAGAAAATGAGATTCAGTTCATTTCACTGATCAAGAGCCAAATGATCACAAGCTTTAGTAGAATTACTTCCCAGAAGAACAGCCCCTTTCTGATAAATGCAGCCATGTAACGGCTAGGGCATAAATTGTACAAATTGAAGACTATAGTTCAAATATAAATCTTAATATTAAGTTTAGTGAACTTTGGTATTGTGTGAACATTATTCATATCTATGAATCTTCAGGCACAAATCTTGTTGCATTTTATTTGTGTTATGAGGATATACATTTCACAAAAGTTTCATTCAGTGAATATCTACCTTAATGAAATTGTGCTCTGGGAAGTATATAAAAATTGTTTCATCTCCTTCACAGTGGAAAAACCTGAGCAGACCTATTTCTGGTTTTATCTATTCATGTACACACGCAGAGTTCAAGCATCTTATAAATGAAAGGTACAACATCATTTGTGTAGTAAGCTGGCAAAGTAAGTAGAAGGCTTGGTTTGTACATATTGAAAGGACAGTCAGGTTGCATGCTGAAAAAAAACCACAGAAGAACTATCATCCCTTCTAGAAAAGTTTGTAGCTCTCCTCTCACGTTAGCCTGCTTCTGCCATCAGGGAGTTTGTGAGGTAGTGAAGCAGGACAGAAAGCACAGGAAAAGCCTTCCTCTGGGAAGCTTGTACTCAAATCAAACGTGTTGAAAGGATGCAGACAGGGATGTCATTCGGGCTGGATAGCCTGACAGAGTTATTTCCAGGCTTATCAGATCATGTTCCTCTTGTCTGAATACTCTTGTTTTACTTCTGTGCCTCAATACACACTCAGCCCCTAGCACCAAAACCAGATTCATTTCCACAATACAAAGGGCTTAACTGTGCTTTTCAGCAGGTTTTCCTCCTACCCCTCTGCCCATCTTTCTCCTGGAATGGATTGCTGCTCCTACATTCAAATTCTGCATTTATGGGGGTGTAACAATTTCCTAGTTACAGGTTAGGTCACGGAGCACACGCAATACCACACAGATATGTAGGAATGTTCATAACAGTATGAAAGGTTGCAGAGACTCTACAGATGTAATAGAAGTTGGCAACATTTATAAATGGATTTTATGGGTTATTACATAGTCTCATCCACCGATCCATTTCCCTGTGACTGGGACTAGTATTTCATGCTTCTGAGAAGTTCCAAGCACATAGTATTAAATCTGTTGAGGAGTAAAAAGAATCCTGCCAGTAAAATATTTCTTTCCCCTTCTCTACACTGCAGCACTTTAAAGAATCAGTACAGGCCAGGCTCATGCAGTTGGGCAGTCAGTTTCTGATTCTGAGTTAGGAAACAGGAATACTGTGACCATTTAAAGGGCAGATTCCTGCATTGACAGAGAACACACGTTTAGCCCTCACAAAACCTGCAGTGTTTCTCAGCATGGACTAACATGATCTTTTCAATATCATGCCAGTAAAATCCCTCAAATACTGGATTATGCTCTGTCTCATCCCCTATGTGTTCATTGAATATATATGATGCTAGCTGGCTTGAAGGAATCTTTCCTTTGATTTCCCAGGGGATATCCACTGAAGATTTGATCCTGCAATACACTGAATACACTGAGCTTTAAGGAAGCCAGAGGAATTTGAGAATGTAAAGCTATCTGCTGGCTGAAGACATGAAGAGATGTGTTGCACTGGTTGAGTTGTGTACAAAGTCACGCAAAGTATTTCCAGGATGCCAAGAAGAAATAGGGGTACATCAGAAAACAAACAAACAAACAAAAAATTCTAATAAGAAAAATACTTCCTGGAGACCTGGAGGGACAAGAAAATATCTTACCAGATACACCACATTCCTGAATGTGCAAAGAGGATCTGGTTTCATGGCAAAGACTTGGTCAGATCAGAAGACTTTCTATGCTATCACAACCTGCACCACTCACATATTAAGACCAACAGGAAACATATTTTGCAGATTGGCTGGAAAACTAAGATAATAGAATACATTTAAAACACAGATGTTTCCATCTGAGCACATGTTTATTGGTTCTTGAATCTTTGAAAGCCACATTAATCATGCAAAAAGGCAAAAGTGTGATATACCAGCTTAGGAATGAAAGAAAAGTGAAGTGACTTTTTCATAGAAAAGGCTGTGTCAACATATTTCTGAAAATCAATCAATAGTCAAATAAGTCTAGTGAAGAATTGAGCATTCCTTCAGGGACTACAGGATGTAATACACTTTTTTTTAACAGTTTATAGAAAATATAGTTGGCTAATATAAAGAATAAATGGATGTGTCTTTTCTTATTTCAGAAAGGAATTCTGTTTTTCCAGTAAAAATAAAAGTGGTTGCAGTGCTGATAGGAAAACTTCCTTATAATTTAGCAATGCTTTGAAATATATTCAGTTTGAAAAACAGAGAAAGTTAAAGTAGTTCATCTTCAGTATTCAAAGCTTGTTTCTGTTCTGGGTAAAGACTGGCATTGGCTTCAGAGAATGACATTAGTGGGTTCTGGATCTAGCCCTTACACTTAAAGCTACTGCGTGACCTTTTGCTGTGCTTTATACACCACCAAGCACATGGAAATTTGTTTTCATAAGTGTCTGTAGCAGAAAGGATTTGTTTAAATGATAAATGCATGCTTCATGTGTTCACTTTCCAGATTCCTCATAATGCACAAGGTTTAATCAGGCGATGGGTTAAATTTATTACTTATGGCATGGTATGCGCTACAAGTATTTCCCCAATGCAAAATAACTGCGTGCGTATATGTGTGTGTGCACAAACACACAGATACGTAAGTAGGATGCAGGTATAATGTACACATACGTCAGCATGTGGGAGTGCACATCCTTAGCAGCAACACAAAGGACCAATGCATATTGCAATTAAATGCAGTATGTAATTTCCTAGTTCAGATCAAGACCTGGGAAGGAAACTCTGTGTACAGGGCTGGCAATCCTCTGGTAAAAAGCCAGGAGAGTTGATACTTATAAGGTTCATTCATTGCTTCTTTCTGCTCTGACAGTGCTGAAAGGGAAACTTGGGTGGAGCGTCTCCAAAAGCCTGCACCAAGAGCACTCCTGCCTGCCAAGGAGGAATGTGATGGGAAAAGACTGCCAGCTTTCATGCAGACCCTGCTCCTTCAACCAGCCTTCCTGCAACTGCTGGGAAGAAAGATGTGGAGATCTTAGGATGACTGTGATATCTGGGGGCAGAATCCTTTTACTAGCCAGGTGAAAATCCTTTTCTTCTAATGAGAAAACCTGTATAACAGCTGAAATCTCACAGTTTTTTTAGTCTTCATGGTTATCTTCTCATGGGTTTCCACTGAAGAATGCAGCGGGGGCTGGAGCTATCTGTGAGGACGTAGTGTTGCTTACCTCTTGTTAGACATTTCCATTTCTTCCAGCCTGGAAGCTTTCCCATACCTTACTAGATTTATTAATGTGTTTTTATAATACTGCAGTTGTACTTTGATGATTTTAGGATGTCTGAGATTGGAAGGGAATGGGATGACATTTCTAGTGTAATTTGTTCTGCATAAAACCTGTTCCCATTAATACTGAAGTTTGTTCTCTATTTGTGAATCTACTGGACCAAATCAGCTCATGCCAACAGGCATGCTCTGCTGACAGCTCAAGAAGCTTTGCCAGTTGACACTAGCTAAGAATTTGGCTCAACAGTTTGAGGAAGGGAGGAACAAAGTTTAAAGAAGTGTTAGTGTAAGTGTCAGATTGTATTTCCACTTCCACCAGATCAGGTCTAGAAAAAGTTCATTTAAAGCATGGGATTTTTTTTCTATTTTTTTTTGGTGTAACAGAAGAGAGTTTGTCCCTGGGAATTTATGTCTTCCAAAACCTCAGTCAGGCAGAAAAAAACACTTTTTAGCCAGTCTCTGAGATGCTAATGAAACCCAGAGCAACCCACTGATATGTAAAATACCTCATTTAATGAATTTACACACACACATATGTGTATCTGTATATGTGTATGTATACACACAAACACACAGTTTAACTAAAAAAAACAAACCCTAAGCAAAAGAGAAATCCTCAGGACTAGATACAGTACCCTTTAAGTACAGAGCTGTTTAAAATATCAATCTCCTTCTTGTAATTTGATGTGTGAAATTCAGGCACACATTTACAATTCAGATCCTATTCCTTAGGGATTCCCATTTAGGGCCTGTTCGTATGATTTATTTAGTGCCTTTCTTCACTTACTTACGCTTGAGATCGTTAGGTATAATGCACATATATGCACAGGGATAAAATGTTTATCATCATTACTTCAATGAAGTCATTTGCCATCCTTGACACCCTCTAATGTCCCAAGTGCTTCAACCCACTGGCTCATTTGCCCAGCTTTGCTTTCTCTTCACTTTTTCATCTCAGATTCTCAATGTGTTCCCTTCATCAATCACGGATGTTTAGCGGGTAGCAGGAGGGAAGACAGCAGAATAATTATCCAAATATAACAAAAGGAGGTCCCCTTTGTGATTCAGGAGGGACATAGGTGGGGGAGGGGGAGCAGAGGAATCAGGAGTGTGGATTTCATGCTTCTTTGAAAATATTAATGATGTTTAATGGAAACCAAAGAATGCACTGGAAGTTGTCGTGGTCTCAAATCTGTATCCCACAAAGCTAACGCGAGGACTTGGTTCCCCCCCCCGAGTGTCCTCTTTCTGCTCTGCCTCTCATTGCCCCAGGTTGCCAACATTTTGCCACCACTGATGGTTGCAGTCAGGAACCACTTTGAATGTACCTTTTTGGATCTATTTTTCAAAAAAACCAGGATCCAAATCACTGTGCCCTGACTACATCCAGCTAATTGGCCCTTGCTTTCGATGACATCCATGGTGTGGGGATGAACAAATTGAAGATGAAAGGATGGGCTGGGGTGGGGGCAGGGGAAGTTAGCATGGCCTGGGGCACAGTGTCATCCACAACTGGGGAGAAGCGAGAGAGTGTGGGGTCCCCAGGTGGCTGTGTGCAAGGTGACTTTTTCACTTTGAAAGATTGGTTTCTCACATTTCTCTGCCTCCCCGGTACAGGCACCAGCTGCAACATGCTGTTTCTCTATGACATGACAGCAGATATACACAAAAAGCTTTGCAGAGTCTAATGCTGGGGAGACACATCCTAGAGAGGCCCATGCTCAGGAAAACAAATATTTTTAGGGGTGCTTCAAAGCTTAGTCAAGTAGTGGTTGCCACTGTGTGCTAGAGTTGAGACAAATTAAAACAGAAACTTCTCATGTAGACCAGAAAACCAACACAGAGTAAAAAGCAATCCTTTTGAAACAGAAACAAACAATTCAAGATGGATATGAATAACTATTTATCTACTTATTTTTCCCAGTAAGTCCATGCTGGGCTTTGATCATTTACTCAAACATTAATATTTGCCCCACTCAAAATTCAGAGTGGCAATCGCCAGAAAGCTCAGGGTTTCTGAATGCTACCTGACACTTTGAAGTACGCCAATAAATAAATAGCCAGTCATAGCAAAAGCTGTATTTTTCTTTCAATTCACCGTTCTCCCTTTCCCTAAATATGAAGAACTTTGCCATGTGCTTAGATAGTAGATCTGACATAATCATGGAAACTCTTCAGAGAGAGATTGTTTGTGGTCTTCATAGAAGACACATGTGTTCACTTTCCAGATTCCTCATAATGGACAAGGTTTAATCAGGGATGGGTTAAATTTCTTACTTATGGCATGGTATGCACTACAAATATTTCCCCAATGCAAAATAACTGCGTGTGTATATGTGTGTGTACACAAACACACAGATATGTAAATAGGATGCAGTTATAATGCAGTGGTTGTCTCTGATTGCAACAGGAAATTCTGGCCTTGAGCATATCTACTGCATCAGCTGTTAGAGGCAAATGTTCTACCAGGGAATTCCCAAGCTCTTTGTTCACAGCTATAGGGAAAGAAATGGAAGATGAACTGCTTGTACTGAAATAAAGGCTAAAGTCTGTACCTCTGCAGAAAACTAAATGTTCTTGATTTGCCTTTTTTTTAGGGCCTATATATAACCTGGGATACTTGTCATCTACTCCAGTTTAAAGTATGTGAGCTAGAGCCCATATCAGGTCACTAGAGTCCCTGTGGACTTCTCCAATCTTTTTGAATCCCTCTAACATGTTAATCTCCACAACATTTGATGGCAATAAGTTCTACTGTTTAATGAGACAGTGTATGAAAAGAAAATAATGGACTTTTCTGGATCTTTGATAGAGATTTGTCACTTTTTCTACCTGAAGGTGAAAAGAGTGCAGTTTTTCTTAGCCATTTTTCATGCCATATCTTAGCATGTCAAAACCAAAGTAGAAGAGCCAGTCTTTCACAGCTCCTTTTCAGAATTTTACATTGGGACCTTTTTCTGCTTTTCAGAAGTGGTCACTTCAAGTTTGACAAACATTCAACATTCACTCACTCACTTTTCCTGCTAAGTGGTTTGGTCTATTTTCTTCTCCTTTCAGAGCCTTCAGGAGGAGATTAGAAAGACTGCTTGAAGATTATGAAAGAGATAAAAGAGTTTATCACAGCTGCTTTGAACCTTGCAGCATCTGAAACATAGTTTGAGCCACAACCTTAGCAAGTGATGGTTTTGTTATTTTTTTTTCTGATCTGTTTTGGTTTTTACCTGATGCAAAAATGTCTGTTCTGCAGAATTATTTTATTTTCACACTGAGACTTACAATTCATGGCACCTAATCTGTATCTTTTACTCTCCTGAATGCTTTTCCAAAAACAGGTAGCATGTGTTCAATATATTGAAATCATACAAGACCATGACTCACATTTCCTCCATGTCAGACTCAGATCTCCAGGGTGAAATGTGCTGTGTAAATAAGAGGTAGAGGAGCAGTAACAGGTCCTCTGTGCTTGAGGACCTGGCTGGACCTTGCTCCCTGGACCTTTCCTTCCCAGGGCAGAAATTTTGTGTGCCAGGCCCTTCTCTCTTGAAGAAACATTTATTTCTATGAGTGCTGATGGGGGCATCTTGAGTTAGCTCTGCTAACTCCATTTCATACAAGATGCTCCACACCTCAAAAATTTTGCAGTCCAAACACAGGAAGTGAAATAGTCAGAAACTCCAGACGTGCCACTGTAGAACTGTTTTCCCTATTCCACACTGTCAAAGTCTTAACATCACATTTAGAAAGCAACAGGACATTTTCCTTCCAAAGTGTCCCTCCTCTATGGTCAGTGACATCTGGCTCTGTTAAGCACGTTTTCCTCTTTCTTGGAATTCAGAAGTTACAGCAATAAAACTCCTCTTTTCTGACACACCAGAGGAATAAATGCAGCCTTGCTGGGCTCCTGGCTGAATCAGGATGTTAATGAGTAGGGAAACAGCAGTGAAGATGATGGCTAGCCAATCAATAATGACTGAATTACAGTTTAAAAACTGGATGTGTTAGATAGTTATTAACAGTGTAATTATTCATAAATGTGCCTAATTATTCATAATTATTCAGAAACCTTATTACTTCCCTGATTGTCGTAAGTGATCTCCAAGGCCAATTATTATTTGATTATGGCCACAGGACTCTATGCTGGTATTACTCCTTTTGTCCTAGAAAAGTACAGAGAAAACTGGTGAAGTGAAACTCGTGGAGGGCTATCTGCATCGCGTAGTCCTTTAAGAACAAGAAGCCTGTGATTTGAAAGCCTCTGTTGTGTTTCCTCTTAGCTCTTTCTTCAGATTTCCTTGGTTCCTTTATTACAGAAGCCGCTGCTGCCTAATTAGGGTTTTCTTGTTGTAATTGCTGCATTTGATATCTTAATAGTGTTACAGTGAGTGTGAGGGAGGAAGGGGGAAAGGGGCAGAGGGACCATCAATGCACGTGTTTGTGGAGAAACCAAAAGCTCCCCAGGCTGTATTACTGAGCCAGAAAGGCCCAGGAGCCAAATCTCAGCTAGCTCAGGTATCTTGTAACTCAGCAGGGAGCTCTGTCAGATGCAGCTAGGGTAGTTTCTAGCCCCTGACAATAAGAATGACAGTGCCTTTCACTTTAAACAAACAGCTGGGCTTGATTAGTCATTCCCACAAAAACAGGCGAGAAAATTGTATTTTACGTTTGCTTACATTTGACTCACAGGATTGTAAACTCAAACCTAACTGCAAGCTTGGTTAAGTGCTGAACCAGATGTATCCAGGCTGTTGATGCAATCAGACCTTATAGTCAGAAAATCTGGGATTTTTGTCAGAAGACACTTCACTAATCAAACAGGAGCGTCAGCTTCTTTCCACTCTCTTTCCTCCCCTGAAAACATTAGAGCCATTATATTGTGGGGCGGCATTAGTCATGTTAAATTAGCATATAGATGAGTTCTGGGGGTAGAAAGGAGGGGGAGATAGGTTATGATAACCTGATGCTGTAATGCAGAAATCTTTTGGCTTATATACCAGGCCCCACAGTGCCCTGAGCTTGTTGCACAGGGGAAAATGTAGTTTCCCGACAGGGATGTAACCAGCTTCTATTGTGTGATTTTACTGGCAGTGTTTAATAAGAAAACACACATCCAAGCACTGAAGAATCATGAACCAAGCTCCACAGGATCATCCAACTGTCTTAAAAATCATGACATTCAAAACCCCATATGTTTTTGTTTGTTTGTTTGTTTTTTGTCTTTTGTTTTTTATCTTCTCTTACTGAATAAGAAGGGCTGGAAATCTCTGCACTGACAGCCAAGATTGTCCTTCTAATAACTTGAAGGGGTAATAAAGAAAAGCATTAGACACTGCAAGTGCTGTCAGGTCCATTAGTGGCTCACAACCACTACGGTGTGAAAAGAAGGGCTGTGGGCCCAGCTGTGTGGTCATTTCGGCATCCCTTGATCCAAAATGTACATGTCATAGCAGGGGCTTCAATGGGAAGCATTATGGTTCCTCTGACTCTTCCCCATCCCATTCTCACAAAGTCTGTGCCTGGGTACTGTCATGCATGTGTGTTTGAGTGCTGTCCTCACTTCAGGAGATGAGGCCAGATTCTGGTTGTGGTTACAGCTCTGTACCCTTGGAGCTGTTTCACAGATGGCAGTGGAATCTGAGAAATGAGATCACTGTTGTCTGATGGTACTCTCACAGTTGAAGATATGGTGGAAAATAACTTCATGCTGAGATAGTGCTACCAAATTTAAGAAATATAATAGTTCAGCAGCAGCTGAAATGTGTATATACATAGTTCTGGATTTCTTAAAATCCCCTGGGAAGTTTAGCAGGGATATTTCTTCTTTTTGTTAGACTATGTGATATAAACAGTCAAATACTAGTAACCCCCTTGTTTTGCAGCACTCTCTGGAATTTCTGTGATAGAGAATAAAACCATTAAACAATTACAACCATTTGGTCTTTTGTGAAGGCTTCAATAAATGACAGTAGGTCTCAAATAGCACAAGTTGCTGTGCTCAACAGTAACATGAAAGGAATACACTTGATTTTTCAAGGTCTCTCTGTGTAGGAATAAGAGTTTTGCGAGATGCATGCTTGCAGTCTGCATTTTTGCAAGAAGTACAGAACAGAAGGTTTCTATTTTCTTTAGAATATATAACCAAAAAAAGGAAAATACTACTCTGTCAGACAAAGACTGAAGAACCACTTCCTCCTTCAGAATTCTTTATTTCACCTCAAAAGTGAAATTTCTTTAGTCACACCTGCATACCTTTGGTCTTTTCTCATCAAAACTGTGATGGAAATTCAATCTCTACAAGTGCTATGGGGAAACCACTGCTCAATTTGCACACTGGGGATACTTCCAGGACATTCCAACACGAGTTGTCCCGGTAGGACAGAATGCTTCACAAACTCTTTGACAAGATCTGTCAGAATGGAAGTCAGGAATCTTATTTTGCCACAGTTCAGGCTCCGTCATATCACAGCATCCAAGTCTCAGTGAGTCAGATTAGGAACTTCAGATTTTGCAAATAGGACAGTTTATCTAATCATTTTGTAACATGGACATAAATTGATCTCTTCTGTTCACCTAATATTACTGCAACTAAGACCTGCTGCAGGTCTCCTTGGAATGACAGCTCAGTCTAGGCCCAGGAATGCAAAGTTAAACTCGCTGCTAGTACCACTAGGTATATCTGATCTGAGATTAAAAATACAGTTCACATATGTAAACAGTCTCTCTGAACTTTTTTGACTACTGAGTATGTGTTGTGTATTTCTTATCAACGCAGAGAAGGGGAAGAAAGTGCGAAAAACATTAAATTCACATTTAATACTACAGCATAACTGCTAAAGCAGGGTGGAATGTCTCATATATACCTTTTCTAGCACGGCTGCAGCCTTCTGACTTGTAACACAAGCTATAGCTGCCACTCTGTCTTCTGCCTCCCTGACTCTCAGCAAAGTGCATTTCACTGTAAGCTAAAGGATAAAGCTTTGATTGTTCTTAACTTACGTAAAATGACAGCTTAATTTGGCTAAATCCTGAGCCTGAAAAATTAAGAAAATGCTTCCTTTCCATGAATCTGAAAACCCAAGGCTGCTTTGCCACAAAGCACAACAAACAGCCATGATGTATTCTATTAAGCAAATTTAAGCAAAGCTCTAAGCAAACCCTCACAGACACTATGAGCTACAACCCTACTTCANCCCCCCCGCCCCCCCCCTCCATTTCAGTAAAGTATTTTGGCTCATTTCAATTCATTCTTATAAACACTGAGCTCATGTACATATGCATGTTTCAGATAATTTATATCAGATGTAAAGTAGACGTAGTATATATTACATATATATATATATTTATAAGATAGTGTAAAATTTTTTCTGAAATCAGTGCTGAAAGTTATTTTTTTATTTTTCATTCTGCTTAAAAAATCCATTTACCAGAATAGCATTGACAAGCAAGTAAAGCAAATGCTAACATCAGTTCAAAATCTGCCACTTCACTGCACTGACTTGGGTAATATCATATCAAGTAGTTAGTAAGAAACAAACTAGAAAAGCTCAGATTTTTAAAAGAAGAAAATAAGACATAAAAAACAGGCAGACACAACAGAAATAACTCCCTATCATATATTTTTCTTTTAAATTAATATTTCATGATCAGTTAACCAGCAGTTTCTTATCTTCCTAATAAAGTAAGGTGTTATAACCAATAAAAAATATTTATTGCCACATTTTATGTTTTAATCAAGGGCAAACCCCTCAACATATTCTTTTTTAATTCCTTGACACGGTGAATGATTAAGTAGAAAAAATAGCTTGTTATTTTAAAAAGAAAATGCTGTGCGCTGATTAGTTAATTAACACAGCATCTTTTAGAAGTGCAATAAATCTGGGGAATCAGAAAGAAATAGAGGTAAGAATCTGAAAGATACCGTGTGCTACTCAAATTCTGAATTCACTGTGCTAATATCAGTTGTGTCATTGGCTTCAGGGGTCAGAGTTTTCCCCTTACTCTTCACTGCAGAGATAGGGAGTGTTATGGGAACTCAGAAATCCCTGGGGAAGTGCTGGAACTTGAGGTTTCCAACAACACTAACTGGTGAATGTGCAAGTGGAAGCAATATGGGCTATATTGATCTTAATAGAAAATAAAATCTTAATGAGCCTCTAATGTGCAGTGGGACAAATTTCCGAGTACTGGTGGGTAATAATTAGGCAAAATGAAGTAAGCAGGCAGCTCAGTCAGTTCAGACTTGAATTTGGATCCTTCTCTAAGTTAAAATAAATCGTGTGTTTTAAGTGGCTGTTATTTAAATTTCTCCCTTTGTTGTTGCCATCTCCCTGGCTACTGTTTGACCAACCAGTTTTTACCCAGAAATTTTAACCATGAGGCATTGACAAGCTGTATTTATTTTACTACTACTATGTTGCTGTTGCTACTGCTGCCTCTACTGATAATACTCCTGTTGTTGCTGTTGATCATTAAATGAATATGTATTTCTAGAAGCAATAAATCAACTTTGACTAAAGATTTTTCAAAAGTATTTGGAATGTCTTGGCCCCTGTTTCACAGAAATACACTGGACAGGGTTTCTGATCTTCTGGAATGGATTTAATTGAGAAGGAATTAGATATTGCTCTCAGTTTACAGCTCTTCATGGGACTAAGATCTAAAATACCACGACAGCCTAAAGGATAAGACAAAGTTAAGTACTAGGTTAAAAATGAAAATATGAGGGATGTGATATTAGAAACTTTCTGTTTTCCTGAGGAAGACAAACAAAAAGAGTTTGCGAATCTCTCTGTCCAAAAATGTTCGTGCTTCCTCCTTCCACGTTATGCCCTATGTAGTCACCCTGTTGCACAGCCAAGGGAATGATGTGAACCTGCACCTCAGGATTAACCACAGACCACTGAAGGGTGGTGATGGGGCAGAGCCTTACATGTTGTGTTCTGCAGCCACAGACACAGGGCAGCAACTTCTGGAGGAAGGATGGCACATGTGGCAAAAGGCAGCGATGCTGTACACTCCACTAACTTCATTTATCAGCTGGTCTGTCGGAGTCCCTACGTAGAGCACAGTGAAGCCAACAGCCACTTCAAGCAGAGAGACTTTATCCACTTTTAGCTTGGGTAAGACAGAGTAGTTAATTTCGGCTGGTGCAGAGAGGTATATCCCCTTTTATTTGCTACTACCTTCTTAGAGTCTTTGCTCAGAATATATTTCCTTTNAAAAAAACCAACCAAAAAAACACAAGAGAAAATGGTTGCAAGTGTGCGAGTTATTTGTTACCCCTCCCTTTGTGGCTTCAAAGAGTGAAAATGGAAGAATGTGACTGCAGAGCATAATGGGTCAACACTGCAGCTCTGATCGCTGGAGCATACACTCTAAATTTCACGCTACATTAGGTAGATTTTTAAACCTAATCTGCTGCTACTACTGTTTTATTGGTAATTCTGTGAAGGTACAGATTTCTTGACAACAAGGGAGACATAAGAGAGGTACTTGGTAATCCACAACTTCGTGACACCCTGGTGACCCAGCAGTCCAGGACATTCAGTGCACCTTGGCTCAAGGGGTGCACCATAACAAGCCTCCTTTCAGCTCTCATTCCCCTCTGTTGTGACAGTGAAGGGCAGTCGTTTGACCATTTACAATTTTTTCCTTGGTGTCCACATAACTCCAATGTATTGATCTAGTAAGGATGTATTCTGCACTGAAAGCTTTACAGATTGGCATAGTTTTAAAAACAGCTTCTGTGTTCAGCCAAACACTTTTTGAGAGATGGAGAAGGTTTTGGCTTACTCTGCCTCAGAGCTGTTAATATGCTGTGCAATAGTACCACTCACATTTTTTTCTTTCCAATTTAAATTTCTTCAGTTTAAAATAAACCTTGGCCAGAGTGATGTAATTGCTGAGCTGGAGAGCTATGGTTACCCTTCCTGTGCCTGGCTCCACTGGTGTTTCAGTATTCCACTAAAAACAGAGCAGCAGCAACAAATGCAACTGGAGCTGCAGAAAAGGCTTTAATGTGAGCTGTGCATCTCTGCCACGATGGAAACACTTCTGGTTGTCTGTTGGTGGTGAGTAAGCTTTACTGCTGAAAACTACGAGACTGGAGATTTTGGGTGCCACAAGAGTCAGCTGGAAGTTTGGCAGGTGGCTTCAGGGTCAAACATGATATTAGGTATCTAAAGGGAGGAGATTATAATTCTCATGACTATCTCTTCAACTAAACCAAGACTCAAACCTACCCACAGGATTTAATTCATCTTTGAGAAGTCAACCAGCAATCCTTTCTAATAGAACTGGGCATGGCTGGACTGAACCCTCCTTCAGTAGACCTTCCATGAAATCCTTAACATATTTTGAAAACCTTCTCTTTCTGTTCTGTGCTCATTGTAACCCCAGCTGTCCTATAATAGCATAATTCTTATGGACAAACTTTACTTTACAGTGCTTTTTCTTTCTCTTTTTTATTGTAATAATTGTTTTACAGATGTGTTACAAATAATCAGGGTCCTCTATGCTACAAACAATGGCACAAAGGCCCAGATTGAATAGTGAGGTTGTAATTCAGTCTGTAGGCTGAGAGGTTTGCTACCATACCCAAACCCTTAAGCAATATTCTTCAGTGTGGGACATTAGCAGGATCCCTCAATTGAATTACAGCATTGTATTCCATCTGGGACTCAGTATTGTAGTGTACTTAACATTGTACTATATAGGGAGGCATGAGAGTAATGGAATTTTACAGTAATAAGATTTTTTTTTATTAAATGAGAAGTAGTCATATAAGATCCCCAACTATGTAGCATTAGGGGAGTTAGAAATAAAGACCCTGTAAAACATACCTGAAAAATAAGATTTTTTTAATATTACAAATATTGTAATGTGCTGTTAATATACAATAAACATCTTCACTAAGCCTTTCTCAAAATGTCAAACTTGCTATGCAGCTTTAGGTGGATTTTATAATAATAATTACAATATATTGCTAACTGATTTTTGAAATGAAGCATGTGNCCAACTATGTAGCATTAGGGGAGTTAGAAATAAAGACCCTGTAAAACATACCTGAAAAATAAGATTTTTTTAATATTACAAATATTGTAATGTGCTGTTAATATACAATAAACATCTTCACTAAGCCTTTCTCAAAATGTCAAACTTGCTATGCAGCTTTAGGTGGATTTTATAATAATAATTACAATATATTGCTAACTGATTTTTGAAATGAAGCATGTGTCACCCCCCCCCCGCCCCCCCCCTCCATTTCAGTAAAGTATTTTGGCTCATTTCAATTCATTCTTATAAACACTGAGCTCATGTACATATGCATGTTTCAGATAATTTATATCAGATGTAAAGTAGACGTAGTATATATTACATATATATATATATATTTATAAGATAGTGTAAAATTTTTTCTGAAATCAGTGCTGAAAGTTATTTTTTTATTTTTCATTCTGCTTAAAAAATCCATTTACCAGAATAGCATTGACAAGCAAGTAAAGCAAATGCTAACATCAGTTCAAAATCTGCCACTTCACTGCACTGACTTGGGTAATATCATATCAAGTAGTTAGTAAGAAACAAACTAGAAAAGCTCAGATTTTTAAAAGAAGAAAATAAGACATAAAAAACAGGCAGACACAACAGAAATAACTCCCTATCATATATTTTTCTTTTAAATTAATATTTCATGATCAGTTAACCAGCAGTTTCTTATCTTCCTAATAAAGTAAGGTGTTATAACCAATAAAAAATATTTATTGCCACATTTTATGTTTTAATCAAGGGCAAACCCCTCAACATATTCTTTTTTAATTCCTTGACACGGTGAATGATTAAGTAGAAAAAATAGCTTGTTATTTTAAAAAGAAAATGCTGTGCGCTGATTAGTTAATTAACACAGCATCTTTTAGAAGTGCAATAAATCTGGGGAATCAGAAAGAAATAGAGGTAAGAATCTGAAAGATACCGTGTGCTACTCAAATTCTGAATTCACTGTGCTAATATCAGTTGTGTCATTGGCTTCAGGGGTCAGAGTTTTCCCCTTACTCTTCACTGCAGAGATAGGGAGTGTTATGGGAACTCAGAAATCCCTGGGGAAGTGCTGGAACTTGAGGTTTCCAACAACACTAACTGGTGAATGTGCAAGTGGAAGCAATATGGGCTATATTGATCTTAATAGATAATAAAATCTTAATGAGCCTCTAATGTGCAGTGGGACAAATTTCCGAGTACTGGTGGGTAATAATTAGGCAAAATGAAGTAAGCAGGCAGCTCAGTCAGTTCAGACTTGAATTTGGATCCTTCTCTAAGTTAAAATAAATCGTGTGTTTTAAGTGGCTGTTATTTAAATTTCTCCCTTTGTTGTTGCCATCTCCCTGGCTACTGTTTGACCAACCAGTTTTTACCCAGAAATTTTAACCATGAGGCATTGACAAGCTGTATTTATTTTACTACTACTATGTTGCTGTTGCTACTGCTGCCTCTACTGATAATACTCCTGTTGTTGCTGTTGATCATTAAATGAATATGTATTTCTAGAAGCAATAAATCAACTTTGACTAAAGATTTTTCAAAAGTATTTGGAATGTCTTGGCCCCTGTTTCACAGAAATACACTGGACAGGGTTTCTGATCTTCTGGAATGGATTTAATTGAGAAGGAATTAGATATTGCTCTCAGTTTACAGCTCTTCATGGGACTAAGATCTAAAATACCACGACAGCCTAAAGGATAAGACAAAGTTAAGTACTAGGTTAAAAATGAAAATATGAGGGATGTGATATTAGAAACTTTCTGTTTTCCTGAGGAAGACAAACAAAAAGAGTTTGCGAATCTCTCTGTCCAAAAATGTTCGTGCTTCCTCCTTCCACGTTATGCCCTATGTAGTCACCCTGTTGCACAGCCAAGGGAATGATGTGAACCTGCACCTCAGGATTAACCACAGACCACTGAAGGGTGGTGATGGGGCAGAGCCTTACATGTTGTGTTCTGCAGCCACAGACACAGGGCAGCAACTTCTGGAGGAAGGATGGCACATGTGGCAAAAGGCAGCGATGCTGTACACTCCACTAACTTCATTTATCAGCTGGTCTGTCGGAGTCCCTACGTAGAGCACAGTGAAGCCAACAGCCACTTCAAGCAGAGAGACTTTATCCACTTTTAGCTTGGGTAAGACAGAGTAGTTAATTTCGGCTGGTGCAGAGAGGTATATCCCCTTTTATTTGCTACTACCTTCTTAGAGTCTTTGCTCAGAATATATTTCCTTTAAAAAAGAACCAAAACCAAAAAACCACCTCAGGTTTGGTCCTATCAAAAATGGGCAGAAAATTATGCACCTGATCCTATGTCAAAATTTTTGCATGATCCAGTTTCCCAGTGAATGATATAGTGGGAAAATGACAATGTTTCTAATATATGTCTGCACTTACAATATGCAAGTTTAATTCCTTAATAATTTTTATCAAATGCTAATCACTCTTGTTGTTTCAGGGGCTTGTTGCTCTCCCACATAAAAGATTTTAAATCTCACAGATTAGTTTCTAATTTAATAGATTCTAGAGCTAAAATAACAATGATAAAACAAAATGATTCGTTAGGACCAGCCCAAAGTCAAATTAAAATGACTTGTGCAGCTGATGAAGTGGAAGAATTTTCTTCCTTTTTTGGTCACTCTTCATGTTATTCTTCCAGATATGAGAAGTGTAGAAAGAGTTACGAAATTATTTGCCGCTGTTTTAATAAATGGATTACAGCAGCCGAAAACCACATAACCAACTACAATTGCACGTACTGATATGCATCTATTGCATATACTGATCATATCTGAAATGTGCTTATAACATCCATTAATTATTTATTAACCTTTATAAACCGCTTAACAGTGGAATGCTAATATCGAGTGCAATCTTGTGGGAACCAGGGATAATTTTTCCCAGCAGATAAATGGTATTTTCAGCCTGATCATGTGATAACATTTTATGTTGTGAACAGAAGTATAGAGAGAATCCATGTATTTTTGAACATTCCAGGGTAAAAATTCCCATCTTATTGCATGCCTCAGTCATAGCTTCATTTAAATATATAGCTTGGGGAGAGTGGCCATTTTGTACTTAGATGAGCTGCTGTAGAGTTCAAAATCTTATTCAGATGAGTCCTTTTATAAAAACAATACTTCTTTTCTAACATGTTATCATGTTTCTAGGACTCTGAATATTCAATACAAAGCTCCATTTTCTCTGAAAAAGCTGTCATTGACAAAGGTTTTCTTCTTTTCCTATTTCTCTGTCTGAGGATTTTTGAGCTGCTTTGCTCTGACATCTGAAGTACAGAGGTGTTAGCAGATATCACTATTTTTGAAAAAGTAGGAAGTGAAGCAGTAGAAAACTGAATTTCATTAATTTCTTCTTAAAGATACATCTTGCTTTTTCATATTTGCTGTAGCAGGGCCGAAAATAAAAAAGAATTTTTCTAACAGCTTCTCCTCTCCTCTCCTCTCCTCTCCTCTCCTCATCACCCCACTGATCTCAAGAGCTACACTTCTGTGATCAGGCCCATAGTTTATCTCAGGAGGACCAACTAATTTTTAATGTGTCATCCATAACTGGTTTTTAAATACTACCTACAGTGAAATTAATTCAAGCAGAAATTCATTCTGAAGCAGAAAGATCATGTATGATATACTCAGTACTTGCTTTTGCATTCAAGCCTGGTGCAGGCTATCCGTGCAGAACTGACAGCATCCTTGTTATCATCTAAAGGACAGTCCTCAGCAGTCAATCAAAAGCCCAAGGTTGAAAGAAGCTGACATAATGCCCATCAAAATCTTCTCATTAAAACTGATTTCAGATTGCAAGTTGACTCTCCTTGACCAGAATGACTCTGTTGATGTTCACTTAGTGTGTAAGGCATTGCTCAGACAGTTGGTAGCCCCAGCAGCAAATTGTGCAACATTCTGTATGGCCAGGGGATTGGATGAATTCTGGGATCTTCCTTGCACATCCGCTGAGGCCAAAGTGTTTGGTCTTCACTTGTTTCTGTTTTATTAATGAGGGTGATATTTAAGTGCCTCTGAGATTTCATGGGTAAGGATGACTTCTACAATAGCTGACTGGCTCTCAGGTTATAAATTCTCACTGCTACAACCTCTCCCACTACACATATTTTTCTTCTTCCTATCTTTTTTCTTGATGTCATTTTCACCTCTTCCAAAAATAATCCTACATCCTTGACGTCAGGGTATCTTGCCAGTGAGGCTTTCTCTAGATTTTACTACAGATCAATGCAAACTATAATTTTTTTAATACATCAGGTTTATTTCCATATTTTAGTACAATTAATCTGTCAATTCTTTCTGATTATGAACTTTTGGTTTGTAATACAAGAAGCATTGCATTGGTGTATTTTTTTTCTTCTCTTCTTGTTTTGCAGAATTGCTTTTCCTGAGATTGAGTCAATTATTATGTTGAAAAACAAAACAGCTGTGTTTTGGGTTTTTTTGGAGGGAGGAGACAATAATAGCAGAACTACACTAATCCTACAACATACAGGATGGGCCTAAAGTACCCCGAGATTCCGAACATCAGTGTACTTCCCTTGCTGGTTACATTACAAGGTTGTGTTTATAAAGCTGCAATTCATCTCTTGAAGTTTTCCAATCTCAAAACCAGAGAATCTGCTTAAATTAGGCAACTTTTGTGCCACCTAGTGGCCCCTCCTCTCTGAGAAATGCATTTGGCGTTCCCTTGCCTAAAATTCTGCATGCCTCTGGTCTTTAAGTATGTAGAAAATGTTCAGTAGCAGTAAATTGTGAACTAAAGAGTCAAAATCATACTCTAACTATTAAGATTATCCTTTGATATATTTTCTTGCAGTTTTTATTTGGCCATTTACCCCTTATCTCTGCAGGCACTTATGCTTGCCTGGCCGCTGCTATGCGGAGAGGATTATCACAACTGTGAATCTCTTTATTACTTGAGTTTATTTCTGAGATGAGGTCTTGTAATTTCCAGCCACTTTACACTTCCCTATTTTGATTCTCTCAACACATGAGTCCTCAGTTCACCCTTAACTCTTGGGGTCATTGAAAATGGAACAAATTGTCACCACTTTTTCACTCAGTGGAGCTAAGTCAGTATAGAGCAGGAAAGGCGATGAACCTTTTCAAATAACTACACTGTTAGCTGTACTAGCCATAGTTTTTTGAGCCTTGCTGCTTGAAGTCAGCCACCTCCATCTATATTTGGGCAGTAAAACAGCAGTAGAGCTAGCAAGTTCCCAGAGGCTGCAAAGATGGATGGATCTCATTGGCTTCAGAAGGAATTTGAGATGTTGACAGTGCCAGCCCATCCCACATCTGATCTCAAGATAACTGTTGTGAGGGTCCTAAGAGCGCATCTTATTCCTGTGATTCCAGTGATGCACTTCAGACACTAAACCCCAGTATTCAGCCTAGCCAGGCTGGCTCCTATCCCGGCAAACTCTTTAGGTGAGGCATGTTAAATGGAAGCCTAAGGCTAAGTGCAGAGCACTTTCACAGGCAGCAATGAGCAATGAACAGGGGCTGCCAAGCACTGAGAAAATCTGCCTTGAGCTCTGTTTGAAAGGTTGTGCACTTCAGTTACATCATCCCCTAATGACACAGAGTTTCACAGACCCAGGGAGGACCAGCATATATGAGGGATCTACTGCTGGACTCGGGCAGTCTGACACATGCATTTTTACACCACTAGTCAGATTTTCTCCTGCAGTCCGTGTCACAGTGCCATCTGAATTCAGCTCAAAAATTCAGCATTTAAACACTGATGTAGTCAGGAGGAACCAGGTCATGGGTTCTTTTTGTAGCTGTGCTTCCGGCATTCACCTGACAGAGTCTGACAAGTGGCATTGCAATATTTATTTCAATTAGAAGATCTAATCCCTTCTTCCCCAAATCTTTACTGTACGCTGGGATACTCTGTTTGAAAAAGGACTTAATTATGATGATACTCATTTACAAAGACCACTGATTTGAGAAATGGCCCAAATAATAAGTGCTGTCAGAATAATTACAAGACTATGAAGCTAGCAGTAGTGATGTTTGCTCTGCTAATTGTACTTAATTTACTGTGAAGTTTTGCAGTGGCTCCTGTAGCTTTGAGTGCACTGAGTTTTGTTGCTGCTGTATATACCAGGGGGAGAAGATTATCAGAGAGGTAGCCCAGTGAGAACCATTTCTGAAATGATCCCATGTGGCAGATTCTCCAGTGCTTTCCTTACACACAGCCAATGCCGTGGGGGGCACTGTCCCTGGAGCTCTTGGTAGTACAGTGGCTACTCACAAGGTGCAGTGGGGAAGCCAGCAAGCTCCAATTTGCCACTGGATGCATGTGTGAAGATTTTATTCTATTTCCTTCCTTAATGCCTTGAACTGGCCTTTCTCATAATGGAAAATTGCATATGTGTTACCAGGGTCAGAACTAGATGTCTGTTTGCAGTGGATGCTGACAGACGATGGGGCTGGGACAGTCACATACCTACAGATCACTGTGAGGCCATGAATACATTCTCCATTTGTAACTGGGTCATATGATTACTTGCTGCATCTCAGCGGATCACATGGGAATTCTTCAAAAGGGAAAACCCTATCTTGGGGGAAAGGAAAAAATCATTTGGGAGGTTAAAGAAAAAAAAGAAGAGAGGGAAAAGAAAACTTAGAAAGAAAAGATGGGCAACACACTGAACCACAATCCCAACTTGCCAAGGACTGATTTTCAGGCTACTTGACAAGGAACAAACTAATGGAATAATTATTTTCTATCTCTTCATGTGCAAGAGCATCTATCTCTCTCCCCAATAAATTTTGAGTCTGTTGACCAATATCAGCAGAATTTAATGGAACAGTAGAGATTAAGCAACTTTTATGGGGGCAGGTTGGAGGAGAAAGAGTCTACTGATATTCCAGTCCAGGCAAAATACTTAAATCAGAGCTTACACATTCTCATACAGCAAAGCTAAAATGTATAAATCTGTAAACAATCATTTGTAATGCTCATGGACGTATTAAGAAAAACAGTTTGGGAGATATCCTTTTGTCTTTTGAAAGCAAGATAGGACTACAGTGAATGTGGGCAGACTAAGTTCCCTGAAATCCCTATTTTGATTTAGATCAGAAGAACTGACAGTGGCTGAGCTCTGTTTACCTCCCTGCTTCTTCTCCAGGTAAAACAATGAACCCAAGCTATCCAGGTCAGCAATGTTAAAAGCTCTTAATGGATGGACTCATGACCATCAAGCTCATCTGACATCTGAGTGTGGACTGGAAAAAATCCAGTGTTGTGACATATGCCAAGCTCCTCTCAAATCTCAAAGCAGATGACAGGAGCTATTGCACAGTTTAAACCTTCCCCTTTTTGTCTCTTCTGCCTCTTACCTCTTTTGCCTTAGTGAGGCTGACAAGACCCATAACACGATCACCTGCCTGTTGTTTTTGCCCTTCCTCCCCCCACTAGATAGAGATCAGTGCAGGCAAGGGGAAGAAAGAGGATTGATTTAGATGGACCTAAGAAAAGCATTCTAATCTGGAACCAGGTGTTCCTAATGCCTGCCATAAGATTTATTGCAGTCGGCATCAGGCAGCCCACACCGAGCATTCCTGAGTAATTAGGATTCAGTGTCCTACCATCTGATGGGCACTGACCTCTTTGCAATCTCTCTTAAGTGTCTGAGCCTCTTTATTCCACCTTCCATCCCCCAGCCCACCTCTTCTGTCATATCCCAGCAGATACTTTATGACATGTTGCCATGCCAGGAAGCCGGTATGAACAATGTTACTCCGCACCCAGCCTGGGGCTGCTGTGAGAAATGGCCAAGTATCTGAAGTTTAAGCTAAATAATATGATCTTAATGAGCTCATGTGATCAGATCAACAGATCAAAAGCATAACCAAAAGGTAAAAAGTTCAACAGCTTTTTCTGTGTGCAATAAGAATGACCATAACAACTTTGCACAGAGTCCTTTTGGAAGATTACTGGAGAAAAAGTGTCTCAAAGGGGATGGGTAGAAGGAAATATTTCTCTTGAGTAGTTTTGACCTCAAATTAATGCAGAGAAACTGTTATCCACTGCTATACAAAATGAACCTGGCATACCTGTGCAGGTACTGACTATCCTTTTGTCTAGAGTGGGAGTCCAACACGGACTCACTGTAGTTTACATCAGGAAATTTACTTTTGTCTCAGATCTCTTTTTGGCAATTTTGGGCACTGCTTGATTTTTCTAAGCTGCTGTTTCCAATGAAACTAAGCACCCCCCATGTGTTAAAAAATACTTGTTCCTGGCTTGTGCCAATAACAGCGTAACTCAGTTCAGCTGGTTCTCTTGTAAAGAGTTCTAATGATCACTGGCTCTCACTGACTATCTTTTCAAGAACTTATTTTCCAGTCCTGAAGGTCAAAGAACATTCCAGTAGCACCTGTAAACACACAAGATTGGTTTGACTCCATAGAAAAATTGAAAGGCGCTCGCCTGTGGTACTCCCTGGCTTTCAGGCTTTCACCACCATGGTAAACTAACACCTGCAGGGAAAAATAACCTGCAGAACCTTATAGGAGTTTGCCACTGAGACAAAAAAGGGAGCATACCACTCTGGAAGCTGCTGGAGCTGAAATCTGGGCTTAGCATAGCTACAGCTTATGATATAATTAATCAATATTTAAAGGCATAATCACCTATATTTTGACATATTTATGCCATAGGTTTTTACAGTGGTCTTTCTCTCTCCAAGCCAGAAACATACTTGGGGTTTATATTAGAACTCACATTTTATTGAGGTGTACAAAAGATCTACCTACACTAGTAAAGGAGTGGTTTTGCTGAGAATCTTTACACAGGACAACTAGAGGAAAGAAGCAGCAGGAAGGCTGTGCCTGCTATATAAATACATTTACACTAACACTCCTACCCCCCTACTGTATCACTTCCATAGTGTTACTATTGAGAGTCACACTTTCACAGAACTTTTACGTGTAGGCCAGGTTTGAATTCATCAACAGTCTTTGGCGATCTTTGGTATTAACAAATACCAAAAGCAGGTAACTTTGAAGGTCAATAGATATTTAACACCCTATCTTGGTGAAGAGAGAGAGCCTGCCATGCTGATTTAGCTGTTACAATTGATTAACATTTTGATGTTCAGGAAGATACCAGAAGGCTAAACTCAATTAGCCAAAAGATATTGTACTAAAGCTGATCTTTTGTTCATGGCAAACATCCTGCTGATGTTATTTAAAATCAACAAGTAAGATCAAACAACAACTGTGCAAATCTCTGGGTTCCCTGCACACAGCTATTAAATATTGTCAAACTAAAGGCATCGCTAGACACAGTGTGTGCAGACATTTAGATTTTTATAAAAGTGGATCTTGTTTCAGGACACTACTAGTAATATCTATGACATCCATTATCACAGTTTCTAAACGGATTTTCCTGGTTAAATGAATTTACCTCCTTAAATGTGTTGTGTAGAAAAAATGCCCCAGCTTCATGAGATAGGCAAAGACTAATGCTTGATCACTATGTCCTGTACAGTCCTCATGTGATACACAGTTTTCTCCAAGATCTGTAATCCTAGTGATAACTCCATTTTGGAAGTTTGTATACAAGTGTGAGGACCGAAACAGCACATTCAAGTTCACCTTTTGGGTACCAAGATCAGAAAGCAGCACTGAGGTGCCCATTTTATCTGCTGATCCAGACAACACAATGTAGGTATTTTGGTCATTTTATTAGAAACATAACCTAAGTGAAAGAGAGAGCATTGTATTAATACAGTGAGAGCTTGCTGAGGCATCACTGCCTAGAGTGAGTTCTTAAAATCCTGCTTTATTCTGGACAATTTGCAACTACAGCAATTTTTCTGCCATTTTATAGCTGTGTATCATTGTCCCTTTCCTCTCACATTTAAACACCATTAACTGGGAAAACACAAATACCAGGGCAAAAAGGTAAGCATCACAAAAGGCTAAAAGCAGGATTACAACCCTGGCTTTCAGGAGAGCAGCCTTCGGACTCTTCAGGGATCTGCCTGAAAAAAATCCCATATGAAATGGCTCTGGAGAGAAGACAGGTCCAAGAAAGCTGATTGACTTTTAGGGATCACATTCTCCAAGCTCAAGAATGATTTATCTCAATGAACAGGGAATTTAGCAAAGGTGGCAGGAGGCCTGCACAGATGAGCAAGGAGTTCCTGACAAAATTCAAATGTGAAAAGGAAGTGTGTAGGAGGTGAAAGGAGGAGCAGGTGACCTAGGAGGAATATATGGACACTGTCTGGGTATGCAAAGACCAGGTAAGAGAAAACAAGGCCCACTGAATTGAATCTGGTGAGAGGTGTGAAGGGCAACAAGATCTTCTGCTAGGACATGACCAGCAAAAGAAAGACTACAGAGAATACGCAAACATTCTGATTAATGAGCTTCATCTCAATCCCTGGGAAGGTCAAGCAGTGGATCCTCCTACAAACCATTTCTGAAAACATGGAAAAACAGAAAAGTGCATTTACAAAAGGGAAATCACACTTCACCAACCTGATTGCTTTTGTGATGAGAGGACTGGCTTGGTGGATGAGAGGAGACCAGTGCTTGTTGCTTATATTGGCTATAGTAAGGCTTTTGACACTTTTGACACCTAACATCTTCATAGACAAATTGCTGAAGTGTAAGTTAGATAAATGAGTAGGGGATGGGATGCTACAGCCCTGATTGCATGAATTTGGAGTGTTGGATGCAGTTTGGGGCTTCTCTGTACAAGAAACATTGGAGCAAGTCCAGCACAGGACCATGAGGATGAGTAAGGGTGTAGAGCATTGTATGAGAAGAGGCTAGGAGAGTTGGGACTGTCCCACCTCAAGAACAGAAGATGCAAGGGAATCTCATCCAGGGAGATTGGACTAGCCTGTCTGCAGAGGCCCCTTCCATCCTCAAGGCTTCTATGATTCTGTGAAAAAGCTTCCATACAAATACTTCTGTTGCCATGTAGCAACAGGGAGAAAAGATTAAAACACTCTAGGGAAGGTGTAGACTATTTAAAGTAAAACTGTAAATGAAAAACAAAATTCAAAAAGTATGCTTATTGTGGCTCGTATTAAACATTAGATTTAGCCATAACTGATTTTTGTAAGAACAAAGTACCAGCTTTTATTTTACATTAAACATGTTGTTCCCTGAAAATCATGTATTTATTTACATTAGGTCTGATAAAACAGGAGCCTCCCAGCTCAAATTTAGGCTAGCAAAGGATTAGTGTGAAGACAGAGTGAAATTCATGGTGCCATTTATCACTTTTAATGATGATTATTTGGGAATAAAACACAGATTTTATGACTCTGGCAATAAAAATCCTCTTCAGGAGAAACCTGCAGTGAACATTTGGCTACTCTTGTATACAAAGATTTTGCTTTCTGGCAGAGAAGCACTCTTGTTCCATGGCCTTTATTAAAGTTTAAAAGAAGTGTTGACTTTTCCCTGTATTTCATGCTGTGGAGGGAAGAAACAAACTTCTCTCTGAGCTGACCTTTAGGAGATGTTGTGTTGCCTTAAGCCCTGTCATTAAACTTAGCAGTGAGCACTAATGTCTATGATAAAATGCTAAAATAGAATCTAGACAATAGGAACCCCTCTTTATTTTTCTATTGCATCCTGCTGTCCAAATTATAAATGCATGTTATCCAAGGTCACTTAGTAATTTATATGTATGAATATACTTTATGCATGTAAAAGAATAATATGACTTATCTGTAAACATCTGTGGATGTTCTAAAAATCAAAAGCATTTTTTCAGGACTGGTACTGAGCAGGAACATGTGCCTCTGGTTTCAGTGCTACCTTGCTGTTTGTTTATATCAGTAAAACTTCAGACCCTGGTTTCCCTTTTGCCCTCTAAGCATTACGATCAACAGAACAGAGTAAAAAAACAATTGAAAAAAACTTTCTTCTGCCAAATATCTGCTGCCTTCATAAGATCACGTCTTCTGATTTTTCTTAAGTATTTTTTTTTTGTGCATTTAAGGCCTGAAAGCAGTGACCCTGTTGCTAAGCAACTGAGATGCTTAGGCCTCAGCCCTGGTGGTTGAGATGAAAAAAGGTCAATTAATGTGGCAGGCCTGTCCTTATCAATAGGCTACTGTGGCACCAACTTTTATTTCTTTACAGTAATATATCATCATAAGTTTTGTAGGTCTTTATGCTGCAGATCTCCTTTTGAATAAAAGCATAACTAAGACTTGAGGGTATGTCTGATATAACAGAAAATGTAACCATAAAAAAAAGAAACCCAGAATAGAAATCATCTGACTGCTGACTATCCTACTGTGCTGCCTGAGGCAGTTACACATTTCCATTGAGTTATTTTATGATCAGGCCAGTATGTTATTGAAATATTATCTCTTTAGCCTTTCTCATTCTGATAAGAAATGACAGGCTCTCAGAACACTAATACACATGGAGAACAAAATATCGAGCTGTGCAGAAAATTCAGTTGGGGCAAGGAACAGCAGCTCAAGTATATTCCTATTAAAACTTCCTTACCAGTCTTGTATTGGATTTTAAATCACTGTCCCTTTTTTTATTCCAAAGTGAGTAAACTTTTACTCCTAGTACTAGTATTATTACTACTACTGCTGCTACTACTACTACTATCACTACCACAAAATTTTGTCAAATAATTTAGCAGTAGGAAGTACTTGCCCTATGGAAAGTCTCCTGAATTGGGAAACATTTAAAAGGCAGTCAACTGCTCATTACTGCATTCTTAAAGCATTTGGAGAACCTAAAATCCACTGGCTGTTCCTGTTGTCCTCCTCTGCTCATTGATCAGGCTTCTTGCAGAGAACATTCCTCCCCTTCAGGAAACTATCAAAGGTGAACACCTACTCAGGCTTCTACAGAGGATGTTGCTGGCAGTGGCTGCGGTCACTTTGGGATAATGGGTGACGCAGGGAGCCACCTTCCTCTCTCCCAGGGTGCGTGGTGTCTTTGTTAGTGTCAGCAGCCTCCTTCTCCTTTCCCACATGCTCAGGGTGGGATGGAAGAAGCACTCTGGATGCCCCAGGAATTTGGAAGCACCCTCTGCACGATCAGGTGCTGCCAGTAGGGTAAAGTGATGGCATCATGCGTTAGCTGGTACTGGGATGAGCAGTACCCAGACAAACTACCATAAGGAGAAAATGATTTTCACATGATGATTTGAAAACACAAAAAAGGCTTTGTCTGCATTTCTGATCATTTTTCTTGTCCAAATGGTGTTAGGGTCACAAGAAAACTTAGTTTTCCTTATTTTTGACAGTCTTCTCTGCTCAAGTGCTGCACTGTCAAGAGTGATACTCAGTGCAGTTGTTGATGGACTGCGATTGCCATTTTTTGCCTGCTTTTTGCCCTTCCTTCAAACTTATCCGGTTGTGTAGGGCAGGAAAAAATCAGTCTGAGCACTGTTGGAGTACTTAATTATGTATTCATTCCAGCAGTAATCAAGGATTGCATCTAATGATGGTGGTTTCCATGAGTGATCCTTTTTATGGGTAAGATAGCATGGAAGAAGCTTGGTGAGGATCTTTCTAATGCCTACTAGCATCCTGTTAAATCATCCTATTTGGCACAAAATAGGAGTTAAAATCCGGAAAGGCATCCTACTCTTAATCCTATAGCTACTGCAGAAAGAAATCCTCCAGAAGACCATTTTGTTCTCATCAGATGAAAGAAATTCAAAACATAACCTTTTGTATCTTATTTGCAGTCACTTCATGTTTTCAGGTACATAAATGTTACCTGGCTAATTACTGTTTATAGATAAGAATAAAACTAAAGGTCTCACTCCCTGTTCTGAAAGCGTGACTATCCCTTCTCTTCTCCACACCTCCTATCCAAGTTAAATAACTTTCTTTTGTGAAATTCCTCCTGACTTTACATTAATGTGAGACTAAACACAAGGACTACAGTTGTCATCCTGCTTCAGAGAGGGAGATTTCATATTCTCTCTGTTCTTATACTCCATGTACAGAATGGCATAAACTGACCTCCAACTAATTTGGAGTGAGGACTCTCAGCTGTTCAGCCCAGTTTCCCTGCACTTACTATGCTCATGTGCGTTTTACTTCCTTGTTTTATAGCATTAATGGAGAAGCAGATGTTGCCTTCCTCCCTGCAAATGCTATATACAGTGAATCATCTTAGCCTCTCTGTAAAATTTCAGCTTAATGGAGTCCTGGCATTTGTGATGAGCTGAGGAACTTAATTTTATAGAACAACCTATTGAACAAGCTGTTCTTGGACATTCCCATCTCAACTAAATGTTAAAAGTATTAAAATTCACATTAGCACAAAAGGAAATTTTGCATGGGTAATCCTTTAATACAGTGTTTTATGGCTCTATTAGCTGCACAGCAGCTGGTGACATGATGAATTTAATCCATTAAAAAATTCAGTAAGAGGTTTAAAAGTCAGATTTTAAAAACATAATCTTGCTGCAAGGAAAGAGAACTTCTCCTCAGGGCCAGAGACATGGTGAGTTCACAGTGTGGCAGGTATACAAAATACACCTGCATGACAGGCTTTCATATGCTTATGGTTTCACACCTAGCAGAGAGCTTATGGTGATGAGAAAGAACTCAGGAGCACACAGGAATTCTTAAAGGAGCATGTTTAAGAATTGCATCTGTCCAGCTCTCCATCTCTGTCTATTTTTTTCTGTTAAGGGATTTAATACTGTAGAGTTAAAAGGTTGCCTTTCTGCTTCTTATATATGTATTCCATACACAGACCACAGCATAGGAAATATTTATTTCTCTTTTGAAGATTTACTACCTGCCAAAGCCTGGTAGAAAATTCCTGTGTTTACCACACCAAGAAAAATTACAGATTTCTGAAAAGCCCCTTGCTTTTCTTTTTTTCCATACAAAGATAGAGGTTAACATGTTTGTTTTATAAATGTGTATGAATACAAAATCTTGCCAAGTTCTTATTTTACCATGATATTTAGTAGCCTTTCTGAGTAAACTCCTATAGTCACACAGACTTAATAAAAATCTAAGCTTCCATTTACTAGTTTTTCTTAGAAGTTTCTTTGCACATGCAAAGAAACACCTGAAAAGATGAATTAAATTCCTACAGGCTTGTAACCTAAAAAGTTAATAAAAAGTACCTAAAAATTAATTATTATTTTTTTAAGCTGTGTTATTTTTAGGACATTTTAATTATTTTTGGAGCCCTCTCCCAACACTGCTGGCAGTGTTATTATCATATATACTTGTTCCTTGCCAGCCTTCTGGAATCAGCCCTTTACGGAATTAGACTGACTAAAATTAATTTTTCTTGTCTGTGCAGTTTCAATCACGATTTCTCCATAAAAATATTTCACCAATATCTACATTTTTCTGGATGACTTATTTTGCCAGGCACAAATACATTTTAGCTTGCCTTCCCAAACATTCACCTTTGCTAGGTTTCCCTGAGGAAACACTACATGGGCTTTAAATCAGGGTAAGCACATCTCTTTATGTAACCTCACTGCTAATTTTTATTTATTGTACATCTGATTATGATCTATGATGCACTGTTACAGATCATAAAACAATAAAGGACACTTTAAATAAATAATAAATCAGTTCTTTAGCCAATCAAACTATGCCAAAGAAGATTCCACAGTACTTTAGTAACATTGCCCTTTAAAATCTTTATCAAGTTTAAGAAGAAGTCCAATGGTATAAAATGCTTTTCTTTGTGTATCCTACTCCTTCTTCCTTGGCCTTTGGAAATGGTTGAAGTGTAGGTGAGAAAGAACTGTACAGAGACAATGTACTCAGATTGACTGAAAGGAAAACCAAGGGAAACATTTGTTTTGTTCATTGTATTTGATACTATGTGACATAATTTTATTTAATTTTCCTCTAACTGGCTTTGTGCTTCTTACTTTTCTTCTGGGTACATATAAAAGTAAGCTTCATTACAAAATGAAGCCGATAAAAGGAAGCTCCTGAAGAAATCTTGTTTAGTAAAAAAACCCTACAAAACGCAAAACCTAAGAGGAATGTGTGTTCTAATTTGAGCTAGCTAAAGGCATATCTACATGCTCAACTGCCTGACGTTGTGCTGTACCTGTGCCCATACTCAAAAAAAGTTCATGACTTGCAGTCTAGGAACATCCAGAGATGAATTCTTAACTGCTATAATGTAGATATGCAGAGAGATTTATTCATGGAAAGCCATCATAATATTCAACTTCCTTTTACCTTGTTTGCAGGGGGATCTCTAATCATGTACTTTCTGATCACTTGGGGACTGTATTTCACTAAACAAAGCTCATGTAGATGCTCTATTTTGCATCTGCTGCACACATCCACTGTACTAGGGCTGGCACCATGACAGTGTCATTCTTATATTTTGGGAGAACCTTTGGACATGAAGGTGTGTAAATGCTACATCACAGTGTCCTACTTCCCTCCCACTTCGTGAGGTCTAAACTGGGGGATGTGGGGTGTGTGTGCATGGGGGGATTGTGGGTGTCTTAGAGTCCATCCTGGCTCGACACTTGCTTTGCATGTACTTTTATGGCTATGCCTGACATTATTTCTCTGTTGCTATTGATTGTCTTCTGACTTGCTGTCACATCATTTCAACAGCTGCCCTCGGTGCAGTGAGTTGGGTGGGTCAGTATGGAGGTGTCTTTACTGATCTAACTTCCAGAGTGTGGCGGTTATTAGGGTGGTATATTTAATAATCACAAAACTTGTACTTGGCTGTCCTTCACAAAATCCTGAGATTTTGCAAAGGACAAAGATAAAAAAAGAAAAAAAAGGAAAAGAGAGAGAGATCAAAATAGCAAGCAAAAACTGGTTTAGAAATACACATGCTCCTAAAGATCTCTGCCATGCTTTTCCTTATTTCCAGATAAACTGGTGTGAAGGTTACAATACTAGCTGAGAGAATACATTTTCCTTTGTCTCCTAAAGTGCTCTGGTTGTCTAAAGTGTATCCATTTGCATGGCTTTTTTGATTTCTTGATTACAGTGGTGTACAATCTAATTAACATCTCCAAAAGCACAGAATGAACTTCCTTGAGATGAATGTATTTACCATTGAAATAGAAATCTAAATTCAAACTATTCTAAATCACCACATAGAGTGCAATTAGTAAAGAGAGAAATAACTTATTTGCCTGTTTAGAATTGTGAAACGTGTTATAACACAACCTTAGAAATACCTTATACTTAAAATTAGATTTATCAGAGTAGCATTTGCTGGCAAACTTGATTCCTTTTTTGTTGCTACAGTGTGTATCACAGATGGCTGATTTATATACATTCAAATAGCTGACTTTCAGTACCAATGATTTTTAAAATAAGATCTTGATGCAGGGAGCAAAAATTGAAGAAAGATTTAGAACAGCAAGAATAATACATTCATAGAATGATTTGCATATATATATAATATGTACATGCAGACGCAGACACCATAAATGGTTTGCATTTTAGAACTGTGAAGACTGGATAAAACATCAATTAATGAAAGTCCACATCATATCTCTGAAGTAGACAATGTTACTGCACTCACACAAATAACAGGAAAGAGGTTATCAAATGAAAATGGGTGGTTCTTAATGTTTTTATTATTGAGACACACAGTTTAAAGTGTTTACTGTGTAACATAAAAGTATGTGCCTATAGGCAATTTCTGAAAGCATGCATTCTACTTACAATAATAAAACATTACATCCTTTATTTTGTTGCTGGAAACTGCCTGATATGGAAAAAAAGCATTTTAAAGACTTCTAATAACTCTTATTCGATAATGACAGTTAACTTTCTTCTAAGTTTAGATCGTGCATTCTTTTGAATCTTTCATTTGAATTGTGTTTGAATTTAGCAAGACAGATTTGTCTGTTTGGCAACTCCATTTTGTGTAAAAACTGCATGAATATTGTGATATAAATTGACCCTACAATTTCGTCTATTATTTGTTTGTCATTTAGCCAGTTATTGAAAAATGTTTCTAACTTTAAGAACACCTACTGTCCCTATAAAATTTACATAAAAACAAGGTAATGGATTTTATTTGACAGAAGTCATTGACTGAGGAACCTCTGTAGGCTGCATTAAAAGAAGAACTCTGAAAGGTGAGACAAAGATGATTATTCACACTACTATTTGCTAGCAGCTTCTCAAGTGGACCAGGAACAAGCAAACCAACAAAAACTGATGAAAAAAATAAAATCATGTAATAAAAATACCAAACTTCCTAGAAAAGACAATTTTATTATTTTGTGGTCCAAAGGAGTCTAGTCTTATACAGGAAGACACCTCAGCAATGGGATGCCTCTATTAACTGCTTCTAATTTGTGATGCCATTTTGATGTAAAATTAATATAAGCTATATTTAAAGAAGGGAAGAACTGGAAAAGGCCACATATGGAGGGAGAAACAGGGCTTAAGAATTTTTTTAATTACCATATTTCTTTTAATTTAATCACCTCAGATAAGAAGTTAAGTATGTGCAGCCGTCATATGAAATTTGAACAGCACCTGCACATTGCCTCAGCTCTTATTGAATTCTTTACTGCAGATGTCCAAACACGTGAGTAACAGTGCCAGGAATATGGGTTTTTCCAACCTTCATGACCACTTGGAAGGCAACAGGTATTCTTTGTAAGTTTTGGTTGTCTTCCCCAGAACCACCAACTTCAAAGACCAGTGAGCAGCTACGAGGGGCACAGCCAGATGCTCCCTGGGTTTATGGATGAGAGACTGTCAAGAATATGTTTCCATAATGTCTGTTTCCTGCTGTTTCTCTTCCAGATGAGAGGAAAGGTGCTGATCAGTGATTTGAATAGCCTTTTTGTTCATGCCCCATCACAAATAACACTACTTGGAGTCCTGCAGTCTCAGCAGGAGTGTGTGGGAGGTAGGTGCTAGTTTTGCCATCTGTAAAATTAGGATGTTAATATTTTGCAATAACACCGTTTTATAATGGTGAAACAATCAGTTCTCGAAATGTTTTTAAAAGAGATAAAGAGGCTATAAAAGTATTCACTGCTGTTACTAAACAAGCACTTTGAGGTGAGCAACTTCCACACACATTATGTCAAAAACATTTAGCAACAACTTATCTATGGGAGCTGGAAGAATATAATTCACAAAAAAGGCATGGAAATACGACAGCTAACTAAGAGACACTCTAAAAAGCTGCTTTACTTTCTGAAGAACCACAAACCATCAGTGACAAAAAGGATCTTTTAAGTTGTCAAGAAAGGCCAGAAATGTATTGCAGGGAAAGAAGAACCATCCTGGAAATGGTTCAAAAAAGAGAATGTGGAATCTCCCACCTGTGAAGGGACAAACAAAGTAAGCAGTGAGGAAAATGAGAGCTGACATGTGTGTCATATATGAAGAAGACAGAGTGGATAACAAGAACTGACATGTGGGGAGATGCCTTTGTCAAATTGCCAGAAGTTCCAGAGCTGGTGACACCTTGCTGAAGGCAGATGAGGTTGGGAAAGATGAATGCACCATGCCACCTTTCAAAGGTCAAGACTTTGCAATGGCATCGATGAAACACTGCCACAGCTGCCACACAATCTAGGTAGGGAAAGAAAGCTTTCATTCCTTCCTGCAACACAAAAATTGAAGGGAAATCGAATAATTAGCCCATTACAGGATAGTCAGTCATTTAACTACTGAAAATCAGGGGAGACATATTCTAATCTCATTCCACTTGAGAAATCCTGTTGCCTTTATCGGCAGAATTTGTGCCACTGATGGGAAATCTCTCATTCTGGCTTCAAGAGCAGTTGTTCTCTGGCGGCCTGATTCATTAAGTTAATGGGACACTTTCTCTTGAGTCCTCTGAGAATAAAATCTGTACACTGATAAATCTCAGTAGTTTCAAAAGTTCATCTAATCAAAGGTGATCTGAATGTCTTCCATCCAGTTACTGTGCCAAAGACAATCAGTTTCATAGTACTTCCAGATGCTGCTTTTTCAGCTGGGCCCATCAAGCCAGGAAAACCAGTTCCTTGCACTTCACTGTACACCTGTTTCCTTGCCTATAGCTCCTGACAACCCAGAGAGAAAAGGGGCTGGATGAAGGGGATGGGGAAGAATGGAACAGTCTCTGTTATGCCAGCACAAAGAAGTGATCTTAAGAGTTTACAAAATATTCAGAATTCTATCTCTTTTTGTTTAAACTGATACAATCATTCCTGGATTTTGAACCACAAAGTGCATAACCCCTTTCTGTGAAAATTCCGTATTTTCTTCTCTTCCATGGCATCTTTGTCCCAGACACAGGCCCAGCGCTTCCTTGCCACGCTTTCCTCACATTTTTTACCCTCCTCTCCTTCATGCCCACTTATTTTTCCTAAATAACTAATATATGGAGCAGTTTCTTCTGTTTGTTAATTCTTTTCCATTACCAGGGATGCTGTGTCTTTTGTGCACTTACACTACCCATGACTGTCAGATTTAGAGAGCTACACATATCTGAGGCACCCTCTCTTGATTGCAAAGATGTCAAAGTGATCTTTGCTTCTAATATACAATAATTCATTGTCCTTACATTCCAAACTATGACCAAGACACTACATTTTGCTATGTCTTTTATGATGTTTAATGTGCTCACGTGATATTCAGGAAAGGTCTTGCAGTAAAAGCAGTAATCCCCATTTCACCAGTGGAAATTCAATCAGGAAAACCCACCTGCTTTGTACTTCCCTAGCCCTGGTGATTAGATTATATTACGTTAATGGCAGTGCAGGGGAGAACAGGTTAGCTGAAACTGATATATAAGCAGTCTCACTGTTTGTAGGAACTCAATGCAGACTTCATGGTTCCTTGTCACGCTGCTTTGGATTGCTTGTCTTTATCTGCAGCTTTGGGCACCTCTGATTTTCTCGAGAGGCACTGGAAACTAGGCAGTGCACACTGGAAACTAGTGCTGCACAAAAACAAAGGGAAGGTGCTTCGCTTGTCAAATTTGGTTGTTCTGATTGCATAGTGTTGGTGGGGGCGAAGAAGGCTGTACAAAAGATGGGATAAAAAACCATATTGCCCTGGTCTCCTTTGGCACTGACTCACTGCTAATCTTTCCCATTTCAGTGCACCTGATGGAGATGAGAGATGGAACAGCCAAACTAGTCTCAGTTACAATGGGTGACCTCACTGGGGTCATGTGTTTGGTCTGAGTAATTGTCAACGTGTTAACAAGACCTGCATTTAAAGGAAGAGAGAACAAAAGAGGTAAATAGCCAAAATTTATCTGCCTATACTATCCATTCTTACTAGGGACCAACTAGAGCAAATGTTCCTAATTCCATCAAGGGCATTTCTTCCGTTTAATGAGCACACAGGAAAGAGAGACATTGTTCAAGTACAAGGGTTCTGTTTGCAGCAAGCCACAAATCACATTTCATTTATCAGGCCTACAGATGACAGGATATCATCAAATCCCTGGAGAGTCATATTCATTAAAAAGAAATCTTAAGTAATTACAACAATTAATTGACTTGAAACAGTTTCGGGTGGAGAAGGTTTACATAATTCATTTGCCAGACAAAACAAGCCTTATGAAGTCAGGGCAACATATTATTTAGAAGCATCCTCCCCTTCCTGTGGTCTTGAAAAGCACAGGATAACACCAAACACCTGGAGACAACTGAAATGGGCAAACAAACAAAAAAAAGACAGGAAAAGAACCTGAACTCTTATAACTTTATCAAAGGGATAATATTTCACTGACTTGCTCTGATCATTGCTTAGAAACCTGAGAATAAAACATTCTCCCATTTCTCCTTGTTTATTCTAAATAGGCAGAGGATTATTAAGGATTAATTATGTAATAATAAAATTTGAAAACTAGTAAATCACTTCACACAGCCTCTGTACAATGCAAACATCATGTGTGTCTAGTGCAAATTTATCCTGAAGTTTCCTCCTGGTTGTGAAATGTGCAGACTTATTTTGTTGCTTCCAGTTGACTGATTGTGAATTTCTAGATATCAGAATACCATTCTCATGCCCATACTATGAATAAAAAGAAATATTCCTCAGATGAAACTTTTTATGCTATCCAGTATTTTCTTGTGCTCCCTAACCTGCCTGTTTCCCAGTTTTACTTCTTGCTTTATATTCATTTTACGCAGAGACAGAGGTTTTTCTGTTCCATGTGTGTTTAGTCTCTAATACAGTATGGTATTAATCCATGAGTAGGACTTCTAGGTGTTACAGCAATCCGGTATAACACTGAGATTTCCACAGTAACTCCAAGTTCTTGAGCTGAGAGAAGTTCTCTAAGTGCTCAGACTTGTTTTCAATATGTTACTGTTTCTATTGGTGGTCCCAGTTGGTTTCCACTTCTCTGCACATACATATCAATATCTTTGGGGAAATAAAGGAGAAGAATAGTCATGGTTCACAAAATGTATTTGCCAGAATAACAGTCACAGAAAAGCAAGTGCCAGAAATACTCTGGGATGTTTATGAAAGCATTTAGATTCAATACGTAGGTATACAATTCATTTATCATATAGGTTCACTTGAAGAATAAGGCAAATGTTATTATAAGACTTAAAAACTGGTTTCCTACATCATTAACTAAAAAAAATCTGCAACTCTACCTAAGAATAAGGAAACGCTTGATTCAAATGATTAGTGATCTGCAGTGTCAGTGAGCAGGCTGACAAAAATCAATGCCCATAATTGACAAGGAACGATGCCATTTTTTTAAAACTTGACAGTTAAAGATAATTTCTCTTCATAAGTCTCTGGCCTCTACTATCTGCCTGCTGTGCCCTGTCACTAACAAAGATCCTTGTCTCATTTCAAAGCTCACCTCATGATATCTCCAGGAATGAGAAATAAAATTAATCCTTACTTCTGGTAATGCCGTACAGTGGGAGAATAAATTTCCCATATTTTCTGGCTATGAATAATTTCAGAATATTAATTTCAGATATATTCTGTCTAATTTCGAGCTATTCTGATTATTTTTCAAGTCATCATTGCCTTCCTTTGAAGTTTGATCTGCCTTCCACAGTGGAAAGGCCAACACATCTATAAGTTTTAATATGGCATGTTTTCCAAATGTACAAACATATAATCCTAAAGCCCCATCTTACGTGAATTCCATCCCTCTGATAAAATGCAAGGAGTGCAAATAATTTCATTTTTCTTAACTTGTTAATCAGTCTATATCCATCAAAATAAGGTAGCATAGAAGGGTTACATTTTCCTCAAATTTCTATATGCTTTGGAGGTTTAATTTGCAATTCACAAAGACTGAGTATGATTTTGGTTTTACTCATGCAACCAAAGGAGGGTTTTCCATACAATCATTGTGTTTTGCTCTGATTCTGACCCTAGCAGGCAGTGTAAAAAAAGAACAGAACATGTCAAAGCACTGTACATGTTATTTCATAAAAGACTGAGGCAATGAACTCATCACAAATAAGACATCATGACTGCAGCAATTAATGAGATGCTAGCAGAAAAAAGTATTTTCTGCCTAAGCATACGATCAGAACATTCTGCAAATTTTTTCAGTAGTGCACACAGGTCACATGTGCTGGAGCCTACATAGCAGAAGAGATGCATTTAAGTAGCACAGATAATCCACGTATTAAATTTCAGAACATTACAAATGTAGACAACCTAAAAAGAAATCCTACTAAACTGTCAATTAGGAAAAAAAGCAAAGTAAAAACCTTACCAACACGAGAAAACTGGAGCTCAATGGCTGATTGCAGATCATGACCAGAGCTGGGGCTGATTCCTGCCACAGTTCCCACCAAGGTAGGTCCCACGAAAACATCAAGGTGCATCTCAGCGCAGGCCATGCCCTGGCAGATCCTGAGCTTTTGCCTGCCAGAACCTACTTTAAAAAAGAAACTCTGCCCTATGCCCTTACACTGTCTCATCTTTGGAGTCTAAATCCAGATATTCCTTGGAGGGGAGAAAAGGCTCAGTCCTTGTGTCTCCCACTGACCCCCAGGCCTGGGGCTGTGCCCCCACTGTGACTCCGAGAGACACTCCCAAGATGGACACTCACCTAAGGGGGTTGCTACGTTCCTCACAGCCCCTGGGAGCCACCTCTCCCCTCGGGCACCTGCGGGGGGCAGCAGTATGGCTCAGGGAGCTGTGACTGCACCTGGGATATTTCCTCTTGCAGGTTTATTTCCCCAAGGCAGCCTCAGCACCCACGGCACTACCCTGCACAGCATGCCTGCACCGACCAGGCCATGCCACCACAGTTCTAAGGCGGCTGTGACAGAGACCGAATCTTGCCTGCACTGGTGCCGAAAACAGGGAACCACAGGACTGCACAAACCTCCTGCCATAACATTTTTTGCCTTTTCTTGTTAAGAAAGAATTTAGCAGGGTGGATTTAAGCCCCAAGCCTCCAGATACTTTCACCTCTTGACCTGTCCTTACTCCTCAGAGAGCAGCCTCTTGCTGCCGCTGGTTCCTCCGCAGGCCTCCACTGCTGGTATTGAAAAGATTCATGGCAGCAGCCAGGATCTGGGCTGGCTTAGGTGGTGGGAAAGGGCTCTTCCTCACAGCCGCCACCGTGCTCTGCCCCTCACAAACAGGCATGGGGACCTGGGCAGGCTGCAGCTCTCTGATGGAGGGAGCGTCTTCCCGCCGCCTCGCAGCTCCCACGCTCACGGCCACGCGGGCCTGTTGTCACACATTTCCTTGTGAACTTGAGAAAAATTTGTGAGTGTGGCTGTGAGGAAATGAATGGACTAACTGTCCCTTTATTACAGTCTTAGTTTATGGAAATTTCTGGGTGGCTTTTTCCCCTCTCAAATTTCTCTCCAAAGCCTATGAGGTAGAAAGATCATTGTTAAAGAACTATACTGGTTTTTTAATATGCACTTTGCTTTGTTTTAGAAAATAAGGAGGCAGTGTCCTAACTGGTGTGATCCAGCCTCTTCAGTCACACAGGTACAGAACAAATGAAATCCAGAGCAGCAAAGGCCTTTGCTTTGTCTAATTTGTTATTGCTGGGCGGTGCTGCTGGTGTGTATTTATCTACACTGTCTGTGAAAGGGATAGAATCCATTTTGTGTCTGTATAATTGTGTTCATCAGGTACTGTTAGACCTCAGGAGAAAGTCCCTCTATAGCCTTCCCTACTTCTTTTTCTTCTCAATTCTTTCAATTTTTGAGTTACAACATTCACAAATTAAAATGGAGGAAGCCAGCACAGCACTTCTTTGGAGGCTTCAGTTTTAAAACAAAACAAAAGAGAAGAAAGGCCTGGAAGAGAAAATATTTTTGTAGAGAAAACTCAAGGTCAGCAGCCATTTCAGAAGGTTTATGGAAAACACAGCAATTCTAGACTGTGGGTTCAGAAGTAGTTTAACTCCCATTGAAAGCGTGTGGGACAAATTCCTCGCTTGTTGAGGAGACAAAGAGGTTTAAGAAATGTATGTAAGTCAAAGAACACAGAAAATCAAAGTAATACAAAAAGAGGAAAAGAACTGCTTGGTGTAATTCACCTTTGCCAAGCATATAACCCTGACAGAAGGGGCAGCTTTTCAAGTGGTGTAAATCATCGTCACTTTGTTGACCTCAGTAAAGTTGCTCTGTCAGAGGATATGACACTCTTGGTAGCTCTTCTAAATGCACAACCATAATAACGGAAAATGTAGAAAATTACCTAGAGTTTTCCACATTTTTAATACTGTGCTCCATAAATCCAAAATCTATGGAACTCAACAGGAGATTTTAATTGAATCTGTCGGTTTTGGATTGCTGTGTTCAAACTAAGCATGAGTCTACAGCCATGTTACAAACCCTAAAAAAATGGTGTTTGCAATGGTATTGCTGACAGATTCTTAACCATAGTGGTGCTAGCGGGAGTCACTATAATATTGTAAATAAGGTGAATAGGCTCTTCTTATCTCATTTCACAGCTGAGCAGTGTATTGCCAGATAAATCAAATCAGGGTAAACGGTTTCATCTAATAAACTGGGTCAACATATAATGTATTTTTCAGGTTTGCACTTTCATTGATTCGCATTTGATTTAAGAAGAGATATTTCAGTTTGTGTTTACAACATTTTAAAATATCTCTTTTGCCCCTTCTCTAGAGAACAAGCAAACAAGAGAGAGACTATGCAAGCTGGTAGCATCACAATAATGTCAAGTTTTCTGTTTTCTGTAAGTTCTACTTTCCATTTTTATGCATCTGGGAGAGAGTGGGGGCAGGGAATGAGGGAGTTACTATCTCGTATCTGCATTTTCTCAATAATGTTTTAGTGATGTTTGCTAATGTATCATTCATTAACCATCAGCCACTATAAAAAACATAATCTATCTCACAAAGTGGACATTATTATCGCATTAAATCATTTCACAATATACCTGAACGGTTCCACATGAGGGGCCTGGCCTGACTGAGCTCAAATGCCTTGGGGGCAAACTCTTCAGTAGTAATGAGATACGAGGTCTGTCTGTGATGAATATGATATTACTCGTGTCAGTGGCTGTGGACTGCACCCAGAATATTTCTTCTTACAGGTTTTTTTTTTTTTCCCTATTGCAAAGGAACTCAGGCAAAGCACTATTAACCCAGTAAATGAAGCTCTAAAGATCACAGAGTGTGCCCATTAGTCGACAAGATTGTGACTAATCCAATTTTTCTTGCAGGGAGCAATTCTAATGCTTCTGTAACATCTGGGGATGGCAGGGCCTGCATTACTGATGAAGCTGGATATTTTTTCTCCTACCTTTTTCTTCATCGAAGAAAAATTATTGCACCTACTTATTTCACTGCTTCTTCCCCCTCCCCCACATTTTTCCCCTGACTACTTCTGCCCTGATGACCTCTTTGAAGATGGTTAAAATAATATTCCAGGCTGACAGAAGAACTAGAAAGGGTGACTGTGAATGAGGCTAAAAAAATACCCCTTGTGTTTACTGGTGGACAGAAAATGTGCTTGTTCAATGCAGAATAAAAAGAATTAGGTTCCCTCAAAACAAGAAGAAAAAGGACCTAGAACACTTTGTTATCCATTGCCACTAAAGGCATGCTGTCTTAAATTGTCCCGGAGCCGAAAGAGAATGTCTACTTACTCTGGTAAAAACATTGACTATTATTCTTTGTGTGACAGCATTAAACATCAGGAACAGTAAAATCCTGCTTTTCTGAATTATTTATTGCCAATTATGGAATTTTATTCTAATATAAAGTGCCACCGAGGACAGGCTGGGGCAATTTCATTTATATATAACCTCAAAAAATGTTTTACAATACTAAAAAATTACCAAATTCTGGTGATGCAAAAGATGCTAGAAGAGTTCTGTTCTTATGGGTAGGGTACAATGCAATAAATTAGAGGAAGAATGGCCAGTTTACTGTAACTTCATTTGCAGAGTTGCAATATGGGAAGAAGTTCAGGGATAGAAAATAAATCAGGGAATTCTGCACCTGATTGCTTCGATCTTTGATTGAAGGAAGTTATTGTTGTTCTCATAAATCAGCTGCAAGCCTGTGAATTTTAATAGTGGTTATATTCAGTGTTTCATGCTGCATACCTCTTATGTATCTCCCCTCAAAACTATTTTGTTGGGTTCCACACTTAAAATTAAAGCTTGTCCAACATTCAGAGCAGCTGAGCTAGAACTCTACCTCTCTCAACAGCTGCTATTCCACCTTTATTATTTTATTACAGTGTCTCACACTGTGGCTGTATCTCTGCGGGAAATGTTGTCTCTTCAACATATCACGGGTAGTCCAGATTCTGGAAGCAGAAACACTTTTTTCACAATGTATTTCTGCTTCTAACTGAAGCCAGAGCTGTACATGAACAAGAAAGAAAGACATAAGGTTTCAGATTATGGCTTTTCTTCTCTTTTCTAGAGCCACAGCGTGTGATCTGTTAACAGTCAGTAACAATTCTGCAGTGGGTCACAAGTTTGTTATGAAATACCTGGAGAATATCACCACGTGATTTGACCAAGAGTCCTTGAAGAGCTGGTGCTAATCAACACGAGGAGAGTCATAAACGAAGTGAGAGACTAAGACCAGCATTTGCTAATATTTGTAACAGTGTAAATGTGGCAAATAGAAAAGAAAAGGGTAGAAGATTTGAAGGTATTCAAACTGCTTAGATGTCTGGGCCGTTAAGTAGAAATATATGGTAATTTGGAGAAATAGAATAAAGTTAGACATGCAAAGAATCAGAGAGAAAGTCAAAGAATCAGTATTTATTATGCAGAACAGTGGAGACAAAGGAAAGGTTCAAGGCATGAAATATCTTTGATGCTATCAGCCCGGCAGAAATACTAAAACCTGGCAATGCAAGCAGTGGCTTTCATCAACAGGAAATAGAACACAAAAAGGAAATGCCATTACTGGCTTTAGGAAGCTGTAGTTTAGATTCACAGAGAACAATCACGTTTAATTTGAGGCACTATTTGTCATTCAACAAGAAAGCAAATCATGAAGTCTGCAGTGTTTTGTTATGCAGTTAAGAAAGAATGCAGCAAAAAGATGCATTTTGTTACAAATCCCCCTGTCAGGGCTTAGCCTAAGCAAATTAGATATATTTTGGTCTCTTCTTTAATTACTCGTGTAGTCTGGAAAATCTGTTTCTCTGGTTTGAGATTACAGGGACATTTAAGGTAGGTACTACTGAGATGCATACATCATGTAAAACCAATACCAGTAGCTAAAGTTTGAGAATGAAACCCTCCAAGTCCACTCTAAGTCAGCAAGGAAACTGCTTTTGGACCCACTGAGCCAAGATTTCATGGGCAGATTCATTTTGGCATTTGTCAATGTATCCATCTAATTCTGTTGCTCCTGGACATTCTCCAAAACAACCAAATGAGAACCCATTCGATGATGTCAGGGGATGATATGCAGAATCAGGATATTGCCATGCACTTTCCAGGACAGATTAGCCAGGAACTTGGCCAAATGTGTCTTACATCCCTTTCCTGACAGATGCATGCGTGTAGTATTGAAAAGGAGTCTGCAAGACAGGGAACACTTGTGCTTGTGACTGAAGTGATTAAGTATGCAGGTGTTTGTTGGATTAGGCCCCTAAAGAGGATCTTGCCTAACAGCCGTAACTGTTATGGATGTAACTCATGAATCAAATGGAATTAGTTGATGTATGATAATGTTACAGCACTGGCAGAAGAGAGATACTTATTTTTGCCTTTGAAGCGATAAGAACCACCTTAAATTTTAATGTCAACTTTAGCTATTATTATCTCAGCAATTTAATTTTATTTAAATGGTTTCATCTTTTTTTTTTTTTTTTTTGTTTGGGTATTTGTCAAAAGCCACCTTTGACTTTCTTTAAAATAACCAAATCTGGTAAGCTGTCAGCTGGCTTGCGTCAGGCCGCAGTAAAACTGCTGTTGACTTCAATAGTATCAGGTTTTCACTCACAGCTTCCACCGTGGTTTGAACTGACATGCAAATCCATTTTCAGCTATAAGATGACAGGAATAGGATTTTTTTTCAGCCTACAGATTGCTAAACTGCCTGAAGTGTGCTACTTTCTTACATACATGTCTATAAAAACATTTTGAGAACCTTTGTTGCACCTGGGTAATCCCAGCTGTGGTAGAATCTCAGAATAGTCCTTGCAGAAGGTGTTTCTTACAACATATGAAATTGAAAATCAAAGCCTTAAAAGCTGTTTGGAGGGTGGATCATTGAGGGTGGTCAAAACTTGACCAATGGTACAATTAAATGATTGCGAAGTAAATTTTTTCCTCTTGTGTTTTTATTACCATACTTGATACCTGGTACCATTTTGCTGTATCAAAACCTGCTGAGTTTTCTCCCTTAAATTTTAAGTGAACTGTTGCAACTCACTTTGACTCCAAAGCATAATTTTACATTTCACGTGTCCAAGTCTTGAAATACTTTCTTGATAGTTAAATTGGCAGCAAAATCCAGCCACCGCGGAATCCTGAACAGAAGCTAAGGGCTCACTGCACTACTAATTATATTTAGACACTAAACTAGTAGGTATTGAACCGTACTGGTAGCAATTTTACTGCTGCAGAATGTCATTTTAATGTTTCTAAAAAAGCCACAAGTATTTGGGGATAAACTATGTCCCAACTATCGAGGTACAAGAGTATTCCTAAAGATGGTTCTTAGGCAAACTTGGAGATGGGAATAAAGACTGGGCAGCACTAAGGCTAAATAGCTCCACCTGCCACCGCGTATCTCAGCTAACATTTTTCAGGTGATATTGTTAGGGCACCAATCCTAGAAATAAGGTGCTGCATGGGCAATTGGGGCTTTTCAGGCTTTTTTGAATTGACCTGGGAACAGTGTAGCTACAGTTACTGCTGCAGGTAAGTGAGTGTGCAGAATTGCTGTGCTTTAGCCTTGGCAGCATTAAGTAATCTATTTCAGAAGCTATGCTTAAGAAAAAGCACAACACTAGGATATTTCCCACTTGACTTCAATGGGAATCTTTTTTTTCTTCCCCTAAAAAAAAAAAGACACACTGTATTTTGGTACCTAATATCGAAAAAGGCACTTCACTTCTGTTGGAGGCATAGGAAGTTGGAACACGAGTCACAGGACAGCAGGCAGAAGGAAATATTTAGGAAGGGTGTTACCCAGAGTTACAGACAAATGGCTTTTCAGATGTTATGGCCATCAGTGTAAAGCAGCAACCCACTTGAAAATGATCATAAAGGAAGAGAAAACATGTATGTAAGTTGTGCTAAACTAGTGGGAGCTTCATCCCTTTGTTCAGGAATAACTACAGTTCTCCCAGTGTCATCTCAAAGAATGATTGAGTGAAGTTTGTGCCTGATTCTGACAGGGCTAATGAGAAAAGAGGTGAGCAACATATTTTTAAATGATAGTACAGTAAGCGGAAGTAGATCTGCTCGTGTAGTAATGCTCTATTAATTAAGATCATCAGGGGGCATTAGGAAGGAGAAGTGGAAGAGACGGAAATGTTTAAAAAAAATTACTCAAGATATTATTTATGAGCTCTATTTCTAGGACTGTAGCTAGTGTGGTACCTCTCTCAAAAATAAATGATGGAGACTGATGCTGCATAATGGGAAAATTTACAAATAGAAATGAAAGAAATGTTTATAATTTTGACCTTAGTGACTCCAGTAAGATCAGTTCTTAGCTGGTTTAATATTGTTTCACAGTTTGTGCTGTTAAATCAAAAGGTTATCTATAATACATCTGGCACTATTAATGCAAAGGATCAGGGGTATTCAACAGACATTTATTCATTATTAATATAGATAATAAAGGATCATTTATGAGGTTACAGATGAGATTTTTATCATCAAAAGCTTAAAAAGGGAAATGTATTTTTGCTCTAGGACAGAGATGAAAAGAGTCAGTAATGGGAAATGAAAGAGTCAACATGAAACTGTCAAATTCATTCTTTTCCTGAAGACAGCCAAGACTTGATGGCAATGAATGAAAAACAAAATAAAATTAAATGTTTTCGCTGTAAAACTGCTTTATTGACAGGGAGGCGCTTTCAGTGGCAGCGTGGTTTGCTCTGTTTTTCTCCTTTAGCATGACAGTTGCCATGTTTTTCCCTCATGCAGTTAGGCTTTCCAATGCCTTTTCAGAAGACCTAGAGTGGGAGAACATATCTGTGTCTCAAGAACTTCTGGAAGCTGTTTGAAACTGAACTTGACAAGAGTGGAAGTTACAGCTCTAAGGACCCTTAATTTTTGGGTGCAGACATCACACACGTATGTCTGTGCCACAAGGTGGTACAATCACATTTAGCAGTAGAAGGATGTGCACATGTGAAATAGGAGTAACAAGAAGAGTAAAATATTGAATTTTCTTTCTGTCTCGTAGTTGCTGGTATTACAGAGGCAGAACAGCTCCCTAGTGCTACTGAGGAGAATTATGAAGTGACGGAACTCAATTCATCAAGCCAGTGGAGATTTCTTAATATCACAGGACCCATAACATTTGTGGAGACTGCCCCCTGCATTCCCAAGATTGCAGTTGCCTAGTGAAGTATTGCCCGTGTGAATGGCGAATGCCAGGATATTCAGAGTTAAAGCTAAAACTCCCTCCTCTTTTCGCCTATCAGGCTTATCTAGGGCAGTTGCTTGAATCAGCTTCTAGGGTTCTGAGAACATTCAATTATCTTGTTGCCCATATGATCTGCAATACCCAAGGGTGCATTTGGAATTTGATGAAGTTGTTTCTGATCTGAGGGTATGGACTGACCAGTCTGCTTGAGATGACCTCAAATCCTCACTAGGAACAGCAGTAGTAGTAAAATAGAAATAGTTGCACTGAAAGTTAATTTCATTACTTAGATACTGTCTTTACATTGTCTAGAGTTTGGGTACAATTCTGAAAATCCTCATTTGTAATCCCTTTTCCCTTGTTTTCTTTGGCCTTTTTTATGCCAGAAAAAAGAGTCCACATTCCCTTTGTTATTTGTGGGATCTTACAGAAATTGTGTAGCCTTCCCTCAGTCAAGGAGATGGATCTTGGCAGGCGTTATAGAAATGAACAAATTTGAGTTATGAGATCCAAAGTGGTTTGTTTGTTAAGTTTCTGCCTTTTTGTTCATAATCTCATTGAAAAAAAATTCTGAGGATGTGGAAAACCAGCCCTTTTTGAAACTTGATCCGATAGAGAAAAACCCACAACATCATTATCTGGATGTGAAAATTGGATCCACTTTCCCCTTCCTCCAAACCAAATAGGCTCTGAATATTTTTGATTTGAAACTGTGAATAACACTTGAATATAAAATAAATATTTTATAAGCAAACAAATTAATTTTCCCTGAAGGTGGAGAAGGGAGAATAATCCCTGGATGGGCTTGAGAACTCAGATTCTTCATCACTTGTCAGAATTTGTTGCAACGTAATGTATCACAGGGGGTCAATGAGAAATGGAGCAGAACACAATGGGAATTTCCTTGTTGAACTTTCTTTCTTTTAGTTGGCGTTCCAGCCTCTAACTCAAGTGTGGTGACAGGTAAGCCCTGAGTAATCTAGCAGAGCCTTATAAGTTACCTCCCCAGCTTCCATTTCAGCCTTCCATAGATATTACTGTTATCACAATGAGTTAGCTGGATTTGATTTGAATGTATCTCACTCAGCTGCTTTCCTGTAAAGTCCACTGAACTGAGTTACTGGTCTGAGTTGCTGGAAAAGCAGCTGTAGGGTGACCACTCTTCAGGTTCTTGTGTGGGATTTTTAACCCTTACACAACTTGTAAAATCTTGTAAGATTGGACTTCCTTGAATACATGACACAGAACAAAAGGACTGTAAACAAACATTTGGCTGCTGGACATCCCTGGTATTGCAGATGAGTTTTAACTTTTGATTATCCATCAGATTTTAGATAGAAAATGGAGCATTTTGAATAACAAGTCAATTTAGACAGTTCATCAGGTTTTATAAGTTCTTTCTCCTTTCTCACCTCATGTCTCTAACAGGAATAGATTAATATATTACAAAAAGTCATTGTTAGTCCCAGGTGCAGCATATTCTGCCAATGAACAGCTACTTATCTAATTAAAGAAATCACCTTAGCAACATCTGTAGTCACTCCTGGATGCTGATAGAGACCTGTGAACATGCACTGATGACCTTCAAGCTGCAGAAGCCATGAGAGGGCATCAGAAAGACAAAGAAGCAAAGCAGCTTGCAAGTTTGAGAACAATGTGGGCTAATCTTTTAGCTGGGCAGTACCATGTATTTTAGTCACCAAAGATTAAATCCTACATGACATGCAATACAGATGCCAAGGTCTTTTCTATCAAAGGAGCTTCTTAAAATTCATGAGAAGCAATCAGAAAGACTTTACATGTATAGAAAGTGAGGAGAAAGTGATTGATACATCAGGCAAATACATACCTGCCCAAGTCATTAACATGAGGGAGGGAGAAAGGATACCACGGTTCACAGAGAAAATGCAGTTTATAGAAATAACTCTGAAAGCATTCAGCTAATTAAAGGCCTGAAACAGGAAAGTATTACTCACATGAGTAGTCAAAATGGTAATCAAACCACCACTGCAAGGACAACTCATGAGTAAAGGTGTTCTGTCAAGACCTGAATGAAGCAAATGCGTGAAAAGCCTCCACTGATGATTAAATCCTGTGCTTGTTAAAATGTAATAATTCCAGTGACAGGGAAGAGATTTGATTAGTGTGCTTGGACAGGAAGACATTGTTATGGAGGAGTGATTTATAGTAGAGAGAAGCACAAAATTTGCAGATTTTTTTGTACATGTTCAAACAGAATCCGAGGGTATTTTTTTTCAAAAAGTATGGCCTTGTGCAATTAAAAGCATTCTTTGATTTTACTGAAGTGGATAGGTATTTCTACTGGTATCTAGTAAAAAAAATACTTTTCTAGTTTGTAAATGTTGGGTTGGTAGTTTGATTAATTTATATTCCATATTAAACAAAGTTCAAAAGCACTTTGCTTTGAATAATTGAGACTCCATGTAGGTAGGTGGCATAAGATCTGTGTCAGAGTTACTTCTTGTGCTGTCAATTATGAGGAATAACAGTACCTGATAATTGAATGTACATTTCATGAAAAAATCAAATATAGTCTACTTAAATCACTGGGAATCTTTCTGCTGGTGTGGTAGACTTTTCTCCAAGCCAGCAGATCTACTAGATCTTCAGAGAGTATTTTTCTTCTACATTTAAATGCAAATTAATAAGGATTTGCTCTGTTATGGGATTACTGAGAAAAAGAAATAGAGCTTCTGTGACTGGCTTGAGAGTGCTCCCATGGCTTGGGCAGCACGTCACCTTCTCAGCTAATATAAATTTGCATGCTTCCGTAGCCTTGAATGCAGCTGTGATGGTTAATACCAGATGAGGTTCAGGGGCTGCTGTATTCTTTTAAACTGGCCTCCAGTTACCTCTTCCAATGAGCAAGTAACTTTTTCCCAGTGCTCTCATTCCATGCCTGTTCACTAACAACAAGTATAAGACTTTTGTCTAGAGGTCTGGGGTCTCTGGGACACCACTTGGAAGTAAAAACAATGACCATGTCCCTATAATTACCCATGAGACTGCATCTTGGGAGCTATGTCCAGTTTTGGTCTTCCCACCACAAAAAGGACATTGTCATACTGACACAAGTTCAGTGGAGGGCCAACGAGATTGTTGGAGGTGGAAACACAGGATATATGAGGAGTGGCTGAGGAATTCACTAGGTGATTTCACTTGGAAAGGGGCAGTTTGGGGTGAGATTTTGTTTCTGTCTTCTACCACTCAAGAAAGTATAAGGATGTCTCATAGTTAAAGGATGATGTGCAGTAGGCCCAAGCTGCAATAAGATAGATATTAAGAAACAAATTTTCACAAAGACAACAGTCAAATATTGGATCACATTGCCAGAGAGACTGCACACTCTCCATCTTTGGTGGTATTCCAAACTTGCCAGGCCAAGTCTCTGAGCGTCTAGTTTGACCTGCTTTGTGCTCAGCTTAAACCATTTTACCACACAGGTTCTTTCCAGTCTAAATTATTCTAAGGTTCTGTGTAAGTCTTTTTAGTGTCACAAGCAGAGATTTGTTACAACTGATATACCACTTCCATATATTCTCATGCATTGGAAGAACATCATATGTTCATCTCTGGGTTTCACTAGATTCGAGTTCTGTGCAGAATGAAAATTATAACCACAGATAGGTTTGTTCACTCCACCTTCCAGTACAACAGCTATTGGCATATTAAAAGAATAGGAAAAAACTCAGAACAAAGGAAAGAGGGTTTTTCATAGCAATTCTTTCTGTAGTATGGAAGCTGGAGGTTTCCATGGAGTCCAGGACCGGACAGGCTCATTGAGAAGGAATCTGGTGATGATTTCATAAAGAGAAACTACCTCTGCTCTGGAAATCCCAGAGCTGCAAATTTTCAGAAAACTGAAGTATATTCAAGGCTACTATTGTTTCATACTTTATTCTTATACTTTTCCTTATGCAGCTACTATTTATCACAGTCAGAAAAAAGGTATTGGATTAGATGGTCTTTTGATCTGACTTAATATAGCTGTTCTTTTGGTCTTTTCTCCTTTTCTGGTATGTTGAGATAATTTTTTTTTTCTTCTCCCCTGGAGCTCTTGGCTAAAGAATGCCCAGCCCTCTGGGAGCAGTGCACGTGCACCTTGCTCATTGCATGGGGCTGCTTAATGCAGTCAGGCTCTTCAGAGACTTCAGCTGTCAAAATCTTTCTAATTCTTGACAGCAGACTTCACAGAGCATTTATAGAGATTTGAGATTTGATCAAATTTGTGCTAAAGGCGTATATCTAGTATGTTCTTCCCACTTTCCAACTTTTGCACTAGAGCATAAAATGTGGGGCATATAATCAACGAATAGCTGTGAGATTTTTATTAGAACCAGGAAATCACATTTTCTCTCAAAAATATTTAGCCCTTTTTGCTTTAAAACTATTAGTGAGACACAGATTCTTGCCCTGAAAAATTATTTCACTACAATTACTTAATTAATTAATTGAAAAAAGGTGATGAGCAAATGAAAAATAAGGTCTCATACTGGAAGGTGTTGGACAGGTTTAATATCATATGTCACATATACCAATAATTTGAGTTATGCTGGTTTCTAAACCATACAAGTTAGTCTGGACTTCCAGGGCTCACAGTCTTTAGAACAGTGCAGTTTAAATCCCATTTAGTTTAGCAAACAAGATGCAGAACTGGGGTGAAGAAGCTGCAGATGGAAAACAAAATAAAATAAGGAGAACAGGCTTATAAGCTTGTGCTGGTTTGGAATATCCAATACCTTGAGTCGTGTTTGGGTTCAGATTCATCAGGTAGAGTTACAGAGAGATACTCCCATGTTAGTTCTACGAAATAATTTCCTGGGGGCTGGATTGAGGGAAGGACAGGGGACTTCATGAATCTTCTGAAGCCATTTTTTGGGGACTACATGCTATTGAGAGGTTGGACACTTTGCAGGCTACCCAGAGGCAGCAAACACAAACCAACTTTGCCATGCAGAATCCCTGGTCTGGCTAGCCAGCCCCCAACCCACAGGTTCACAGGCCCCCAGCCTGCTGACCAGGCAACAGGAGGTGGAGCAAGAGAGGAGTGATGCAGGTATCACAGCCACGCTCCATGACACAGGGAATCAGACTTTGTCACAGCTGCAGATTGTGAGACTTTTTACTGCTCACACACCTCAGCAGAGTCCTGTAGTCTAGGGTTAAGTTCCCATCTCTTGGAGAGGGATTCTGTGTTTATAGCATACAAGAAGGCTGGTAATAAATTTCTCCTAGTCCTTCTCTTTGTAGTGCCAGCCTAGTTTTTGGTGGGAAGTATTTCTTAATGGGTATTAATGCAGTGTAGATCCCATTATTAGTATGATTTCATGTGAGGCCAGAAATGCAAGTAAACTAGTGACTATATGACACAAGTAAGATTTTTCTGGGTAGTTGAGAAGAAGGCAAATAAATTATCCAGATCTGATGTCATTTATTCAAATATTTTTCACTGGGAAATATGTCTTGATGTGCAGTCACTGTGGCCTAACCTGGCCTGTTTCTTGTGAAATGCTGTTAAAACAAATGATGGTTGGATCAGGTTCATGTAGGCAAACAGGTTGCAGGACTCAGCACAGTTATAAACTGTTTATAACAGAAAAGAAAATCAGCTGTGTGGAGAAAAAAAAATCTTATTTTAATTTTGGGGTTTTTTGATTCTGATCACAGATACAACAAAAAAAAGAACTTGTTTTGTAAAATACAGTAGTGCCCTACCGAGGTGTATACAAAATTAAGAGAAAACCAGTCATTCAGTTAGTTCTGTTCTCTTTTCCTTCTAACTCTGGATCCCAGTTTCCAATTTCAAAGCAGCTCATTTTTGTCCACAAACCAAATAGAATTTGGACATGATACCACATTGGAATAAGCCTTTGTGACAAAGGGGTATTCAAAGCTCAGTGAAGTGAAAACTATATTGGAACTGGTATATCCAAAATGTCCATGTGCATTCTTGAGATATATATATTTTTTTTTATTGCTACTAATAATAAAGGCAGGGCACGGGTGCAGCAGGCCTTAGTTTCTGTCTTTGGGGACTTTCATCTTTAATATAGTCTCTTAAAAATACATGCATTGCTACATTTTTCATTACCCTTAATTTTTTCATCAATCACGTTAATTTATACAGGGGGCACTTAATAATAGCTAATTAACACTTATGACTTTTTAAATTAAAAGACCTTTGGAGAGATTACTGCTGATTGCGAAAAGGTTTTTGTTCCTCCCATTAAAAAGAGAAAGAAGGAGAGACTGAAGATCTGGCTCGGGCATATGAGGGGAACTTACCTCTTGCTTTGCTGATCACACAACAAATGAAAACAGCAAAGGCCTGTGCAAAGGCAATACTGCTATTAGCCTACAGTCCTGAAAGGTGCCTTTATTTTAACTGATTATTGAGCAGCATATATATTATTCAGAGTGACCTTTAAATAGCTGAAAATTAAATTATAATTTACTGGGGAGATATCTAAACTCATTTAGCTATTATTGCCAAAAAAACCCATGATGTCATACAATGTCCTGAAAATATATTTTTATTATTACCAAATGAAGTGAAGAGAGGAAAAGCATTAAATTTTGACAGTGAGAAGGCTCTCATGGATTGAAATAATATTTTTTAATAACCCCCCTGTAATTACAGTGAGAAATAGCCCATGTTTGGTTTTTGACTGCAATCACTTTTGGATATATCAGGGAGCTGTTGAGATTCACACCACTTTCCTTCTCCAGTAATGACAGTATGATTCCTTCCTTTTAATAAACAAATGTTTTCCTCAAAATTCAGCACATATGCTAAGCACTTTCAGTGTTCTCTAAGTCTCAATGATCTGGCCAGAAAACTTTGTTTTAAAGCATCAGTGAGGACTTTTTGTTCATTTTTGTGGTCGCTATTGTCACTTTTATAACTATTACTATAATAATGGTGATATTTTAAGATGATGATGGTGATGATGATGGTGAGGATGATTATATACCACCAATAGGTGTCTCCATTCCCGGACAGAGCCCACAGAAACACTCTGTATCTGTAATGTCTGTAAGATCCTACCTCAGTCTGGTGAGGACAGAAGGAAATCCAGTCTAGAAGGACAATATTCTACCCCTCAGATAACCTCTGACCACCTCCCTTGCAATGGCCTCCTTCAGCTGCCCAGGGCCTGAGGAAAGGCTGTCTGACCTGCCTGGTGCTTCCTCCCAGATTCATCCAAAGTCATGATGCTTTTACTCTTTACAGGTGAGCATATCTGGCTGCCAGTAGCAAATAATGTTTTATGAATATCTTTTCTAGAAAAGATGAAGGCAGGCTCATACAGTATAAAAAGACCAACATCATCCCTATTTGGGAGCTGCTCATTCTTTTTCTAGGCACATAGCAAAGTGTGCCACCTTGGTGGTGGCAGCATTCTGTGGGCCACACCTCACAGCAGGGCCTGTGCTTCGCACGGTCTGCCTATCGTGAATTTAAATCACGTAGGACAGTTTGCCGCTGCACGTCAGACTCAATAAACTTGGAAGCCGATTGAAGTGACCTCAGCTGCTCCTTGTAAGGCTTCCCTTCCAAACCCTTCACCATCTTTGTTACCCTCCTTTGGACCCTCTTAATAGCTTTACATCCTTTTATATTGTGGCACCCAAAACTGCTCCCAGCACTCGAGGACTCGAGCACTGCAAGGCCGCCCCAGAGCAGAGCAGGACAATCTCCTGCCTTGCCCGGCTGGCGATGCTGTGCCTGATGCCTCCCAGGACAGGGTTGGCCCTCCTGGCTGTCAGGGCATTGCTGACTCATGTTCAACTTGCCATCAACAAGGACCCCCAGATCCTTTTCCACGGGGCTGCTCTCCAGCCTCTCATTCCCCAGTCTGTGTGTACATCCAGGGTTGCCCCATACCAGGTGCAGAGTCTGTCACCTTCCCTTGTTAAATTTCATACAGCTGGTGATTGCCCAGTTCTCTAATTCGTTGACGTGTCTTTGTAGGACCTCTCTGCCCTCGAGGAAGTTGACAGCTCCTCCATTTTAGTGTTATCTGCAAACTTATTTAGTAGTCCCGCATCCAAGCTGTTTATGAGGATACTGAAGAGCACAGGGCTGAGGATGGAGCCCTGCAGAACCGCACTAGGGACCGTGTTACACAAGGTGATGTCTCAGCTCTCTCACAGCTCCAAACTGGAGAAAGAAGCCAGCCAACAGGGGTCCCAATTCAGAACACTGCATGCCTGTTCTCCCCTTTCAGTCAATATTTTCTGCAGTAAAGGGGTACTGAATCACCAAAAAAACTATGGCAAAATTGCTCTCAGATGCCAAGACAGTCTTAGAGCTGCGGCAGCAGGAGTCAGCAGCAGTGTTATCAGAGGCAACATGTACCAGCCTAGCTGAGTGATGGGACTTGAAGTGCAGTGAGGACATTTGCTCACTCCTCATCTGAGGAAGGAGGCCAGCCTGTATCAGGAATCAAAGCAGCGTAACACAAGAAACTCCTGTGAGTGGGTAGCGAGGCAGTGCAGCATGGCTCTGAAATTGCCTGATATCTCGATGAACTGGAGCAGGATTTACATATAAATGATGTCAAAGAAACATATTCTCTGTAATGCTTTGCAAGTAACCACCTCAACATTATTCATTTTGATATTGTTCCACACTGTGAGAAGATGCATGAGCCAGAAGAGTTTTACTGTGTTCTACAGGGTAGAAAAAACAATTATAAATAAAACCAAAAAGTAAATAGTCATTATTACACACTGGCAATTTACTTGATAATGGCCCACATAGTTACAACCAACATCCCTTATGTCAGAATTTCATGCTACAAGTGCTCTCACAGTTTAAAATAGAACTGTTGTGGTATACTCTGTTGAATTACCAAGAAACTGAACAATAATAATTAAAAAGGAATTTGAAAAAAACTAAGCTTCAATTTACAATGATTTGCAATTGAACACTGAAATTTTTAAAACTTTCAGACTCTTTAACCCACATTTCCAGAAGGTTCCTGATTTTTTCTCTTCCTACAAACAGACAGACATTTTTGCATCAATATCAGTAACAGCACCAGTGATTCATACTAACTTGACTCTCTCAGAAACCCTCAAATGCTCTGCAGATTGAAGTGTATGAAATTCTGATTCTGCATATAAAAACAGGCAGTGGAAACATCATCTAAAGATCAGGAAGAGGGACATATGTTTAGTCTCTTGATTTTCTGCTGAGAAAGCAATTAAGTATTAAGCAATACTTAATACAACTCGAGACAACAAAAATCTAAAGGAAGATGGAATCCGTGGTACTTGGTAGTGTGGTCTCAGAGAATGGATTTTTTTCCCATACTATCTTCATAAGTAAACAGCAAAATCACTTTACCAGCTAATTCATCTCTCTACTTATCTGTTCAACAATTTAAAATCATCATCCATTGTTTTTCATATGACAGCAATAGACATGGTGAAACCACTGGTGGATTTCATTAAGTCTTTGGCAAGTCTTCCCTATCTGGGATTAAATCTCTTTGTCTCTTTTTGGGAAGTGGGTGGACATTTAAGGTTTATAGTGAGTAGACAGTTAAGCTTCAGGGGCTTAGACTACATGTATGGCTCAAAGTGGAGTTTCTCAGAAGGCTTGGCCATTTTCCCTGGAGATTTAACATCTGTTTGATCTCTACTGGAAGACTACCCACTGTGAGATCCCCTTAAGTGAAGATGTCCCCAGCATTTATATGCTGCTTCTGGGACTTTGTGAACTGTCTTGTCCCCAGGAAGCACTGCTATCATGGCAGTGCATAAGTCAGAACTGGAACTTTGATGTAAATGGGGCTGAATCCATTAATTGCTTTAAAAGTCTTTGTGATTTGCATTGTCCCAGAGGACATGCAGTTATAGTGATTCAAAGATCATACCACGCTTTGATGTTGCCAGGGCTGGATTCATTATTGCCTGAAATTGTAAGAACAAAGCTTTACATGGACACTGGAAATTAGCTGGGAGCCAGTGCAAGGATGGGATCCATGTTATTCCCTTCTCTAGGCTTAATGAGCCTTGGAAGACCCCAGCACTTTCTTGGTGCACAGGAATTTAGTTTGTTTTCTGGATTGCTGTCAGCCTGGTTTGCGAAGTTTCGGGCTAACAGCCTGTGCACGAGTCTGCCTTATTGCACACATAAGGTGGCCTCTCTGAACATCTTTTAATTGTGAAAGTCACCTTTCAGCTCTGTGCTTAGAGTCTTCAAAAGCTGTAAAGATAGGTCCTTGATATCCTTGCTCATGGATAGGTCCTTGAACTCCAGAGCTCAAGTCTCATTGTTCAGAAATTGTAATCATACTTCAGAGCCCAAAGTTGTAGCATATGTGCAAATTTTACTCTAGCTCTGTGGGCCAGAAAGACATGTCTATTACATTCCCAGGATGAAGTTAATTCATTATATGTGTTGAAAGCTGACACACAAGTAAGAAAGAATTCAGATTCATTTTGTAGCCTGCACAGAAATAATTTTAAAATATACACATAGAATGGAAAAATTGGCAACAAAATAACAGTAATGAAATCAATAATAATAATAGTAATTAGCAATTCCTTTCCATTTTCCAGACCAGGCAAGGAAGAGTTAAATGAGTTTGTACCAATTATTGACTACAAGATCTGCAAATGATTGCATAAAATTTCCAAAATATGCCTGCAAGCTTCTATTATTGATGTTGTGCCCCAGGACACGCACATATGGATTTAATTGTCTAAAGTGTTTTATTAATTAAATTGCTATGATTTACCTCTCCCATGTTAGCATTTACAGTTTATGAAACAGCTCATAATTAGGAAATGACTATACTGATGTTGCTTGTTTACTTTGCAAGCAATACATAATAGTGCCACATTCCTCTTTTTAAACTCACCCTCCCAGGCTACCTTTTTTTCTAGCCCGATTAATAGGCAACTGCTGCTGGTGCGTTAAATTGCTTTTTGGATATGTTTAGGGGCGAAGATAACTGCCAGGGCTACTGCTGCTGCTGGAGTGTACAGCACCATCCTTCTTCCTCGACTGGAAGCTTCATCCAGAGCTCAATGAAGTTAACGGACCTCTTCCACTGGTGTGTTTTGGATCTGACTCAACAAGCAAAAATTAGTCATTTTTTTCCCCCTAAACAGAGTATCATGTTGATTGTGGAACATCCAGAATACTCTAACCAGACACATACCACTTTATTCTCAGAGACAAGGTTTTGTGTTTTCTTTACTGACTCTCAGAAAGATTTTCTAAAATACTTATGAATAAATGCCCTGAAGCTGCACAATTGCATTTATCCAAATGAAAGACAGGCTGTAAGTTTAATGTGGAAGAATATTTGCAAATGACTAGACAAAAGGTGCATCAAAAGTTTACTTAGCTGATGAAACAGATAATCCATCTCTGTCTAAAAGTTAGTATTACTAAATCTATAATTTAATTCTACGGTCTCAAATTCTGTACATTTTTTTGCTTATTTGGAGAATGCAGACACCATGTAAATGGCTCATATGTACGTATGGAGGAAGAGGGAGAAGAATGGAGTGTTATTATAGCAGGCAGTTGGACTTGATGATAGTTTTGGGTCCCTTCCAAATGAAATTTCTGTTCTATTACAGTCTAGTCTAGTCTGTGTTTTAAGAACAGAATGGAAGAGAGTAAAATTTGCCACAAAATGTTACTTGCTAGCTTATATAAATATTCCTACTCTGTTTCCATTCTCCTACTCTTCACACTGGGATAAGATCTGACATAGGCATGGCCTCTTGCACTCCCATAAATTCCAAAAGCCTTTACAATCCTTGCTGATGCCAAACAACTTAGTACTCTGCTCTCATCAGCTTCCTACTGAGTTCAGGGATAGCAGGGACAGGCACAATGCAATTGATGGCATTAACTCAGCTTAAATGTGTGCTGGCTCATTTGTGATGCAAGCCAAAACCTACCTGCACCTCTGGTTGAAAGCTGCATTTTAAAACAGATATTTTGCAAAGGAAATATGATATGAGGGATAAGAAACAGGACTTGAGACGTTCATATAAAAACTGGTGCTTTCCTCTGAAAGGGAATTTAACCCTTCATATGAAACAAAAGCCTTGCCCTTCTTAAGGCTTCATGTTATTAGTCTAGCAGTGCAGTAGATATGTGAGTAGTGTCACATCTTGGATTGCCGTGCTAATGTAGTGTCTAATAGAGGCCTTACACCAGACACCAGAGGATAAAGTGGCCTTTCAACTAGCTACTGTTGCTGTCCGTAGCAGCCTTGGACTATTTTAGAGGTTTTGGTAAAACATGAGGTTCTCTTAGAAATTATTGCTGCCCCTGTGGCTTATTGAGCATTTGGTGTGTAGAGGGTTGTATTTCAAAGTGGTAAATTAGTAAAGGAGTTCTCTACATGTAAAAGTTCTTTTGTGAGAGATCATTACAAGGGATTTACTGAGACTGTTGTCTTGACTTTGATCCTCTGATGAATGAGTGAGGTCATGTCCATCTTCAGCTGGGCTGATAAGTTAGTTTCTTCCTCCTCCTTTGCTATCTGTGTAATAGGAATGGAAAATTTCTGTGATCAAGCAATGCACTAGAAGAGAGTTAAAATCAGATAAAAAGGGATCTTTCCAGTGTAGCCTTATTTAATGTCCCTCATTTAATGTCTCAAAATGTTCATCAAAGAAGTTTTGCTTAGTCCTATGAAGCCTGCTAAGAAGGCAACACCTTTGAAAACCAGATCCTCACTGTAGGTGCAAAAAACCTGAGAATGCTGACCAAAATACCACTGTTCCCTCAGAGGCAGACTCTCATGTGACACAAATATTCCTTATTCCAGGCCAAGTTTTTAAAGCATTAACAAATTAGTCTCATGCTGGTTTACTGCTGTAAGTACACTGGTTCTCTTATTGATACATTTGCAGTTTTGGAAATAAAGAGTGATTTCATAGGAGTCAGGATATATCCTCCTGCATAAAACCAGTGGCAGAAAAGTACAAAGTCTACTCTTTTTCTGCCGTTTCCAAAGTTGCAGTGGACTAAGGATATGGACATACCCATGACTCATCTATCCTTAGGAAATGTGACAGGGTGGTTATTATCCTACACTTGCAGGAGAACCCAAGCCACACTGATTCAGTATTATCTGTTCAGACTCTTATTCCTCTTTGATTGAGGGAGAGTGACAGGAAGGTAATTTGGAGGAGAAGCCTGATCTGGGTCTAGGTTATTGCTGTAGCACCCAGGAAAACTCTCCTGTGTACTGAGCTGGGTAGAGGCCATGCTCTGTGTCAGCTCTTTGTTCCATGTGAAAATCATCTGTGCACATCTGCTTGGTGCTCTGGTTTTCCAAAGGGTAAACACAAGAATGAAAGCCAAAGGGTCCCATCACATCTCACAGGGGTCCTTACCCATAGCCACAGCTGCCTCTTGGAGGAATCTCTCTTTTCCCATCCACTGCCAAGAAAGCCTGGAAAGATATACTGGAAAGCTCAACTTCCTGCTCTTGGAGTGGCAGTTTGCTTTCCCCACAGCTGGGAAGCTTTGGGTGGACTGTGCCTAAATCATGTCACAGGCTGTTCTCTTTGTGAATGCTAATGCACAGAGTCACCTCCTTCGCCATCACGTACATGCTTCGGGCATCCCACACCTTCACAAGGTGATTTCATTAGGATTCCAATTAAAAGCCTGTGAAGAAATATCTCTGTTGCTCTTTTCCCCGTAAATATTGTAACTTCGGTTTGCCACTGGAATTTCAAAGCCTGTATCTGTGCAATTAAAGTACCAATTAACTGCTTTTCAGTTTCATTTTCTCATTCACTTCTGGGTAAACTCCCCTACTATAGCTAATAATAATAAAAATGAACTAATCAGAAAAAAAAGGAAGAAATGCATGAAATCCTCAAAGATATGATCTAACCTTTATGGGACTCAGAAAACCACTTAGTACCAGCACTTGTTATAATGTTTAGCTCCATGAGGGCAGCAGCGGTATACCTACCAGCGTAATGTTTTTGCCTTTTTACAATATTAATTGATTGAATTTAAAATGGCAACATCAGTGCCAGCATGACATCTTCAAATCCCTGCCACGATTTTCGGTGTGTGTACAGAGCATTTCTGGCTGGAGCAGCATGTGGACAGCCTCTGGCTGGTGCAGAGCTCTGCTTGAGTTCTGTGCTTGGCTGCTGGAAGCCCTGAAGTGTTTTCCCCTTATGGAACAACTCACCTTTGCTATAATGCACAATGTAGCAAGCAACAAGCACTGGATAGGGGTAATGCTGCTGTGCACTCCTGCACCCTGTTGAAGCTGTTTGCTTCTAAACTAAAAACAACAGAGGAAAATTAATCTAGTATGTGTAAAAAGAAGACTGTTTTTAAAGGCATTTATACGTATCTTGTCACCAAACAACTTTTTTCAACAATAAATGTCATTCCTAACTGAGGGCTTGGTACAAAGCCCAAGAGAATCAAGGAGAGTAGTTTCTGCTTATTTCTTTAGGTTATGGATAAAGTCTTTCAAGCAAATATTTTTTTCTGTCATCCATAACTCACGTAAATGACACATAGAACCTCTGACGCAATAAAGTATTCCGTAAATTGTTCTTTGTAAGAAATAAGGAGCAGGAGTTTCTCCTTGCCTTGTCACATCTAAAATATAGCTGAAGCTGTGAAGTTCTGCATATTACTCTGGCCATAAATGTAAAAAGATCTCATCTGTTTATTACAGGACCAGATGTTCAGAAATGCTCAGAAGGACCAAACTATGTAGTGAGACCAGTCCTCGGATGACATCAGTTGTAGCAGTCCTCTGGTGGCCTTAGGGCAGGTGTATTGGTTTGGCACAGCCTGGTTTTGGGTAGCAGGGGGGCTGCAAAGATGGCTCCTGTGAGGAGGCTGCTGGGAGCTTCCCACCATGTCCGGCAGAGCCAGTGTCTGATGGCTCTGAAGATGGACATGCTGCTGGCCAGAGCTGGGCCAGTGAGAGAGGTTGGTAACGCCTCTGTGATGACATATTTAAATAGAAAATCAAAACAAAATTACGGGTTCTTGCATCTAGTCAGAGAAGAGGAGGAGGTGAGAACATGTGAGGGAACAACATGGCGACACCAAGGTCAGTGGAGAAGGAGGGGGAGGAGGTGCTCCA
>VXBT01005728.1:0-21205 GCA_013400235.1 Oriolus oriolus | reverse complement strand
GTTCACGGAGAACTGTCTCCCGTGGGAGGGACCCCTTGGCCTCAGAGTGAAGGACTCTTCTCCCGGAGCAGAAGAAGAAAATCTTGGTGATGGACTGACCAAAACTCCCTGCCCTGCCTCCCTGAGTTGTCAGTGGGAAGGAGGGAGGGCCTGGGGGGCGGAAGGTGTTTTAAGGGCTTATTTTCCTTCTCATTACCCTCCTCTGATTCTGTTAGTAATAAATTTCACTTAGCAATCAAGGTTGAGCCTGTTTTGCCCTTGAAATATTTCTCCCGCTCTCCTTATCTCACCCATGAAGCCTCTGTTAACCCTTTTTCCTCTCTTCCCTCCTTTTGCCCAGCTGGCGTAGGGGAGGGTGAGCCAGTGACTCTCGTGGGTGCCTGGCGTTGGCCAGTGTCAAACCACGACAGGCAGGATATGATGGCTGTGGATCCATCCCATGGCTTCTAGTGGCCATCACCACATTAGTCCATATTGACTATGGTCTCTTTTCTAAGCTACAGATAAAGGCTGTCATTTCAGGTGCTCAGAAACAGAACTTAAGCCCTTTTTTTGAGCCTTCACTTGAAAATTTAGCCTTGTATTTGCCTCTGCCAAGTAGCCATGAATAAATGCTACATTAACAGGGAGTTTCCAGAACAAGTGGAAGCCACAATTGGCACCCAGGAAAAGATAAATCTATGTCATTTTCCTCTTCCATTTTATCTCTTGTGACAATATTCACTGGCCCCAAGTGACATATTTTATGATGGCCTTTTTTTTATTAAGCACTGAGCGAAACCCGTATTTCTCCAGAGCACTAAGGGGCCACCAGTGTGAATCTGTCATTAACATGCTAAAGAGTTCTGCTCCAAGAATAGTGTGACCTGTTCGTTTGTATGTTAATAGAGCTCGTGTCTAGAAAGATTGGAAGGCAGTCTTCCACCACGCGCAGGCTGCTCCTGAGAGCAATGGACAGGGCTGCTGTGTCATAACAACAACAACAACAATAATATAATCAGTACCTTTCCCCTTCTATAGCACCTTTCATCCAAATGACTCCAAGCACCCTGAAAATTAATTAGGCCTGACAGCAATTCTGGTACATTGCATTCCCAACAATCTGTTGTGGGATCTGAGAGACTGCAGATGGGAAAAGAGTGAGATTTGCCCTAAACTCCAAGGGAAGTCAATGGGAGAGCTGTGGATAGAAGCTGGAGTCCTGATTCATATTCCTGAAGTCAGACTATAAGGCAACTTTGTCTATACAGTGCAAAGAACACAGTGAGTTTAGAAGATGGAGACAGAAATGTTTCAGAAATAAAATATCCATATCAGTTATTAATTTTCAGTCTGGGTTCCTGAAATCAGCTTTGTATAAACAAATAAATAAAAGTGCCCTGCTTTCAGTGACACTGAGCATACACAGCTAGATCTCAGTTTAAGTCTAGGCATCACAGTATGATGTTGAAAGCATCAGGGATTCAAACTAGTGGCAATTCGGCATCACAGGTAATGGAAACTGGATATTTTCTTGATGTACAATTGATCCGTCTGTGTTGTGGCTAGGGTGCAACATGTCTGTGTTAGAATAATAGAACCATCTCATAGGAGTAGGTTATGCTGCAAAGACATTTGGCTGACAGGCAGACACACTGATGACAGCTCCAAGTCCCGTGCAGCTTCAGTGGCATCACCTCAGTGTAGGAGTGACAAAAGTCTGTGGAAGCACTGGGGAGTTTTCCTCATACCCACCCAGGAACTCCAATCCTTCTATAAGCACAAATTCATCTCCATTTTGTGTGGTTACATCTCTCCTGTAGCTTACCCCCTGCGGGATTTAAATAGATATGTAACTGCACTCCTATCACCAATATTAAATATTTTTGAAATAAACTCAAAAGACTCACTGCAGAGAATGGAAAAGGTTGTCTCTGCTTCTTACCCCAGTTCCCTTGTCATGTAGATAGAAATAAGGAGAAGGATCAAATCAATTGCTCTTCCTCACTGGGTCCAGATTTAAAAGTACGCCTCCTCAGGAAAGCTGTGAATTGCACATTCCCAGCTCAGAACTTGCTCTAGGCAGTTTTTCGTATCACACAAACAGTGTAAATGGGCTGAATTAAATTTAGTAGGGCAGGGCCGGGCCGGAAAGTTCAAGTTTTGCTCTGTCCCCAGATTTGCATGTTTTGCAACTCAAGATTTCTTTGATTCTCCTTGTCGGTCATCTATGAGGACTGATAAACAGAACAAAGTAGGTGTTTCTGTATAGCAGATAAAGTTACATCTTTAATCAGAAGGAGAGTACGTGGCTCAGCTCTGTAACTGTGCTCATTTGTGCACTTGCTGTTGTGCTGACAGTGGATGCAGAGCAGACCGTGAAACCAACAGCATCTTTGCCCTGAAGAGCATTTAATCTGAGGGACAAGGAGAAACAACAAGTCATACATATAATTACTTTGCCATAGGAATAAGGCAGTTTCATCTGGCCAATTACAAGGACTTGTATTTAAATGAAGAATTTAGGGGAAAAAAAGTAATTGCTTTGCTGAAATAATGGCAGGTACCTGGGAAGAGATGCATGAAAAAGACTAAAAATGATTCATTAAGTAGGAATCAGAAGAGACCTCAAACGCACACCAAGGATTTTCTTGCTGCATTCAGATGAAGCCAGAAGTTGGCACTGTATAATTACAAGATTTCTTTTTTTAAATTCAGGTGGAAAGTGTCTAAAACTGCTGTATAATCTGCACTTCTGGCTCTCATCCATGCCATGGTCTGGCCACAATGTGTAGAAATTCTTCCTGTTTTTCTTCAAGGATTTCCTATTTTAGGCTAAGGATTAATGTTGTCTGTCATTCAACAATATATCAGATGACCTAATTTACCCAGCAAGGTAAATGTCAGACAATGACCAGAAACACCACTTGATAAAGTAACACTAGAGTCTAATAACAGGGTTTATTATTAAAAAAAAAAAAAAAAAAAAAGGAACACTGGGTATTTTCCACTTGATTCCCTTTAAGGCTGGAATGGGTTGAAGTTTACTTGAATTCAAGGAGGTAAAATCAACTAGATCATACTCTGTGGGGATTGAAATCCACGATAGAGGGAAAGCTTTGAAAACCTGAGAGATGGGAGAGAAAAACGAAGCATAACAATTAAAAAAAAAGAAAAAAGAAAAATCAAGCAGAATGGAGGAGACCCAAAAGAGGAAAACTGTGAGAGAACACATTTTGGAGAGAGCTTTCTGCATCTTTACTTCTGTGCATGTTCACGTGTTACAGAGTTCATTCAGGCTAATTGAACCTAGAACATTTTCAAAGGTTATTTTGCTAATTACTGTATTCAGAGCTTCCCATCAGCTGTGCAAGGCTAGGCCACTTTAGGCCACTTGTTGTATCTCAGCCTACTGGTAAAACTAGCAAAATAAAATTTACTTAACTGATAGAGTCATATCAAAACCAGCAACACGCTGCTAATTGCAACAATCCAATTTAGAAGTGGCAGATCAGCTAAGGAAAAGTTAACATCAGCCCTTGAAAGTATTTATGACCTTCTTCCGAAGGGCAACCACAGAGCATTTTGGTAAAAGAGTTAATGTGAGTTGGATTAGGGTTACAAGTTGCTCTGGGAATTACCTGTCAGCCAGAAGAAATGATGTCTATCTTACTAAAGTCCAGAGATGTAAATTTTGTTGCAGGTTGTGTGAAACTGTTTCCCTAGGTATATTTTAATTTGAAAAACAAACATTATTACATTTTTACATTATTTAAAAAGCATGTAATTATGTAGCCAGTTTCCCCCCTTGTTTAAGAGGGTAGAAAACCCGCCAAAAGCCCCTGCATATCATGAGCTCCAGTCTCAAAGGGTGACATAGGAGCACAGTATGTGGGGGTAGACAAAAAAAAGGAAAAAACAGGGAATGTTTAACATTCAGAATTTGTCCACAGCTGATAATTTATTGGAACTCATCTGTAACAAGGTCTGGCACTGATTTATAAGTTGATTTGAAAAATAAATAAAAGTGATAGAAACCTGCGTTTGGTTTTAATGATAGACTGTTGCAGCATGAAAAGTAAGGATATGAAACACTGCAAGGAAATTAGATATTATGCCCTGAAGACAACTGCAGCTACCAGCCCATTAATTGTTAGATATTTATTATTAAAAATTTCTTTTCATGAGTGACTGCAGAATATTTGCACTCTTAAAGTTGTTGAGTTCTGACATGAATGAAGCATATGAAGCTCATTTTTTCTTCCCTCTCTGTGTGTCCGTGTGCGCGCGTTTGTGTTTGTGGAGCTGACAAGGTAGCTGACCCAAGACTGTGATGAATCTTTCCTGCACAAACCAAACACACAAGTGCTGCCCCTGAATTGAGATGGAATAGAATAATGAATACTGGGAGGTTTGCTACTGTTCTGAATTTCAATAGCAAGGGGCTTGACAGTGCTTGGAAACAAGTCTCTCTGGAAGTAGAGAGGGCCCGACTCTGTTTCCAGTGTAATGAACAGCATCCCCCCAAAAGCTCTGACAATAAGTATGGATAGTGTGGGTTCCCAGAGCTGAACCAGTTATACACCAAGTGCTGCAGAAAGGAGGAGGCAGGTAATGAGAAAGAACCAGTGTATATTTAAAAAATCAAAAAGAAGGCAAGTAAAGTATCATTTTTAAAAGTCCTCGGAAGCCCTTGGCAAACTGAGGCGCTATGTCGTGCCTTAAAAGTACAGAGGAAATCCAATGAAATTAACTCTGAAACAAAACAAGTTAATGAAAAGGCAAGACTTCCTAACACATCCTCCTGCTTCTCCACTCCTGCCTTAGAAAACAGCCAGCATCAATGGCCTTGTGACAAAGCAGTACCTAAGGAAAAGAGCATGTGTAGGACTGTTGGCTATGATGCACAGGGAGGTGTGTGAGTGTTGATTGCCACACTGACCTGCTGAGTAACTGTGGGTGCTGACCTGCCCGTAGGGATACAGATATTAACATGCCTTTTCTTTTAAAAGCACTTTGAGGACAACTAAGGAAAATGGGAAAAGCACAGGGAAAGAAAAACATGATGTTTTATTATTACGTGGTTGTTAGATTGCGTTAACATTTAGACTCACAAACATTGCCCAAATACATAAAGAGAAATGGTCCCTATTTCAATTGGCCTATGATTTACCTGCCTCAGAATTTGCCATGAATTACTAATAATTAATAATATGTTATAGTTATAATAATTATGTATGATAATAATGTGACTACAGAAGCTTAATGAAGGAAGATAGGATTTTAAATCCTTGCTAGTTAGATTGTCTAAGGCAAACCATGATGAGCTTGTACAGTGTTTGGATCATAAGAGGCAACTATTGACTCTGTCACCAGAAAGCAATACATGCATCCTTGTTCCTCTTTTCCCTTCAAGGCTGCATAAACAGTTTAGCCCCATTTCTCCATCCTCATTTCACTTGTAAAACTCTTTCTAAGGTTTTTTGCTCTACACAACAGGATTTCTGGAATCAGGGATGTGTTTGCACTTCATCCTTGGGATGTGAACATTTCTTTCTCCATAATGAAATATAGCTTCAAGTATACATTACTGTTCTTTCCTTGTTGATATTCCTGAGTTGTTTCTAATGAAGATAAAATCAGGGAGGCCAATACTTCCTCTTCAGAACATGGATTTAAAAACAGAGGAACTTTTATGCAGTGCAAAAAAAGACAGGCAGCTATTAAAGAAGATTCACAGTTATAGGCAAATATATTAATAGTGGGGTTAGCTCTTGAAATGAAAATTTATAACATGCCTTAACCTAATCCCTCATTAAGATAATTTATTCCCACCCTCAAGGTCTCACATCACAGCCAGCACTAGGCAAATAATTAGTAACAAACAATTCATTTGATCAATTTCAACTCCTCTTTTAAAATGAATTGTCAGCCAGTGCAGTACAATTTTCTCAAATATATTTATAATTCAACATTATTTTCCAATTTTTGTGACCTATTTGTAGCCTGTTGTTTATCGAGGAAGAGTTGGGTGCTTGATGGTAGCTAGTCAAGGCATTTTGAGTTTTACTTGCTGAACACTCATGCTTTCAAGATATGAATACTATTTCTCCTAAATAAAGTTGAGTACATGAACGTTTTAATCCATAACTCATAGAAGACAATGGGAGTTCTTTGCTCTGAGGTCGCATTACCCAAGAGGCTCACAGCTCCCTTTGTAGTAAGGTGAGAAAGAGACCTACTTCTATCCTGCTGCTGTGAGAGACCATCCTGGCATAGCGAAGGTTGCAAGCCTATGTGCTAATTAAGGTAGCCTTAGGAAGTCCCTGCATCAGAAGCATTTCCTGATGAAACTCCATCAAGTATCCAAACACTTGCTGAAGTACTGGCTAAGCTTCTTGCTCATCTGCCCTTCTGCCTGCTGTGGAGAAACCTGTGGGAGTCTAGTTAGTAAACGTGGCATCCAGAGGACTGAAAGGCTGTGAAATGAATTGGGGTCTCTGACACAGCCCTATCTGGGCCACCACAACAGCCCTGGAAGGTATTTTCAAACTACATTTTTTCCTGTTATATCAGTTAGAATGAGAACAGCTATCAAGCTAATGAAATTCTCACATCTCTGTCAGCTGATGGGAATAAAGCCAGGCCATACAGTTTCCTAAAACAGCACCATAAGGCCACTGACTGTAAGTGCAACCTATAAAACAAAGGAAGAGCAGCACAGAGGTTATGGTACAAAGGCACTGGGCTGGGATCCAGCAGGTCCACATTAGAGTGACTCCTTCTTCTTTTCCTCTGAAATGGGGAGAAATATACTGTCATTTTCATGTGTGGCTGACTGCCTGTTGGTTTGGTTTGCTTCCCATGACAAAGGTGACTTTGCACCACAGGGCTGTTTGCAAGGCAGACCTGGGTATGTGTTACCCCTACACAAACAGCCAAAGCCACGTGGTTCAAATAATCTCCCTAAGACAAGTACTGTAAATCCAGAAAATTCAGTTAAAGTTATACTTATGAGACTATGGAGAACAAAGCAGAGAATGTAACTAAAGCCCTCAGCCTCACCTCACCCTGCAGAGACACAAAGCTGTAACTATTCAGTGACAGACAGGCATTTTAGATCTTCAAATTAGGCACTTTTAAAACAATGCTATACATTTTTCCTTCAGTGTTTTATTCCTTGGATGCCTGGATGCAAATCAGGGAAAAGGTGTGGGGTGTTTAGGACAGGAGGGTGGGTAGGTGGGTAAAGTAACAAACTGGACTGTTCTGGCTGGGGATAGCTATAACCTCCCCTCAAAATTTATATTCTGATCATTTACATTATCAAAACGTGAATTTAAATTTAATTTAACTCAAGACTTTCCTTAGGATAAACTATTAAAAACCTGTTACATTAATGCCAATTAAGAAACTCTACTAAGTACCAGCACTCAATATTCCTGATGGAGACACCATTAAAAAATAAAAAACCCCATACATTCATGCAGACCTCTACTTCAAAAAAAAAGGCTACAGCAAAATCAAAAAATAACAAGTAAGTATTTTGACAATTTTTTTCCCATTTAATTACTGTTATAGAGGACTTTCAAAGTTGCAAGATCTTGAAAGGATAGGTAAAACAATCCCCAGTATTTATTCACATCGAGAATGCACTCTTGACCCCCTGCTAAACTGCCATCCCAGCCTTACTTTGGAGGAGTAATAGAAATGTGAAGAACAGATTCCCAGGTATTGATGCTCCAACTCCAATGCTAGTAAAATGTAAAGAATAAAATTGAAAAGAATAATTTGTGCTGAATCTATTTTGCCCTGTAAAACTGGTAAGATACAATGCACCTTGAACAGAAAACCTACATAGAAGACCTAATTCTTTTATTTCACTTCTCTCCTAGCTACAAAACTGCCCAAGTAATGTGGTGGGAAAGTGCCTATCTTTTCATCCTCATATTGAACCTACTCTATGAATTTGTATCATTACAGCCTTCTCAAGAAAAAGGGACTGAAAGAGACTCCAGGACCCAAGGTGACCGGTCTGGTAAATCAATCACTGGATAAAGGTCTATTCCAGCACTCAACTAAAAATGTAACATCTTGTCTTAGATCAAACATTACTTCCCAGTAAGTGTGAACTGTTCTTCCTTGGGTTTTGTTTTTTCTGCCTCTCCTACCACCAAAATATTCCCTACACTTTCCCTAAGGATGGAATCTGTCCTCAGCCCAAGCCAAATCATACACACAATTACTCCAGTTTGGCTGTTGAGTTTGAAGGAGTTTAAATTGCTGAAACTCAGCGCCAGGGAGGAGCTGGTTGATCTCTTTTTGTGGTAATCTGCACGTTTTTGCTTTTCAAGAATTTCTTCAAGTCTCAATTCATATTCATGGTTTCTTTACAAATCACTAATTGGTGTTTGTTATTCTGCAAAAAACCTCTACTTTAGTGCATATTAAACATATGAGATCACACAAGTGTGCTGTCCCTCATTCACAAGGCAAGGTCTCAAATACTTTATTTTTCTTCAGGAAAGATGTTCTTTTTTGGCAGAAGAACTAACTCCTCTGTTTCAACAGGAGATCCCAAAGATATGAGATTCTGTTCTCTTCTGAAATGTAAGCAGCAGTTACAGTCTTCTTGCAGTGAAATAACAATAGATCTGCAGTCTATGCAGCTCATACGTGTCAACAGGCTTTATGGTACACTGTGCAATACACTATATGCAATAGAATTTGGACAAATTTGTAGTTAATGCACTCCCTGCAAACTAACAATACTGATTTTCATAGATAACTGTGGAGACACAGGGAGTTGTGCCTGAACAGAACCTTATTAATCCATTGTTTTAAAAATAATATGCAGTAATGCCAGACACAGACTTCTGAGTGACAAATACAAGTAAATGACTTTGTTTGCTTTTGGACACCAGAATTCCAGAGGCAAAGAGACGAAATTAAGTTAGACTCATAAATGTCAGCTATTTCACTGTCAAAACAAATCAGCAATTGACTATACAGGAGTTAAGAGAGACAGGATGTAGCTCACACTTTAACAGAAATGAAATTACACCTGATAGAAAAATGTGTTGGTTTTACTTATCAGTAGGATAATATAACAGGTCTAAATTCAGACTTAATATTAACTGGTTTAGCAGAGAGAGGGCATGTTCATCCTTACAGCAGTGGGCAACTCACAGGCTACGGGTACTGCTGTTTTGGCAGCTGGACATTAATAGACTCTACAAGCAATGGGGTTTTGCTGTGATTTTTCACCATTTTTTCTGCTAAAGAGACTTCTGAGGGTACGAGGCTACAGATGTATTCAAGGAAGTACTGGCTGCATCCCACACTCACTCCCAGATTTTCTCCAGCTTTTTCAAAATGTAACGGAGTTCAGGTCACAGACACACTAAAGCTGCTGCAAGGTATGGAAGAATGTGATCTTATACTGTCAGCTATTCCACAGGAACAACCTATGTGCTCAACACATATGAGATAATTTATGGGGCTTTGTTCAGTGAGAAGTGTGCACATATGGGCAGCTCCTACTGAATTTACTGTATGGAATTTTTCTGAGTCTCATGCCACAGGAATTTGTGGACACAAACTCTCTCTCCATTTAAAGGAGCAAAACGTTTACGTATTTTTGAGGATCTGGTTGTTAGTTTTAATAATTCAAGACCTTTGCTTAATGAAAAAATCTATGTATCTTTTGCTCAAAAGGAGAACAAAATGAACACTCAATAAGGTCATAGTTGTCATGGTGAAAGGAATACAAAATGATTAAAAAAATCTTGCAGAGTACAAAATTAGTAACTAGGATGCCAGGTTTTTAAATGTATTCTCCAGTTGTGAGAAAATGAAAAGGGTAAGGGCAGAGGAGCAAATATGGACACAAAGCCACAAGCAATCCAGTGTAGGTTGCTCCTCTGACAAAAATAAAACTACATTCTCTCAAAGGCTCACATCCCCATGTAGCTACCTCAGCTCTTTTTCTGTTGTTGCTTTACAACACTGAAGGGCAGAAAAATTAAGCTTTTTGCGAGAAATAACAGAGGTAATGGATGTACTGCCAGGCCTCCCTGCTGTGGCAGTTTGGAAAGGATGATGCACTATGCACCATCTTATTTGCTGTTGTGATGAGTTTCAGACATGTACCATTATTTACTACATGATGCTGAGAAAATAATGCAGGTTACCAATTCTCTTGAAGAGATATTGCAATAAGAGAAATGAACATGGACAAGAAGAGATGCTGACAGTTTTTTTAGGGAGTCTCAATAAATAAACGAAACCGAGGATAAAAGCCTAATACTGAAAATTACTTACTAATAATCCCCTGCACCATAAAATTCTAATTAGGAAAAATAAAATTAATTAATAAGAACCAATCTGAACTCCCTAAATTGTGCAAAACACAAGTATCTGCACTTTCAAAAAACCACATTTTAACACTGTAAGTCATTAGCAGAAAGAGAACAGCTAATCTGATCAAACAACCACAGCTCCAGAAGAAGAAATCTAGTAGATTCAAGAAATTGCACACTAAATCATATACAGCTCCCTTCAACCACCTGTATGCCTATCAAACATGCTTCACTCATTTTCAGTTTTGCACAGATATTCTCAGATTTGAAGGACCTGCAGTGAAGATGACAAACAGAAGCAATCCTGTTTCCAACCACAAAGTCTCAGTATACCTACAAACATCTTTGCCCATCAAACAGGATATACATTGAAGATTAATTTGTCTTCTCAGTAGATCTCCACAGAAAGGGAGAGAAGTTTTGCACGGAGAGCGTCAGTCTAATGCTCTTCTGGGGTAGTTGAATTTGGTATTTTCAGAACAGTAAAGTCATAAAGGCTCAACAGTATTTAAATCGTCTTCAGTTCCTTTGGGAAATTCCTGTCCTGAGCCTTAGTTTGATTACTGAAACCTGCTTTGTATCTGTTGCATCCAATATTACACAATGTAAAAGTAGGATGGCCAAGAATTAATACTATTGCTCTCCAACACATCTTCATTTCCATTTCTTTCCTTATCTTACCACAGTGCAGAGTGCAGAAACATAATCTGGTAAAAGGTATCACACTGCACCTTTCTGATCTACAGCTACACCTGGTCCCCATACAAATTTAGCTCTCAGTAGGAAGAAAGGTAGCTCTCTTTGCTAGTGACACTTTTACTGAGAAGCCAAACTATGTATCATTTGTACACAGCCTATGCTTCAATTTCTTGGAAAAAACCCCGAGCTCTTACCTATCAAAGAACAGATTCTACTGAAGCTGTGTTTCAGTGCAAAACTTACCAAGTCTCAGATAGTCGATTCAAGCAGCCTTTACCTATGTGCCTGGGGATCCAAAAGTTTCAGGCAGCAAGTGGTCTCATACCTGGCAAGCATGCAAGCATGATAGCTTAATCTCAGGCTGCTTTAATCCCAGGAAAGATGAAGTCTGCAAACCAAGCTTGTACAGCCAGGCATTAAGGACAAGGAGTCCAGGGAAATCAGGTGTGACTCGTAGTAAAGATTAGCTACCTTTTAACCTATTCTTATCTACAAAGTTACACAGAATTTGTTTTATTTTATAAGAGTACAGTCTTCATTTGAAGAGGCCAAGCACTCACTCAGTTTTTGTCTATTAGCTGCACTGCAGAGGATGGTGTAAACCAGGTATACAGCACTACCAGCTGTTATCTTGAACTGCTTATTAAGGGCAATTTTTAGTGTATTTCTCACTAAAATGATTTTCCAGTACCAAAATTTGGATAGTACATAAAATAAATAATCCTAACTTTAGGCTATATCAACAAAAGATTAAAGGCATGTTAAAGCCTAAAGAGCTTAAATTTCGCTTGTTGCTGCCTGAAGCCTATATGAACCCTTCTTTATGCATTAAAGCCTTCCAGGGGCCTCAAATCCTCTTTGAGAACATAGAAGAGTTTGGTTTAGAAGGGACCTTTAAAGGTCACCTAGACCAATCCTCCACAATGAGCAGAAACACCTTTAATTAGATCAGGTGGCTCAGAATGCTGTCCAACATAACCCTGAATGTTTCCAGGGATGGGGCATCCACCAACTCTCTGGGCAATCTGCTCCAGTATTTTGCCATCCTCATTGTAAACAGTTTCTTCCTTATACCCAATCTAAATCCAGCCTCTTTTGGTTTAAAACCATTACCTCATCACAACAGTCCCTGATAAACAGTTTGTCCAGGTTTCTTGTAGACCCCACTATGTACCGGGCTTTTGCACAGATCTGCTCGCATTAATGCCTGTGAGTACAGAACCCGATTCAAGTGGAGTTTACACTCAGGTTCTCAACAAGTACGACGGCATCTGCCACAGCTGTCCATGTTCATGCAAAATACTGACAAGAAGGCAGCCAGCAGAGTAGTAACATTTCCAGTGTATCTGTGGATCAGGGGCCGTACTAGAGCAGCAAACAGCACTGCAAGATCTAAATGCAGAAAATAAAAAGCAACTTTGAACTCCTTCTGTACTGACAGTATCAATTTCATCTGTCTTGCATTTGGTCTCAGTCGCATACTCTTGTTGTGCACTGAGCAGCAGTTACCAAATGAAGGTGTCTCTCTCCCCATGGGACTGTGCTCTGAAGGCACTCACTCTTCTGCCAGAACCACACTATCAGGTGTTTTCAGCATGGCTTTGCCAGCTTCAGCAGTTACTGTAGCAAACTCAGAGACACTCGTTTTAACTATATTTATTAACAATTTGTAAACAGGAGAAAAAGTGGAAGATAGACAGTAAGATTTAAGATCACAGAGTGACTGAGGTTGGAAGGCCCCTTTGGAGGTCATATGGTTTAACCTCCCCTGCACAATGCAAAGCCAACCACAGCCCAGGACTATATCCATAGCTTTTGAATATATCCAATGATGGAGACCTATCAACCTCTCTGGGCAATCTGTGCCAGTGCTCAATCACCTTGACAGTAAGAAAGTATTTCCTCTATTCAGAGGGAACCTCCTGTGTTTTGGTGTGTACCCACTGACCCAGTGCCATCATTGGGCTTTGCTGAAAAGAGCCTGGCTCCTGTGTCTTTCTGCCCTCCCTTCAGTTTTATACACATTGATGAAATTCCCCTCAACCTTCTCTTCTCGACGATGAAAAATCCCAGCTCTCTCAGCCTTTCCTCAGAGGAGAGATGGTTGAGTCCATCATCTTCATGTCACTTTGCTGGACTCTCTCCTCTAGCCCCATTTCCCCCTTGTGCTGGAGAGCCCAGAACTGGACACAGCACTAGAGGTGTAATGAAAATTACAAGTTAAAACTTTACACTTAAAATATAGGTAATAAAAAACCAAAACGGTAAAAAAAGAAGAGAAAGCATAAAACTGAGAAATCTGACAAAGAAAACATCTAAATAACCAAAAGCAGAGAGAAGCAATACATTACCAACACACCTTGAAAAACCAGCACAACAGCACAATCCAGGTGCAGAGAAGTGTTAAGTCAGCATTGTATTCTAAGCTATTTGTGCATGAATGTTCTTTATTGCATTAGTCTTTGCTTCTCTACAAGAGAATGGCAAAATGATACAGACCCGACAAGGCATCATTATACTTAATTCCTCATGTGATGACAATTCCTCACAGTTTTCCCATAGCAGCAGTTTTTGACTAATAGCAAGGTGAACCAGTCACCTTAAAGTGAAAGATAGTAGGCTTCTCCTAAAACTGCTACTGTCTCTGGCTTGCTTCCACAGCAGTGCTCACAGAAAACAGAACAAATCAACAAGAAAATAACAATGCAAAAAAGCTTCAAATAAAATGCAGAAAAGCTATTTTATGGCTGTCTTAATTTCCCTTTAAATTATACTTGTACAGAACAAGGAACAGAAACAATTTAACACCTCTGATGCTGGGGGGTAAAAGGAAACTGGGCTTACATTGGTACCATTTCATTTAAAGTACAGATGGGCTCTGCTGGACTTGAGGCACAGGATCACTGAGAGTATTAACATCTATTCCTTGCTCATCACAGACTTACCAAGGCAACTTTGGGCAAGATACCATTTCTGCTGCATCTCTGAAACAGAGATAGAGCTTTTCTGCCTCATAGGCAAGACTGAAATTAATCTCCACAAACTGTCTGAACAGTTAGGAGTTTTATATTAAATATTAAAATTAATATAAAGATTTTTAAACAGGTAAAATGTAAAAGAAAAAAACAACCCTTCCACTAACAAATTCTGAGCTATTAACTAAACCATATATAAAATCCCTCCAGAAAAACGTATTAATCCATTTAATTACTTCCTTAACTTGTGAAGTTTACTTATTATTTCCTGCCCTCCAGAGTATACATGCAATTTTATACCTCTTTTCAGAACAGTAAACAACTCAAAAAGTTTCCATGATTGAACAAGCAGCAGTCAAACATGAGAGAAGGGCTTGTTTGTGCCTGGGAGCATGGGAGGCAGAAAGAAAAGAAACAATTAAGACATACCAGGTTAGTGAGGAAGGCACTTATTAAAGAAAAAAAAGAGCACTTGCAATAATTTATTTCCTCTTCCTTTAGTTCTCACAGGCAGGCAAGGGAGAAGAGAGATTTTCTTGGAAGATAGAATGAGGTCAAGGAGTTAACTCATATGCGCACTCATCAAGACCTTTCCAAAAATAATGAAAAGTATGACAGATTTTTTCATGGAGAAAAAAGGATTTAAAAGAATCGTCCAGATGGTTATAAATGATATGAAACAGAAAATCTGGAATGTGACCAACCTGCAGTAGTGTGATGTAAGCCCTTAAATGCAGGAACACAAACCCGAAACAATCCACAGTGCACAAACAGAGCATCTTGAAAAATGAGTTCGCATCCAAAAGCAAGAAAGAAAAGTAAGGAGGTAAGACAGACAAGTAGGAATGACATAAAGCCCAAGCTTTAGCTTAAAATGTTTGGTAAGTTCAAAGCACAGGAGTGGTAAAACAAGATTAAGAAACACAGTTTAATGCAGTATCAGGAAACACTGTAGGTTTGGAGGGCAGGGCATTAGTTCTTCCTCACTTGTGTTCACACACAGGTACCCGTGTAATTAGCAGTTCTGATGACACTGACGTACTGGAATACTGAACAAATCCACTGCACAGTCAATTACTTCATTACTGAAGTGTGCCAGACAAATGCAAAAATGTAATATGAAAGCAACTGCAGATGCATGCTGATTTAGGAAAACAGAGCTCCCTCAGCTTTCCAAAGGAGGCAGAAGCAGGTGTCATGGAGGTAGACTGCTGACATCAATGCAGATCCTGGACAGACTTAAATTTTACTGAGAATGTCAATGCCATTATAACTAATTTTTACATCATAGATTTTTATAGAGAGAAAAAGGTTGTTAGCACAAGAATAAGAAGGAACTAATTCACATTATATTAGGCAATAAATTTTCTGGTGAGAGAATTGAATGGTTTTTTTCTATAGTTTCACCATGCCTACTGTAAAGAGTCCAGGAGACAATGAGTATAAAATGCAATAGTTACCATGACCAGCCTTCAGCATTGGGAAGGGTTAACCAACATCCCAATATAAGTGCTCTTACACAAAAAATAAATAATTTACAGTTACTTTGTGGACAAGCCCTTATTCATATTTCATAGACAACACAAAACCAACACACATATACAGTACAGAAGACTCAACCCCAAAACTTTGTAGTAAGAACACTTGCAGGTTTGTAAGGTTTTCTAACTTGCATGCATTATGAAGCTTATTAAAAAGACCCTACAACCCCACAAACAGCAATTCACTGAAATGAAGGTTTTCTTAACAAAGGCAGGAAACTGCACAGGCCATGATGTGTGTCAAATTATGAACTACTCTCACTTCTGTGTGCACTTTCTTTAACACACGTAGTGTTGGTTGGCAAGTACTAGACTCACACCTATGAAAATAAAGAGCTGACTCTTAAAACTATGCTATTAACAGTAAACCTACAATATTCATTTGTATATAAAAATAATTTTTAAAGTATACCTGTAAAACAAAACATACACTTCTACAGTTAAGAAAATTATTTTAAAAAGAAATCAAAACTTCCCCTAATGATAGCTTCATTAACTCAGTCCTGTACACAACAGAGAATAAATTAAAAGGTGAATTATTGTGATTACTATTCTCTCCAAAGAGAGACAATAGAGACAAAACTGGATTATATAAACAGTTCAGAAACATACATACTACATTTGAATTCTATTCGGAAACTTTGTGAGTGACTTCTCATCTATTTAAATAAAACAGATGCTAAATGAATTATATTTACAATGACTTTCTGCATGTATAGTAGCTTTCACATAATTTGGTTTCCTGAAGCTCAATAAAGTTTAGCAACAGGCAGAGTTTACAGATGGCAGAACTGAGACCGTAAAATTATCTTAACCTTGCTGGAAAGAATAACTTCATTTAGTGAAAAGAAGGCAAGGGAATGTAAGAGTTGATAAATATTATGGGGAAAGAAGTGTATCAATCCCCTTGACTTGGTCAAATGCACTTTTACACCAAATCTGAAGTTGTAATGCTTTATCATACCTTACCATAAAACTTTGGCTGCAGCATGAAAATGGACAGCCATGGCAGGCCATCTGTCTCTTTCAAGATGTATCTGTTCATCAAATTCTCACCTCTCTACCTCATCCAGGAAACAACTGATCATGCAGCAGCTGGGAATTTAAAAACCAAACTGTCCCAGGCAATAAATTCTCCCGACTTGGCAACAGTGGGTTTGTACGTGTTGAGAGGCTTTGCTGACACCCCAGAGAAGCGTCAGTGCTGGGAACAGTGCAGTTATGTCAGCACAGCTCTTCTCTTGCTCATCCCATCGTGCTAAGACGGCTCTTACTCCGTGTTCTATTCCATAACATATTTAATACGGCAGACGCAAGCTACCAACTCAATAAGAAAAATTTAAGGCACATTTTGTGTCTGTGCTTTGATTACAAGCTCCTTTGAACAGCAATTCTTCCTAAGTGTCTGAAAAACATTTTGCACATCTTGAGTACTTCCATCAACTAGTATCCTTGACAGAAGGCCATTCTGTGAGATATTTAAATTCTTTGTATGTTCTTTCTGACTATATATTTCTATTATCCAATTAATTTTTGTCTAAGTTGAAAGAACACACACCAAGATGCATCTAAGGGATACAACAACAGAAATGACATGACCACATAAGAACAATGATTTGTAAGGTGATTAGTATTTTTAAAGTGCTGTTGTTAAATATATAAAATGAAAGATGGCAAGCGATTCAAAGGCAAGTTGAATATGAAAGAAAGAGAGATAAATGGACTTAGTCTTCCTAAATGCATGACGAAAAAGACAGACTGGTAGCACATTGTCTCCTCCTGTCAGTGAAGAAAGAAAATTGTAATCTGTACCCTAATCCTCTTAACTTCATCAGAAGACCACACAGACTGACACAATACATATTCCAATCACATTAGCTGATGCTGTTATTATTTACTCCAATAATGAAATTGAAAAATTTTGATTTGATTATATGAATTTAAGGAGAACTTCCATGTCTCTTTGCACCACTATGATAGAGAGGGACACAGGCCACTAAAAATTCTGGTTTTCACCACAGAATGGGCACGTAACAGTTTCTTACACCACTATTTCGATCTCACTCTGTTCAGGCCTAAAAGCCCATTTTCCCCTTGGAAAAGCATGAGTGTTGACTGCACAAACTCAATCTCAGTTTTGTTACTTGCAAGCAATAGTCAAAAAGAGTAACACTAGGATTTCCATAAAAATTTCAATTATTACAATAAATATCAACTTCTGTGATGATCTAAACAATAATTTAAAAAAACCTCAACATTTTTATTTAAAATGTAAGAAAGTGACAACATACTGTATTCTAAACCTTCCACCTTTAAAATCACAATTTGGTCAACCAATTGGTGATTAATACAGTATTACATTTAAATTACCTCATCTAGACAATTAACAAAGAACCAGTAATCTCAGATCAGCCACATGGCCAATATTATTAAAATGCCCAAACTAGTCTTCTACTGTGTCCCACTTGAGCGCAGCTTCTCAGCAGTTTGCCAGGAGCTGCTGTCCTTCATTGCCGATAAAACCGTCTGACAATGGCCTACAACACCGTTTATGATGAATTCAAGTGCTCTGAAGAAAGGGCTCACAACAGTGTGCATTTATAGCAATCTGCAAGCAGACAATATGCCTTCAGCTCCTTTGGTTTTAATAATGTTCCCTTTGGAAAGTGAATCAGTTGAAGACTGTTCCAATAAAATAGTAAGTCAAAGTCTAGACAAGGGATGAACCACTGTCTATACAGTTTGTGACAACGTCCTTGATTTTCTTTCTTCCACATTTTTTTTCCAAAGACCAAGCAGTGAAGGCAGTTTGAATTTGTCCATATTCTTACTGTAAACATTAAGAAATATACCAAGGACAACCAGTAAGCCTGACCATACATACCTAGAGGAGAGGCAGAGGAGGGGAAAAAAAGTTACCATTAGCACTTGATCTGTAGCAATTACATATCAGTATTTGTCGATTAAATAAATCTTACATTAAGAAGAGTTAAAGAAAAACCCCCACAAATCAGTTGGTTCTAAGATAGAATTTCCCTCAATCTTTATTATCACTATCCTTCCACTCTTCTTTTTTCCTGTTCTGGCTGGAGAACTTATTAAAGTGCATTTATAAGTTAAATAATAACTAAACAGTATTTGTTCCTTCTCACATGAACAAAATAATCCTGAGGGGCTTTAGTATGTTTTTCCTTCCTATGGTTATGAGAGCTATACTCTCTGTTACTGGTCCAAAACATTTTCTCACTCAGTGCCTTATATCCATACCTCCCAACGTGCGCACATTTTTGTTTCAGCTCTCCATTCTTTCAAGCCTCAATATTTTTAGCTGGGGTAAATTCCATTTGGGATTTGGGTGTAAGCTTTGTTCTTAAATCAATTTATATATAGAAATAAACCAGAATATTATACTGTTTCAAACCTGAAGCAATTAAGATCAAAGTAACAACTTAGCTGCATTTTTCAATGTAAGATCTTCCTTAAAATGAAAAAAAAAAAGAAATAAACCGAAGCTCAAACATTTGGCAATTTTATATTTCAAGATAATAGAAGCTTCCAGTTATTTAAAAGGGCTAGCTAAGAATTCAAATCTGAACTTATAAAAGCAGGAACAATACCATAATGGAGAAAATCCCTTCCTTTAGCCAAATCTTCCACCACAGAGAAAGTACCCAAACAATTTATTATATATCATAAGTGCTAGATATTGTGTAAGGTTTTTCTTAAATTTTCTTTGCTGTCTTTCAGACCTTTAGAAAAATATACTCTTTTCTCTAGCATGATTAGTATCAACAAGACAGGCAATATTTACAGTAGATTGCCAACATTTGTAGAAGATACAAAATGACAAGCATTAAACTCTGAATATGATTAATTAGTGTCGTTATATTTCCATGATGAAAAACATGATTTTTTATAAAATACTTTGTAAAAAACCGAGAACTGTAAAGACTTACTGTAATGTGAATGGCTTTGCAAAGAACAAAAAGGAAAGCACAATGGTCATTGCTTTTCTTCCTGTTGTTACTGCAGAGGAAAACAAATATTAACCTCTTTAAGAGTTCAGTTACAACAAAAGAACGGAAAAAAGGCTTAGCAGGTAACCTCATAAAATAATTAAGTGTCTCATGAAAATGAAGATCACACCCTCAGTGCAAACACAGACTGCAGCTGCACCAGTGCAGTGCAAAACAGCACTGGAACCATGTGGTGTTTGAGAACGAGTACACTGTGTCAGTAGTATCATCTCCAGTCACACTATCTGCAGCAAGGAAATTTCCAGAACAAGACTTGCTATTTAATAACTTCATGCTAATCAATCCACAGTCTCTGAGAGCAAAAAACAACCCTTGCAAGTAACTGATAATATAAACTCATCTGTTAAAGCTTTGACCAAAGGTCAAAATCTTCGCTATTTCCACCTCATGTTATTACAATTCCATGGTGTTTTGGAGTCTGTTTTTGAGTGGAATGGGATTAACCTCTCATCATTCTTGTGAAGTTACTAAAAATTTCCCTAACAGTGCAGAGAACTACAATTTTAGTTAGAAGCCATTGAAGTCAAGGATGTCTGACTTCAATGATTGGATTAGGAAGTTTTCCTCAAAACCACTAAGAGATATTCTACATGTGATCTGTTCACTGGAAAGAATCAAGGTAGTAAGACGAGTGGAGAACACAATCCTGTTTCCAAAATGGAAATAAACTCTTTGATTGCTCTGAAATAAACTACAGCTCCAACACTTATTCGAACAATTCCAATGCTATCTGCAATGAACAAGGATAAAGCATTACTAGCCAGCTGTGTACCAGGAAACCTAGGAAGTTTATCACTGAAACAAAATCAATACATGAGTGAAAGTTGTAGAAAATGTTTAAAAAGAAAGTAAGAATGCAGCCACGCACACAAGTTTAGGTATGGAGGCTAAGGGCCTGAGAAGGTGTTATTCTGTATGATGGCACAGGGTTCCCACTTGAAAAAAAACCCAGTACAGGGTGCAGTAGGTCTGTACCTAAAGAATATATTTTTTATTAACAGAAAATATTTTGCTTACCATGAAGTACCATTTATTGTACCATACTGGAAAGTCTTACTACATATTAGTCTTACTGCAACATACTGGCAAAAGGAACCAATGACTACTGATGTATTTTCATGTTGCTATTGCTAGAAAAGCAAGTTTCATTCTTCCCAACTCTACCCCACAAACAAATATTCATTTAAGTGTGTTTTGCTGTAGAAGAAACAGCCCTCACTACTGCTTCATCTGCCACAACCTCAACTTCTTAGTAATAATTTTCTTTTTACATTTTAAGAAATTTATGTGCATCAAATAAAATTATTTTCTATTACATGAAAAATTAAAGGAGAATGAAAAAGAAAATTGAGTTTTAATTAGAAAACAGTTTACAGATGAATAATTCAAAAAATGGTTAAATTACTTCAGTTTTTCTAATTACAATTATTTCTGTTCTTTCAAATCAGTTATTAATTAAAATATTTATGTAACCATTTCCTTCTAAATTAAGTGCCTTTTCTTCTTTTTCCCAATTAAGTCTGATAATTTCTCATTCTGCTAATAGAAATACAATTTTCATTAAACTCTTTCACCCCACTCCCCTCAAGAAGGGGGAGGGTGGATGGGGGAGG
>VXBT01005727.1:0-54423 GCA_013400235.1 Oriolus oriolus | reverse complement strand
TGGAGCACCTCCTCCCCCTCCTTCTCCACTGACCTTGGTGTCTCCATGTTGTTTCCCTCACATATTCTCACCTCCTCCCCTTCTCTAACTAGAAGCAAAAACCCATGACCTTTTGTTTTGATTTTCTTCTTAAATATGTAATCACAGCGGCGTTACCAGCCTCTCTCACTGGCCCAGCTCTGGCCAGCAGCATGTCCATCTTCAGAGCCATCAGCCCTGGGCTCTGCAGGACATGGTGGGAAGTTTCCAGCAGCTTCCTCACAGGAGCCATCTCTGCAGCCCCCCTGCTACCCAAAACTAGGCTGTGCCAAACCAAGACAACATCAATTTGAATATTTTAAAAGAAACTAACACCTTTGTGTAGTGTTAATTTGGTTGTTAATGGATATTACATAATTCTTGCTACTTAAACTTCCAAGTCCAGTGTTTGTCTCTTCTGAGTTGAAGGTGGGATTTGGTATCTATTTCTTGATCTACCCAAAAGACACAGCAGTAGCAGTAGGTTCTTTGACTTTCTTATCACCTCCCCTGGCTGGAGGTTAACTCAGTGGTTACATTTTCTGCACCTTTGTTCTCAATATTTTAAATGGCTCACTCAGCAAATGTGCTAGTGCTGATTTGTAGGTGCTTTTCAGGCTGTTGCTGAAAAAAGATTAGATGTGGCATTCAGTGCCATGGTTTAGTTGAGGTGATGTTAGGGCATCTGTTGGACTTGGTGATCTTGAAGATCCCTTCCAAGCTGGTAATTCTGTGATTCTGTGTGATACTGTCATTCCCTGTCATAGGTAAAGCTAAGCAGGTTCAGACTGGCAGTATTTACTTCAGGACAAAGTCTCTGGCTTACTCATTACTATTTCAGCTTCAGGAGGGTGCTGGCTTTGCTTGTCTTTATCTTCAACAACATGAATATGTCTCTTGTAGAGTATCCAAGGCACTTGGAACCCAAAGTAGATGTAGCACAAATTGGTTCATTAAAGTAAGCAGTTTTGGTCTGGACTGAACTACTTTGGTTTTGCTCCAGTGTTCATTTGCTCAGTTGAGAACTTGTCTTTCTGCTTTTTGGGTTTTGTTTTTGGTACTTATTGGAAATCTGCTAACAATTACAGAAATCTGGGTGATGAGATTTATAGTAGCAGATTTCCTAGGCTGTAATTTGGTAATGCAAGGATATAATACCTTTATTTGGGAAGCCTGTAGGACACTGCTGCCATGGTTGTCATTGACATAAGCAGAATTCTGTTTGTTTATATCAAAGAATCACATGTTGCATTTGTCTTTGTGGCTTTCTAGGCTTTTGATGTCATTGCTTAAAACCTGAAACTAGAGAATGTAGAAGAGAAGTAAGCAGATACTTGCATGAAGAGTTTATATGGAACACTTTTAGTCAGAGGAGTATTACCCCTGGATTTAGTGTACTGGCTCTGTGCTATGGAAAATAGCTGCAGTACAGAGCTATTAGGATTGTGCCAGAGTATTGCATTAGGAAGCCAGAGTTCTGGAAGCGTGCATGGACCTTAGCTGTAAGTTGTGGGAGCAGTGTTTTAACACAAGCCTGCGTTTGAACACCTAAAAGTGTATGCCCGCCTCTGTTGCCTTGTTTTTTACAATTCTTCCATGTTTTTAATTTTGTAGACAAAGTATTCATACTCTGTTCTATAAACATAAGCCATGTTATGTCTAACTACCAAAATGTTTTCATTTCTTCTCCTAAGGCGGAGACATTTGACAGATCTCTCCTTGGACCTATGTATTTGAAGGGTGGTAATTTCACTATCCAATCAGTGAAGTTTTCTAAAAGTCTATATAATAAACGAAACCCCCCGGGCTGGGAGCTTTTCTGGCTTCTGGGTAGTCTTTCTCTCTCTCTCTCAAAAAAAAAAAAAAAAAACCAAAGCAACACGCCTCAGCTTCCCATTCCTTCTTAAAGCCTGATATCCATTAGTTCTCATTGGTTCTGTCAGAACTGAGGATATATTAGGTTACATTTTTACATACGTATGAATTCAGACATATTACTTGCACAACTCTGAAGGAGCTCCCTTCACTCCACTGGCATATAGAAAGTTGTCTCCAGTGCTTGCCTTCCAGAAAAACTGAGAAGATGCCAAGGATTAGGTAGACCTATCTGTTACCTGATTGCTTAAAGAAGTTAGGTTCTGAGAGAATGGTAGGATTTGGAGAGGACAAGCTCTTGCATCGATATGTCTTCCTCTCTGTGAAGTCTTGTTGCTAATAGAATTTAAGGTTTCGTATTTGATCATGTTGTATTCTGTAGCTATTGTGAGTAATCTTTCCCTGATTTAATAGTGTCAGAGCTGCAGGTGCCTGGTTTAGTTGGGGTTATAAACTGAAATAAGTGAAACACTTTGGATATATATTTCCAGAGGGATATACTGGAAGATGTGATGCTTTTTCAGAGATTGTACAAATCCTTATTATTTTACTTGAACTTTTTTTTCAGGGTGTTACGCACATTGGGTACACAGATCTGCCTAGCAGAATGGCTACTCAGGCCAGTACCCTCTATTCTAATAATATTATCAAACTTCTAAAGGCTATTAGTCCTGACAAAGAAAACTTCTACTTTGATCCAAAAGATGACTTTGACTATGGGACTCTGGATCATGTTATTAGAGGAACTGTAGTAATGAAGGTAAGCCAGTAAATATTCTCTTCTTAATTTGTGAGTACAGACCTAACATCATTTCTGTTTCTTCAAAATGCATTCAAAGATAGTGCATATCAGCAGACTTCAGAGGTGGCTTGATGGAGCATGTGGGAAATTGTGTGTTTATTCAGCTGGATATTCCTCTGTCTCTTTTTAGTTTTGTCTTCTTGTCAAGGTTAAACCTAATACGTATACTAATGAAAAACAGGAAAAGGATAAAGTTTGTATGTTTCATGTGATAAAAGCATAGCTACTTAAAACATGGTTGAGACTTTACCAGACCAAAACATTCTTCCAGAAAAACATTATTCTTTTTTTGTTTTTTTAAACAAGTGTTCCTTTTATAGTAAGAGAAAAAAAAATGGTGGAACTAGAATATGCAGAATACTTTAAGCTTTATCAGAAAATAATAAAATAAAAACTCAGGGCATTGACTTCAGCTCTCCTAGACCACTGAAGTGGTGTGTACATCTCGGGGCTGATAGCTCCACAGTTACTCCTCAGAGGCCTGAAGAACATCAAGAAATCTGGGTTAGCATCCTTGGTTCCTATCTGAGGTCTGGAAAGGTTGTGATTGCAGTTCACATCTGTAGCAGATTTTGTTATTTCCAAGACTGTGGCTTGGTTGAGGTGGACACAAAAGCACACACTTGCCGTAATCCAAAGTCGAGAGAGACAAAAAGGTTTTTTTATTTTCTCTACTGCTATTCTTATACCCTTTTCACAATGGCTGTGGCTTATTCAGATTGGCTGCTTAGCGAACAATAACAAGGCTGTTTAACAAACAAAGACTATTCAGGTAATAAAACAGTTAGCTATACAAGCAAAAGTATAGTTGCTACATATTATCCACAACTTCTTCTTGGTACAGTCTCAATGTCCCATAACAAGAACATCCTCTCCTTGTCTCCAGAACATCTTCTCTCTTTGATTATCTTCTTGGCCTTCTCTGTGGGTTTCACTGAAGCTGCAAAAGTTTCACTGTAAAATTCTCACGGATAGATTCTGACTGGTTTCAGGTCTGACTCTGTGAGGCATAGATGTTTTCCACTTCAGGAATTTTATCGCTTTGTTTTTTCTTGTTTCTGCTCTGGAGCCTTGTGCTGTGGCTTCACCAGGTGCTCTTGGATGCTAATATCAAATCTTGTTTTACGAATGTGTAAAATGGTATAAATAACTTGGTCATGCCTTGCAAACTTCTGCTGATGCAGAAAAGGAGCCTGTTCCTGGGCATGGCTGTAGGATGTTAGCGCTTGCCTGAATTACAGGATTAGGAGGAAAAGACTTCTCTAAGTGCTAAGTATCTGCCATGTGAGGTATAACTGTAAATATCTCTTGTCAGGATGGCAAAGTGATTTTCCCAGCACCTCCGCCAAATAACATTCCTCAAGGAGCGCCAGTGAAGCAGAAGACTGTAGCAGAGCTGGAAGCTGAAAAAGCAGCTGCTGTTACACCTTTTAGAAAAACCATGACTAGTGCGTCTGTATACACAGCAGGTAGGCAACTTCCAGAGCTGGAGAATCAGTGTAGAGTACTCCCCATTGTGCTGACACTTTTGAGTGACCCGTCATCTAACTTGTTCAATTGAATGACTCTTTGGGAGAGCAGTTTATTGGCTCTCCCAGTGTAATGTAAAAATTGCTTAAGAGGGAAAATAAAACTTTAGAAATTAAACCAAAAGTCTTGACATTTCAGCAAGTGCTAATTTGTGCTCTGTGCATATATGTGTGTTTGGCTCTATTTAAATATTAGTAAAATGCTTACAGTTCTGAAGGACTCCTGCCAGGGACTGTGCCCATACTTTGCAGCAGAATCAGTTCAATGCCTTTGCTTTCTTCAGATTTTACTGTACTATGTGAGACTTAAATGTCCACAATCTACTAAAGTACTGGAAATAGGACACTTGCTTTGACAAATAAGTATTGGTTCTTCATTTCTTTTGTTACTGTCAGTGCATCAGAACTTCTGCATGAGGTAATTAATGAATTCAGTAGTCCTAAGTTTAATCCCTGTTCTTCAATCTTCAAATGTCCATAATTGTGACTTCTATAATTTTTTCTATAGAACAGGAGAGTGACCGGAATCAGTATTGGTGTAGAAACCTATCTTTGCTGCATTGTGTGCATGCATAACAAATATGTGTGGATTATATTTATGGCTTCACTTTCTATTGTAAAAGAAACACTAGCACCAAAAGAACTTTGTGTATTTGACAAAATGATCCCCCTGATTTTGAAACTAGCCCATGCAGAGAACTCCATTTTGCTTTTGTGTCAGTACTAGGCTCCTGTTGTATACAGTTTAAATGTAAGAATTCTTTGAAAAGTCAGAGAGTTTTCCTGTGCTTTCCTTCTAGGTTTAGCTGGTATGTTAGGGCTGGGCATTGTAGCACCTAATGCTGCATTCACACAAATGGTGACGACGTTCGGCCTCTCTGGAATTGTGGGGTACCACACAGTGTGGGGTGTGACTCCTGCTCTGCACTCCCCACTCATGTCTGTGACTAATGCTATCTCAGGTAGGTGGCTGTCACACAGCTGCTTGTTGTCTACTTGAAATAGGCACAGTTCCTTTTACCTGAACTAGCACTGCTGTGCATATTTGACTTTACTTTCATAAATAGCAAGGACACCTGAAACATTGTATTTCTGAGAGTATGATTTTTTCCAAAAGAAAGGCAAACGTTTTGCTGTAGACTTTTAATTTTCATAAGTAATTTTTTACACTTGACTTGTTTGCTTAAAAGTTTGCTTTACTGGGAGTGCTGCGGTCTCCTTTCATAGACCACATCTTTCCTCCCATCTCTCCAAAAGGTTGCCCTGAAAATAACTTTTCTTTCATAATTTTTTACATTCTTTTATTCAGCTCCTCAAACTATATGTTGTGAGATAAGGGGGGAAAAGAAAATAAATCCTAAAATACCCATAAAATTCATAATTCTTATCAATAAGATTTTATGTATCTGTGTTTAGCTATATGTGGCAGGTCACAAGTCTGATCTACTTTGGTTGTTAAAAGCAAAGTTTCTTTTATTGAACAAGTACTTGGCTAACTCTGTGCTTGAGGCACTGTTCTTCAAAATTACATCCATATAGTATTTTTTTTTTTCTTTTGAAACATGTTTATATTCCTGAATAAGTATGTGGTATCTTCCTTTAAGCATTAATGTGTGAAGTAGGGGTCAAAATTTGAGTTGACTGGTGTTTGTCCTACAGCTGAAAGGGAACTTGCTATAGGTGTAGAGTCTTTTAAGGTTACACAGTAACCTTTTCCAGTAACAATTTTTTCTCTTTTAAATAGGTCTAACTGCTGTTGGTGGGCTGGTACTGATGGGAGGACACTATCTCCCCGAAAACATTTCCCAAACTCTAGCAGTGCTTTCAGCCTTTATCTCTTCAGTCAATATTGCAGGTATGAATGTTAGGTTTTCTCCCAAGGATAACTTCAATACTACTGTAACTTTTAAATTTCTTCTATCTCTTTAACTGTATAATTCCAGAAATACTAGTCTGAGAATAGAATCTGAGAGCATTTGTCAATAGAAACCCATCACCCCTCCAATTTTCACAGTAGTTATTGTAGATATTTTGCATACCCTGTGGAGTAACCTTTTTTAGGAAATATTTAAATGTGCATTTTCCTTTCACAGTATCCTTTGGGTGATGATTGTATACAGTATATTTTCCTGTATAACCCAAGATGGTAGTGGATTTGTACTTGTATTAATTTTCCTACTTAAAATATATACTAGTTGCATAGAATAAAATTCTGCTTCCTTGAGCTTCAGAAGTCCCAGCTTCAATAATAAAAAAGACAAGAAAGTGAACAATGTGAGTTAGAAATACCGCTTTTGCTGGAACAGGTGGGGAGAAGAACACAGTCATAAACTAAGATGTATCCTACAGTCAGTGTAGTGTATGGAGCCAGAGCAAGTCCTCCTTTTCTTCTGAATTTCTTCCAAAAGCTAAAAGAGACAGCAAGATCTAACCCTGATTATACCTTTGTTTCCTGATGGTTTTCTAGGTTACTAGCTTTATTGGTTGCTAAATTGTGTGGTAATATGGTATTACTAAATATTTCTCTTATATCTTGGCATGTGCTTGATTTTGGATTTTATTTTTTTAAGATTGCTCCTTTACTTTGTCCAGGTGGCTTTTTAGTTACACAGAGAATGCTGGATATGTTCAAACGTCCCACGGACCCTCCTGAGTACAACTACTTGTACCTGCTCCCTGGTGGTGTGTTTGTTGGAGGCTACGCCGCTGCTCTCAGCGGTGGCTATAGCATTGAACAAGTAAGAAGATAACTTTATGGCTCTTAGCCCAGTGCTCAGTGTTATGTTTCTTCATGCCTGTTCTGTTGAGGAGTAAATAACAAATAATCCAAGGTCTTTCCATCAGCTGCATATTCCCACACGCCAGTCTGAAGTTGATTAACTGTAAGCTTGCAGTCACATGGCCAACATACTTTAAAAGCTTTGTTGTTGTTGTTTGGTTTTGTGTAAAGTAGCAGGTGCTTTTATTTATTGGACTGTTTTCCTAATTTACAGTCTAAATAATACAGAAACTACAGAAATCAGTCTTTGGTTTAAATGTTTCTGAAAGTTCAACTTGGCATGACAGTTAAAAAAGGATGGGATCAGTTTTCAGCACAGAGGGATGTACAGGGATTTTACTTATAGCACCTTTTATAGTAAACTTTTGTTTGCATTTGTTTTAATAGTAAGAAAAATCAATCTGTATTGCCTTGTGCATTGGGAAAGAGTGAATCCAAACACACAGTTATGGCAGAGGCTTGTAATGTATTTGTGGTTTTTCAGTTATGTGGACATTTAAAGCTCAGTTCATGTAAGTTCGTTTATACATTTTGCAAACAGCAGTTATAGAACATCACAAAATCAGTAATGTAGGAAAAGACCTTTAAGATCATCAAGTCCAGCCATCAGCCTTGCATCGCCACTATGGTCACCACTAAACCATGTTCTCAAGTACCACATCCACAAGCTTTTTTAAACACTTCCCAGGGATGGTGACTCCACCACTTCCCTGGGAAGTCTGTTTGACTATGCTTTCCATGAAAAGAAAAGTCCTAATATCTAATATAACCCTCCCCTGGAGCAACCTGAGACCATTTCCTCTTGTGCTCTCATTGTTACCTGGGAGATGAAACCAATTCCCACCTGGCTACAACCTCCTCTTGAGGAGTTGTAGAGAGTGATAAGGTCTCCCCTGAGCTTCCTTTTCTCCAAACTAAACACCCTCGACTCCTTCCTTTCAGGCTTGTGCTCCAGACCCTTCACCAGTTTTGTTGCCCTTCTCAAGAGTCAAGTCAATGTCTTGTCCTGTGGGGCCCAAAGCACATCCTGCATTACAGTTTCTCGACTACAGTTAGGAATTGTGACTTAAACACATTTGGGAGAAATCAGCTCTTTTGTGTAATAATCAGAGATGTTTTTAGTAGCAATGCAGTTTGTCACTACTTCATATTGATGGTTTTCTCATTTTAAAGCTGATGTATCTGGGCTCAGGACTGTGCTGTGTTGGTGCTCTGGCTGGTTTGTCTACCCAAGGAACAGCTCGTCTTGGAAATGCTTTGGGTATGATTGGTGTTGCAGGAGGTTTAGCCGCAACTCTTGGAAGCCTTAATCCCTCACCTGAACTGCTGGCACAGATGTCAGGTGCAATGGCACTTGGTGGGACCATAGGTATGTGTATGATGAACTAACAGTCTGTGTTCCATGCATGCATACATGCAAGCTGTATATGCATAAAATACTGTATAGCCCGCAGGTGAATTGACTAGCTGACATTTGTGGCTTGTGCAAAATTATTTTGCAAATGTGTGAACAAAATATCATAACTTCAAGGCTTTTATTAATGCTTCAGAATGTGATAAAGAATGTGCTGACTGGTGGAAAAGTAGGAGCATGTCATCTCTGATAGGGAAACTGTGTCCAGAGGCAAATGATCTTGCCCAACTTCATACTTCAGTTCCTGACTGAATACTGCCAAATTCCCTCTTTCTAACTGTGCCTTTGTCACAGAAATGAATTTCTCAATATTTAGTGGAGCTGCTTAGAACAAAATATGCTTTAATCTTTCTATTTTTCCTGAGGTACCCCTTGCACAAAATACACATATGCAGCCTTCAGTTCAATGTCGTAGTAATTTCTAGTTGGAACAGGCTTGTGTGTGTGTATTCATTGCACACTGAACCATCCTGTACTGATTTCTAGCTGAACAGATTGCTTGTGTTTTGTAAGACTTCCCTTCTGTCTTCAACTCTCAATAGGTCTGACAATTGCTAAACGCATCCAGATTACAGATCTGCCTCAGCTAGTGGCTGCTTTCCACAGTTTGGTTGGTTTGGCTGCTGTGCTTACCTGTGTAGCAGAGTACATGATTGAATATCCTCACTTTGCCACTGATCCTGCTGCAAACCTCACCAAGATTGTGGCGTATCTTGGCACATACATTGGTGGAGTGACTTTCAGTGGCTCTCTTGTTGCATATGGAAAACTGCAAGGTGAGACCTTCTGTTTAGAATTAAGTATTTGTTAAAGGGTTTTTCTTCCCCCAGAATTTAGCTCTACTTTTAGACTGCTGTGTAAGTGGAAAGAAACGTTCTATTTTGCATCAGGTAAAGGTGTATATGTTTGATTCTTATGAGTGCACTTTTTTGTTTCTAATTCTGTTTCATTTGTGCATAGCTTTAGTTATGAAAGGTTGTCTTCAGTGCTTGGGTGTATTACTACTATTCATTACAAATAGTCGCGTAAACTTTGCCTCAGTTCATCTTGTCTAGAAATAAGTGTTGCTTTTGTGTTAAGACACTCTCTGATGCTTTTTCTCGAATTGATTTTATTGAACTTTGATGATCACAACTTTGTATTTCTGAGCAGACATTTTAATTGAAATTCTCATGTTGCTGGATTCAGTGAGCACTGCTAGTACTTCTAGGATTTTGTTCTTAGCATTGCAGTCTTCAGTAAGGTAGGCAGCTTGCAGTATTAGTTGAGGCTGCCTCACTTCAAACCATTCAATTCACTATTTACCTACTGCGCAAACTCCATGCTCCATGCCTCTTGCTGTTTTAGTAAATATGCTTTCTAAGTTAAATACTCACTAATTCCTCATTCTTATGCATGTGAAGGTTTCTTTATTGCATTTATTTTTGGTTTTGTAAGCACACAGCTTTTGAGACGCTGAGGTAATACTTGTACTAAGAATTTCAGGCTAAGAGCTTCCTATTACTAATCCTGTTGTTAACTTTGCAATAGTTCCTTTGGGAAACATCTGTTTGCTTTCTTCAGTGTTTGTGAGACCAACCATTGAAGGAGGAAATATGACAAGGATGGAAAGCTGTCTTCTCTAATAATCTTTTGAAGGATTTGTCAGTAGTATGTATTTCTGATGTATCTCTGCTAAGTAGTTACTCATTTATTTCTTCTCGGCTATTTTTTTCTCTCTCCATTGTACGCCCTCAGTGATTTGTGCGCATGTCCCTGGTGAACTTCACTGCCTGTTTGAGCCTGCTCTCCTATTTCTGTTTATTTTTTTCTCCCTTGCATTTTCATATCATCATGTATGAAATATGAAGCTTTTCTATACTATTGAACTACTGATTCTATGCTATGGAAAAGGGTAGTAAGTCACACACTTTGACTGTCCTGCCTGACACCATCAGTTCACTCTTTCCCTTGAATTCAGCTAAATTTAAATGAGACGCTGTTATTTCTGATGTAAGTAATTACTGAGAAACTTATATTGTTTCAGCCCTTGCCATGCTGTTTGGAAAAAAAAAAGCCTAGTGTGAAATAAATGTGACTGTCTTTTCAAACTGAATCACACAAATATTGAATCCTCTTTTCCCCTCAAACTTCTGCCACTGTGGGAACCTGTGGGAGTTCTGTGTGGCTGAGGGTAGTGGTGAAATTAATGCATTTGAAAACAGGAGTGTTTTATATTTGGTGTTATCTGTGTAGTCATATTTTTCTAAGCACACAGCTTTTGAGAGACTGAGATAATCCCCGTGTAGAAGTTTCAACTAAAAGCTTCCTACTTCTGCGTTTCTTATTCAATATACAAAGACCTTGAGACAAAATGAAAGGACATTTTTGAAGGAAAAATAAAAAGGCTTTTCAAAAGGAAAAGAGATTTGTGTGACTATTCTGGAGCACTTCAGTGAAATTAGGATGTAAACCAAGTTTAAACAGGACTATTTGAGAATCTAGAGGAAGTTTAAATGTGTTGCAATTCTGAGACAGCCCAAGGTGTCAGTTTCAACTAACTTGTTTTGTCTTCTGCCACTCCCTTTTTCTCTTTTTAATTTTTCTTTTGCTGAGTTATTCAGTCTTCTCTGAAGGTAAGAAACAGGCTCCCCTGAATGTACATGTTCATGTCTGAAAATGCATTTGATTGCAGGTATCCTGAATTCTGCACCTCTGCTCTTGCCTGGTCGACATGCATTGAATGCAGGATTGCTGGCTGCCAGTATTGGTGGGATAGTTCCCTACATGATTGATCCCAGTTACACCACGGGAATTACTTGCCTGGGTTCTGTGTCAGCACTCTCAGCTGTAATGGTAAGTCAAGGGATTGTAGGAAGTGAAACAAGTTACACAAGGAGTTTATTCTCCAGTTTTGCAAGTTTCCTCGTTAAGGATTATATTTTACCATCCTGAGTCACAATGGGCATGGTGCCTGCCTGTGTGGTAACTTGCAAGTAGCAACTGACTTTTCTAGATCTAACTGTAAACCAGAACTGTTCCAGAGAACTGCAGTGCATTTATAGAATTACTTTTTGCAGCTATTGATTAATGAAGCTTTTTATATGACAAAGTGATACTTCAGAAGACTTTGGAAAGTTAATCCTTAAAATGCTTCAAAGAGCTGTGGATCTACAGATCATTGTGATAACTTCTTAAGATTGCTCCCCTGTGTAACTTGCCCCATTCACTCACACCATTGTACACAAGTGTTGCAAATTTTACCCTGAATATTGCCATTCTGTAAACTGAGTCTCACAAAGACTGCACAATATCAATCCCTTAATGGTATGAACAGTTTTGTGGCGCTGGTAGGATATTTTTGCAAGTAAAAAACTATGTGAGTAAGCACAGGATGAGGACAGTGGGGTACCTTCCTGTACTCTCTAAAAAGGCAGATTTGGTAAGTCCACTCCTCAGGCCATAGCTTGAATACATACACTGAAAATACTTGAATAGGTTCTAAGTGACTTGAAAATTGCCCAGAAAGGTTGTGGATTCCCAATCCCTGGAAATGTCCCAAGACTAGGTTGGATGGGGCCCTGAGCAGCATGATTTAGTGGGTGACATGGCAGGGCAGTTGGAACTGGGTGATCTTTAAGGTCCCTTCCAACACAAACCATTCTGTGATTCTGTATTAATTTTTCAGTGCTGCAGGCAGAGTGTCTTCTCTGGGTGTCCTCCTTAGTCATTGCTAACACTGAAATATTTTCTTTCCTTTTCCAGGGTGTCACTTTAACAGCAGCTATTGGAGGTGCTGACATGCCTGTAGTTATTACTGTCCTGAACAGTTACTCTGGATGGGCTTTGTGTGCCGAGGGCTTTCTGCTGAACAACAACTTGCTGACCATAGTTGGTGCACTCATCGGCTCCTCTGGGGCCATCCTCTCTTACATCATGTGTGTGGTAAGAAGTTTACAGAAACTCTGCTTGTTTGCTGAGTAATGAAAAAACTTTTTTAACCATGTCTTTTAGGAAGATAAGGCATTGGATCTCAAGCTGTTAGAGATTTATAGACTAGAAAATTCTTGATTGAAACTGGTGGAGTAGATATCAGTTATTTTTCTTTGGTTTGGTCAGAGACGTATCTCAGAACTGAGGAAAGCCCCTTGCATTGACTTGGGCATTAAGGGTTTGAATCTGGGCTCAAACAAGTATGTTTACTTGTGCTCAGCAATTTATTTTCCAGTCATATACCTCTGAAGTGTGGTTGAATATAAGCTAAATTTAATACGTAGCAGGAGATACTTTTAAGTATTGTGTTCGTTTAAAAAGCTGTTGGTTAGCCAATAATTTCCAGCTTGGTTTTTGGAGCGCAGGAAGATGTGCTCTTTTCTTCAGAGGAGCTACTTTGGAGTACCACGGGGTGGCAGCAGGCTTACACGAGTTCAGTGCTGATGTGCCTGTGTGTGCAAGCTTGAGCTTCAACTCGGTGTGTGAGTTGTATTGCAGTATTAGTAATGACCTCCCTTTTTCTGGAACATTTGTATAAAAGTCTTGTATTCAAAGATGGAGAGGTAGTGGTTTAAAGAAAACTGTTCACAGTGCCACAGCTGCCAGCCTCCTCATTCTCTGTTGGATAATTCTGCTTCATTTCTGCCCTTGTGCTCTTGTATGATCAATGCCACTGTTCTCCTGTCTGATGTTTTCCTCTGGTCAGCTCGGGCTGTCATCTTTTACTTTGTCTCCACTGATAAATAGTATAGTTACCATGTTAGGAATGTCCACTATCATTTTTTTCATCTTTCTTGAGGAAGAATTTCAGAAAAGGCTAAAAAGGTATTCTTGTGCAGCTACATGAAAGTGAGTTAAAATGAGCAGTTCCAGGTATGCATTTCAAAGAATCTTATTCTTTCTTGAAAATTTTCTGTCTCCTTATCAAAAGGAAATCAAACTGTATTGCTCATATATTTAGTTGTATACATTCAGAAATTTAGTCCATATCAGTAGAAAAACAGTGCTTATGGGTAACACAGGTATGAAAACTATGCTCTTTAAAGATTCTTGTAAATCTTAGGGAAAATATTAACTGTTTGGTATGTACCTACCAGTAATCTATTCTATACCTTCATTTTTCTTTTACTGTCTCCTTCCTTTGTTAATATTGCTCACCTCTCTTAGCACTCACGAGAGAGTTTTGAAATACTTGCAGAGTTGGTTGGAAGAACGCAGGTAAATAGGAAGCCTGGGGGACTAGTCAGCAAAATAGTTGTTGCAGTGACAGAGTGGCTTTCCTCTGTTTCTCCAGTTTCAGGAAGTTTAGTTTTTGAAGTAGTGTTCTAGAAATCTTGTGCTGCTTTATATAAGCTTAGACAACTAAAGTTCATCAACCAGTAAAATGAAAATTATTTTGTATGATTTCTGCAGAGTAACCAGAACAACTTGTTTCTAGCTCAGCACTTTTTTTTCTGCTTTACTTCCTTTAATGGAAATCATTACTTTTAAAAGCATTGTTATAATCAAGGGATTCACTATCGTTGTCTTGAAGCTGCATTTCAGTAGAAAGAAATGTTCAAGTGTTTCAGTAAATTCTGCTTTAGGTGTTGCAACCTCTGCTAATATGGTTTTTGGTATTTTTTTTTTTGGTTTGGTTTGGTTGAAATTGAAACCATATTTTTACAACATTTTCAATTACTTTCTGTGATAAAACTTAATCATCCAAAGCCAGTTCAGCTAATCTCTTAAAGCTTCAGTTGATAGAATTGGCCAGTATGTGTTCAGATAACCGCTTAGTTTTTGTGCTCATATGTGCTTGATTTTCCACCTATCTCTCTGTTGTACCTGTTAGTAGGGGGAGTTAAGGACAGAGAATTTAACTTCAAAAGCAAAAGCCTGTACTGTTTGCTCATCCTGTGAATTGTGACTCTTCTAAAACACCAACACAATACATCTTCAGAACACTTGAATGTCAGCATGTCCTTGTCCCTTCTTTTTTCCCCAGAGGCGAAACTTGATGATTGCAGTTCTGTTATTAGAATCATTATGGGATGGGGAAGAAACTTAAGGTTGAAGAGGAACCATTAACTGCGCAGGTGAAACAGAGCAAGAGAAGGGACAAACTGTATTAGTCTTACAAATCGTGTGCTGGCCACTCGTGTACTGGCTGTGTAGTTTCTGTGGGCACAGTGGAAGCACTTACAGTTCTCAGGATTCAGGTGTTTGGTTTTCCCTGGACTGTAAGCTCCTGACCATTGTTACCTGTCTATGCACAGCACAGAGAGCTTTTTGCCAGTTGTTGGATTATCAGTGAGTGATGAAGCCTGCACTTTATTATCTCTGTATTTGTTGTCTGTGGTGGTAAAGAAGGTGGACGAGGCTACAGAAGAGTTTTCACACTGTCCCAGCTATGTTGGTTGGTTGTCACTTGATAAGGTCTTGGCTCTTCTTGGAAGGGAAGTTCTCTTGGAACCACTTGTTCTCTTGGAAGGGAAGTTCTTCTTGGCTCTTTGCAGTGGAGCTAGGCAAGGGTGCTTCAATCTGATCTTGATTTTGGCTGATTCTCAGTTTTCTGATAATATTTTATCTTCTTTTTTTTGCCCCTTTGACTCAGTCTAACTGTCGTCTTTTGGTTTAGATATGGGTAGAAAGTGCTTTGCTTCTTGTAAGCTTGGCATGTGCAGCATCTGAAGAGGGTATTCCTCTGTCTAGGCTGTCTTACCTGACACATAACTGGTGTAATGTTGTGATTATGCCAAAGGAAGTGCGTTCTTAGGGCATGTGAACCACTGTGTGCTGCAGACAGTAAAAGATGTTGATTTCACTGTGTTTGTGTGTGTCCCTTACAGTATCTGAAATAGTGATGGCTTACCGGGAAAAACAAAAGTTCTAACATCATCATTCTGCTTATTTGCTAGATGATGAATTTCAAGGAATGGCACATCTTTTGGGGCTCTAACAAAAAACCTGTGGAACTGCATGATTTGAAATGTCAGTGGAGAATGGACATCTGGAAGCACACTTTTGTGGGAGTGATTCCTCCCACTTATATGTGTGTCTCTCCAGATCTATTCCTAAATTTTGTTGTGGTTTCTCAGCTAGTACAGAAGATGTATGACACATGTGTAATTAAAGAAGCAATTTATCCTGTTCCTTTCCTGCTTTTAAAGTTTTTTTTTTCCCTGCAGTTACAAAGTTTGCCTATTTCCAGTTATTGACAGATATTGCTTTGGGACCACAGACACAAGTAGATGTGCCAGAAAAAGCATTTAGGCAATGGCTTTTCCTGGCTATTTGTCTAATGGAGCCAGATTTCCAGGGTGTGTTCTTCTCTTAAACCTTCTAGTTAAAGTCTCTTGTTTTCCTTTGGTGGTCAGCCAGTAAGTTAATGGCCCCCTTCAGTTCTTTACAGTGTGGCTAATTTTGTGTGGCTTTTGTGTTTTCCTGTCTTGTTGCTGTAGGAGTTTTGCTCCAATACTACCTGTAAGAGCTTTGTGGATTCCATGCTGTCAGGGAGCAGTCCCGTGCTTACATGTTGAATTGGTTAAAAACTATGGAAAATACCTTGCAAAAATTTTGTGTGTGTATATATATGAATGTAAAAAATTTTTTAGAAATTCTGGCATCAAATATGCATTCCTTTACATTCCTCTCTTTTAAGAACAAAAAGAGACCAATATTTGCCATTTGTGTTGTTTTATTCTTTGTTTAAGAGAAATGTTGATGCTCTCCCATCACGTGTATAATGTAATGTGTTCGAAGCTGATGTTTAGTGATTGCTGTGTTAAACTGTTTTAAAAGGCTTTTGGTTTTTTTAAGAAGGCAAAATCAGCATATAAAGACTATTGTCAGAAAGCCTTTAAGTTTCCTTTGTGGACTCTCAGCTTTATTTTTGGATTTCATTTTTATATGATCAAAACCATCCTGTCTTTCAGGCTATGAACCGTTCTCTTGCAAATGTGATTCTTGGGGGCTATGGCACTGCGTCAACAGCTGGTGGGAAACCCATGGAAATTACTGGAACTCACACAGAAATCAATGTGGACAATGCAGTTGAAATGATAAAAGAAGCCAATAATATCATTATTACTCCGGGTAAGACTCTCTTGACTTATACAGCAAGATGTTCAGAGGATATATTATAAAAAAAAAGATCCCAACCAAACAAAACCACAAAACAAACCAAAAAACTGTAGCCTGAAGATGCAGCATGGCAGCAGCACATAGAATGTTGACTGGGTCCATGTGATTTGTTTTTGTTCCTGGGTCAGTTATCATTCCTCTGTGCAGAGATGTGTACCACTTAATTTTTCTCTGTGTATATCTCTTCAAAGTTTGTCCTTTTTATTTGCATTTTAAATTCTTCAGAACAAAGGCTTTTTTTTTGTAAATTAAGCTTACACCACAACAGCTGTACAGAGGATTAACTGTGAATTTCCAAGCAGTACCACAGTATGAGGGGTACTAATACATCTGTCTGTTAAATTCCTGAAAGACGGGGTTTTGTTTACACTTCTCATGTACATGCTCAATTCTGCATTGGTTTATGACAAAAAAAAAAGGGGGCAGAAGACCCCCATCCAAAATGTAGTTGATATAAATACTGTAATTAAAGTAAGAAAACCCAGCCTGAAATCCAATAGCTGAGTTGTCTGAAACTATTATGTTGGCTGTTCATGTTGTTCAGTAGCACATTCCCTGGCAGGAAAACTCAGGTAGAGGACAGTTCAAAACTTCTCCTTCAACTGAATGGCACAACTATCGTGTTAAACTCATTTTAGCACTGGAATGTGAAGAATGCTAAAATACAAAGTCATCTTTCATTTTGCTTCAACTTTAATGAGACCATCAGTGAGGCAGGGTTCTAGTGTGGGAAGTTACCTTTGTTTCTAGTGAAGCTTGCACCATCTTCAAGGAGTTTGCCTCTTTCTCCTATGGTCAAACCTTGAGAACACCATTAATAATACATGCTCTTTTTTTTTCTTGTGGGTACAGTCACTCTGATGAATTAGCTCAGACAGTAAGACAGAAAAGATTATTTGCTGCTAAAAGCCATATCCAGCTACTGGATTTGCATTACGCAGACTGAAATTCTACTGAGGATAATGGTTGTGAAGTAATCTAGCAACTGCCCTTTTATCAAGTTTTCAAAATACCTGTCTGAAACATCCTTTTCAGGTAGAGAAGGGAACGTGTCTTTTTGTAAAGGTGAAATTAGTTGCTTTTGTAGTTTGACTGGTCAAATCACTGCACTGTAAGCAGTCAGGAGATCAAAAAAGAGATTAAATACAGTGGTCAGGCTGTGAATATATGAGAATCTGACGTGTGTGTATTTATTTATTTTTAATTATAAGAGCTTCTCTTTGGGTGGAAGGTACTGCAACTAGTCTTTCTGCAATAAAACAGGAAAATAGGTTAATATTTTGAAATTCTTTCAGGTTATGGTTTGTGTGCAGCAAAAGCTCAGTACCCAATAGCTGATCTGGTGAAGATGTTGAGAGAACAAGGGAAAAACGTCAGGTAAGTGCTTTCCTTGATGAAAAGTATTACAGCTGTTTTGTTGTGTTTTGGTTTTTTCATTAAAACCCCCTAGAAAGTCTCTAGTTTTGGTTTAATATTTTTTTAACATTGTCAGAGGCACAGAATAGCAAAGTTAAAGAGATTTCTGGATTGTCTAGTTCATACAGCCCCTTTGCTCAGACCAGAATCAACTGGAGAAGTTGCCTAGAATCTTGTCAAATTGGATTTTGAATATCTTGTCTCCAGAGATGGAGAATGACAGCCTCTTTGGGCAGTTTCTTGTGATGTTCAGTCATACTTAGGGTACAACTGGTTTTTCCATATTTCAGTTTGCAGCTTTGCCTCTTGCCTGTTCCCTGGATACCCCTGAGAAGAATATGGCTCTGTCTTTTTTATTGCCCTCCATTTGTATTTGTACACAGCGATAAGATTCCCTTGATCCTTCTCTTCTGCAGGCTGAAGAATCCCAGTTTTCAGCCTCTCTTGTGGCAGATACTCCAAACCATTAAGCAACTTAGACCTACACTTACAGGGTTCCCATAAAATTTTGCTATTGCAAGCAAGAGTGCTATTAGAGATCTCTAAGTATTGAATGAAAGGATTATGGGAGTGGATGTCTCCACTGTCATGAATTTATTCTGTTGGAGTGCTGCTTCAAAAAGCAGAGATAATTCTTAGGTTGCCAGTATTGGCCTCAAGTCCTTTCCTCCTTCAGTTTTTCTGTAGACCTTATAGATTCTGAAAGTACTGGAAAGCAAACGTTATGTCTTTCTTGCTGATCATTTGAAATTTTGCTTGTTTTCTAATTATGATAACTTAATATTTTAAAATCAATAGAGGCTTAGTTTTCATTTCAAACAAGGTGTTTTGGCAGATGCTGGTTAGCTGATTCTCTGATTTCCATATGTTTATTTCAGTTAGATGGTGACTTCCGTTTGGAATCAGTACTCTAGTAATTAGCGTTTTTTGGTTTTGCTTTTCTTCTTCCACTACTTTTCCAACCTTACTAAAAAGTTGCATGTAAACTTTTGCAGTGTGTTACAGCATTGTGTTGGACAACAGCAGAGTTCTAGGGTTTAGCGGCAATTACTTGTTATTGTTTAACCAGGATTTTGCAATTTTTCATATAAAATTGCTTTATGAATGTATTTGTTCATGCATACATGAGAAATGAGGGTGTGTGGTGGTGTATTTGGTTCCTGGAGCAGTCTTCACACCTTGTTTCTTCATGTTTAGCAACAGCTCTGTGTGTGTCCAGATTGTATTACAACATTTGAAGATGCCTTAGTTGTGCAACAAAAAAAACCCTTTCATGGCTAATGTGATGACAGTCTTGTATACTTTTGGCTTTTCTTTCAGTGCTTCTGTGGGGGGTTAACTTTTTTTTGACCAACCTTGGTGAAATAGAAAAAATATTGGTTTTGCCTTTTATGTTGGCTTTGCAAGGGAGAAAAGTGAATGAGTCCTTGAAATAAATGGCTTCTACTTGAAATGAGTCAGTTTCAGGAAGGGATCACTGCAGTGGTTACCTAGTATTTTAATGAAATAAATCTGTATTTACAGTTTGTGGTAATTCAGGCCTTTCATCACTTTGCTGAGCTTCCATGGTGTTCATTGAGTGCAGCTGTTGTCCTCTGGTTTCAGTAGGCCCGGAGTGCCTCGGGACCCTAATACACTCACCATCCAGATGTAGTGACACTCTCACACACACACTGTGGAGGGCTGCCAGCATGGACACAGGATTGCAGCAGTCTGTAATGCCCATCGTGTGCCAAGAAAAATTGTGACTGTCATATGGTCTGGTTTTTTGCTTCATGGCTCACCACTGATCCAGAGAAGCTGTTGTTTTAATTTGCTTCGCCTATGGCCATAACATTCTCAGTGAAGACCACAGATTATATAACATGATGCGTAACCTTTGACTAGGATTTAAATTTAGAAATACAGGAGAGTTTTTGGAAACTTTAGACTGTTTTAGTTACTCAGTTGCATAGCTAACTTCATTGCTCACTTGAGATGGTCTTGCAGCAGATCACATCTTTAATGCATTAGTAAAGTCACAGAGAAAGCTGGGTATTACTGAGCCTTGAGTATAGCTTTCCCTTGTCATGGATGGATAAACAACAAAACTTTTTATAGGCTAAATCCCATAGCCCCCAGAATCTACTGGCCTTGGAGAGGAAATGGCTGATCTACAAATGGTGTTGTATTTCTGCAAAGTTAGAAGTAAGTAAATTGTTGAAAGTTCTTGCCTTACCAAAGTTCATCAGCCATGTTATGTTGTTTGTAGAACCCTGGTTGTGAAATTCCAGTTTTTTCTAGATAATAAAATTATATTCTGTAGCAATTTTGTATATAGAAATATAATTACAGTCTAAAACTGTATGTTGTCATATATGCAAGGGTTGTTGATGCTCTCCATATCCACATCAAGTCAACTGTCCTAGTTTTTACCACAGTATGACTTTCCTGAGACGTTCTCTATCAATGTGTTTTGTTTTCCCGCATACTAAGATGTTCTGGGTAAGAAAAATGCATTTTTGTATGGTAGGACTCTTAAAATTGTGCTTTGTGCAGACTTTCTAAATAATTTCATAGTTAATAAGTTGATTTTCTGGTAATTCATGGTTAAGAGATATGCACAATGCCTTTTTAACAGCCTTTCAAAGTAGTTGCTAACAAGTTAGTGTTTTGGTTTGGGGTTTTTTTAGCCTACTTTTTATAGGTAGAGATCTTGAAGGACTTGGATTTCTGTCTTTTGATGGTGGAGAATGTAATTACTTTTGAACACATGAAAACAAGTTTTCTACATTTTTGAAAATGTGGTACTATTGATTTAGTGTTGTACCTGTGTTTTTTGATTTTTTTTTTTGATTGATTCTGCAGTGGCTGAGCTCTAATCAAATGTGTTTAGGGTTCTGTTTTTTTCCTCCACTGTTTAATTTCTTGAAAATAATATAACGTGTGCATGGGTATCAGTTATACATTTATCTGCAAATTCATAAGTAAGACTGATTACCTACAATTGTTTATGGTATCAGTTTAAAGCCATCATCTATTGTGGGTCTATGCCGCAGTGACCACTCAGCTGCCCGGGAGCCGAGCAGGCGGCATGCCATGGAGTGCCCGGACTACAGCTGTGGGATCCCCTGCTGGGATTCTCCAGGGCTGAGGAGGGACTGACTCAGGCAGTGGCCGAGAATGGAGAGTTGCTCTGAAGGCTCAGAGAGGAGCAGGCAGCAGTCGCTGGTAAATGCGGCGGCGAGGGTAAAAGAGCGAGAGGGGTCTCTGGTATGGGGTTCCAAGGCTTTATTGGTGGTGATGCACTTGAAGGGCTCCAGGGACCGAAGACCAACAAAATGGAGGGACAAGGGCTTATATAGGGGGAGGTACAAGGGGGCGGAGAGACAACCAAATACCAATGGAATGAGGGCTGGGAGGCGGAGAGGACAAAGAGTGGCAAGGGATAAACCAATGGGGAGGGCAAGGGGAAGAACAAGAGAACAGGGGACCAATAGGGTGCCAAGTAACATAGAAGATCCTAGAACATAACCATATGAGGGACAAAGCATACATATTCAAAGATTCATACATAAAACAGGGTGGGAAAACAGCAAACCAACCAGAACTAAGGGATTTACATGTTAGCGCAAGGCCTAGTGGGAAGTCACCCTAACCAGGGGAGAGCTCGGGCTCTAAAACTCCTCAAATACATAAAAGCGCACTGCAACAGGTCTACATGAAAATTTAGAAGAATTTTAAAGGATGAGCTGTTAAGATGCTGTCCCCAAGCAGCCTCAACACATGCATAGCTCACACGTGCAAGATGAGAATTACCATCACTGGTGAGAGGCAGCATAGGAGCAGTGTGTGCTGGTGCAGGTTTCTGGGAAGCTGGGTCACACACAGCGCAAAGCACATACTTATGTGTCAGCTCTTGGTTTGTTGTAATCGACTTTAGCATATGGGTTCTGACTTATTGATGCTGCAGATGAAGGGACAGCTGGAGTCCAGCAGGTCTGTTTAGCACCAGTGCTTTATTGATGTAGTTACAGCTAGCAAACCATGCAGCGCCTGATGGCTTCTGCAAGGATGCAGCTATAGCTGTGTGCTCCTGGGGGAGTATTGTCGGTGTGCTGTTGGTTCCACATGGGTCAGCTCGCCTCTGGATGACCTTGCTAGGTCAGTGTATGATGCTTTGTGGAAGCAGAGTCTTGTTTTTTGCCTGTAGTTAGGTTCTTGGGAAGGCTATTGCACTGAGCTGGATCTTGCCCCTGCTGTCATAAATCATAGTTGCTGGAAATAGGGAGCCAGTATCAGCCCTCATTTAAATGTGTGTAATTTAGCTGTCTAACTCAATTTAAATTTAACTGACGTGACTGCAGGTGAGTCACTGAGATTGGTCCATGCCATAGGGCTGGTTTTGGGGCATATGTTGCCTTAGGCATGACAGCAGGTCTAAACTAGCTAGGCTAGCTCTGTGTGTTGATGCTTGTAACCTATAGTGTCACCCATATATGTGATGAACATTATACCATGAAGCTCTGAAGTCATGCTGCACTGCAGCAGTGACATGGCAGAATTCAAGCTGTGGAATATCTGAATGATGCTCTTTTCTGTTCATCTAGTTTGTTGGTGGTTTTTTTACCTTCCTGTTACCTAGAATAATGGATTGCTGTTTGTACTGAAAACAGAGCTGCAGAGAGGTGTCTAAATAAAGTGAATGAGATGTGAGGAACTGTAAGTGAGGCAAAACCCTTGGGAAAATGCAGCATTTAAAGTGTTGAGTAAGCTAAATTAGGCACCAGCCAGATGTTACTTTGCCCTGCCCAGCTTTGGTATAATGACAGGAACCCTATCTTTACATGGGTGAAGTGATCCTGAAACACTTCTGTACTGGGTTAGCTGCTGCTCTTCTGAGCCAGCTCTTTCAGTATTGATTACAAGAATGTTATCCAGCAAGTGGTCATAAAGATAGATACTGACTTTATGAGCTGTATGAGAAGTAATTTCTATTCTGAGATTTTTTAGTCATTTTTCATGCTATAGTTGTCTTTTTGATATTACTAACTTCATACTACTTCTGCCACCTTCAGTCCTTTCTATCCCCCTCAACTCCAGATGAAGTGTTTTCTGTGCTGAAAGTGCTAGATATGTGTATGTCAGGAGTTTAGATATTTACTCTACATTTAAAATAAAATGCTGCACTTTTTGTATTACTTGAAAAAGTTCAAAACATAAAGTTGTGTACTGTGTTGTCTTTATAAAACTAAAAGGTATGCGGTAGAGGCTGGTTAAAAAAGTTGAATGTCCTTGCTTCATGCTGTTTATCTATGAAGTGTGAGTAGTGAGTTGATGTATTTGTAATTACTTTAGTGTTTGACAGTTGTTGGTGGTAAGCAAGCCCCACCTTATGTTGTCAGGGTCAAAAAAAAAAATTCCAGGTGAATTCTGTGTTTCAGTGAAATACCAGAATAATGTTTCAAGTCATACACAACCTGATGGTGACTATGTGTTGTGGTTTAAGGATTCTTCTTGATTTATAAAGAAACCAGCCAACCTAAGGTAGTTCCTGTATAACTGATGGCAAAAGAATATCAAAGAAACTTGGCAATTTTTCACTTGGAAGCATTTTTACCATAAAACATGTTTCTCTTTAAAATAATTTCTGTGTTAAATTTTTGACTGTGAATGAGGTTCATGTTATGAACATCTGAGAGAGCATATGTAACAAAATGTTCCTGCTGAAAAGCACATAGCTTTGAAGCACTGCTGCTGTTGTGAGTTGGAAGCAAGATTGCTGCTTCTGTTAGACATGTTATGAGCCATCAAGGATTTTAGGTATCTGTCTTCCATGGTTACCTGAATTCTGAATTCTGCTTTCTATTGGACAGGCTGATCTCACTCCAGAAGTGTGTAAATGTTACCTTGTGACATAATGAGAGCCTTAGAGGAGCTATATTTTTAAACTATTCTTTTTTGACATTCTTGCACATCCAATTTCAAGTAGTACTGGCAAGCTACTGTCATATTTGGTTAACAGACTCTTACAGGCAGACTTTTGGGAGTCACTTCAATATTTGTCCAAAAAAGCTTTTGTATGAGCAGCTTTCTCAAACTTTGTGAATACACAGTATGTGGTTTCAGGCAGAGACTGTCAGAAGTCTCTAACTACTGATGGTTCATGCCATAACTCTTCCTGCATGAAGATAATTTGTCCCTTTCTTTTCTTCTTTGCTTGCCTCTTGCCAGGAATGGTGAAGTCAAAGGTGAAATTCATTCTCTTGGCAGCTTAAATTTTGGCTTTCCAGACCTTGAAATAAGATTGTATGTGTATATAGTACTTAATAGAAACCTCACGAGTATTTTGTTTTGTGTATTGCCAAAGCAGCTTTGGTCACAAAGGCACTCAAATAATTTTATTAGACACAAAAGAGAATTTTGTTGGAAAATCTATTTTCACTGCCAGAGGAGTGATGAGTTTTCTCAAGGGTACTTCAGAATAAGAGTTCTCCTACTGTACTGTTGGTGATCAAATTTGGTATACTTAAGGTCTATCTGCAGTACTACACATGGCTTGTGTTACTGAGTGGTGTGAAACGTAAGCTGTTAGTAATTTGTGCGGTATATTTGCTCTCCCTCTGATTCTAGGTATTATCCTTTGCAACAGGATCCCAAATGTTTACTAGCTGAATAAAATCTATTCCTTTTCTTCTTTAGAAGCATTCCTTTTAAAACTAGCTTTTATCCTTTTGTTTGACCTGGAGCTTAAAGTTGTAGTATATCTAGTATTATGTAGACTAATCATATGTCCTTAATTTTGTTGCTGGAGTTCCAATTGTCTCATTTTTGTATTGTATTAATGTTGCCTTGATGATGGACTGCTCAGTTGCCCATTTAAGGATGTGTTTGTACAGTCTTCAATTCACAAGTGATCTGTGTTGGTTGGACTGTGACTTGTGGTCCATCAGTGATGTGTTATCCATTCCCATCGCAGTGGAGTTGAAAACAGAAGTGTGTGTCATGGCAAGTTGATTTATTAGTCCTTTTCTCCTTTCTGAAGAAGTCTGAATTACTTTCATTTAATTCCTGACTTACTTGGATTTCTGTTCAGAAATTTCTGTTCCAAAATCCAAGAATTCAAAAATCCACTTTTTTTCTTTACTGTTTTCCTTCTCTTCCAAAGTATATGTAGGCTTCTGAATTAAACATTAATCTTCAGCCCCATACAGTGTTCATCTGGGGCACTTCTGGCATGCGTGAGTCAGCATTCCATCTGGTGATAGCTCCAGAAATGGAAAGACAAGAAAGTCTACAGGACAGTAGACATGGATACGCCTTGCTTGTAAGGGCCAGTAGATGATCAGAAGAGTACCAACAGGAAACAAGATTTCCTTCTAACCAAATATGTCTTTGGTGGTTGCAGCTAAACCAGTTTAACATCTCCATTCTGGGTTTTTTGGGTTTTTACTCTAAGAGAATTGCATGCATGCCTGAGCACCCCAGGTGCCACCCTGTCAGTCTGTCTGAAGTTTTAGTAACTCATGAGCAGTGTATTTTCTATCAGTTGTTTTTGAGCTGTTCTGAAAACATTTTTTAAAATGTTTATGCTTAAACTGTTACAGTTTCTTAGCTGTCCACCTTTTCACTCCCCCTCCTTTTTTTGTCCCCATTTTGTTTCCTCCTAAGGTCAATCATGAGAAGAAAGTGGTGTGTTAACCTAATTCAGCAAGGCATTGTCTTGAAGTAGAGTCCCTGTTAATTTTTCTGTTGGATTGAAGTGTTTCTTCGTACAAGTGTTTCTTGTACATACTCTAGAGATACCTGAGTCAATAAAATCATTTGCCAAGGGCATTTCTAGGTCTAGGAGAGGTTTTGCTTCAGAAGGGTGGCATGGTCTCCTACATTTTTCATGGTGATTTTATTTAGTCTGTAGTGTTTTCAGTGATGTAAAGGACCTGAAAAACATATTAATATGGATGGTAGTTTTGCAGTTAAACGGTTCATTTGTAAAAGTCCAAAAGAATCTGTCAGAAGACTTGAAATATGGTACTGCTTGGAAGCTGAACTGTTAAAGTTTAACAGTTTCATTTTATTAATTGCCATTTGTACTTGTACTTAAGAACTTCTCAGTCTTGTAAGTCACGGGTGACAATTTTAATGTATAAGACAAAGTGGTCCAAATTTTTTAATGGGGTTTGTTCCCTTTTAGGTTTGGTATTCACCCTGTGGCTGGCCGTATGCCTGGCCAGCTGAATGTACTACTAGCAGAGGCTGGCGTTCCCTATGATATTGTACTGGAAATGGATGAAATCAATGAAGACTTCCCAGGTTAGCACGTGAGCCACAAGTTTCCAGTAGACTGGGTGATTTATTTGATTTTGGTTTTGCACTGTACAGGGATTTTTAATAATAGAAAGTCAGGAAGTCAAGCCATTCAGTTTCTCTTTGTAGAGGACTAGAAGTCTTTTTTGGTGGGGAGGACGTGGGGAGAAGCCTTTTGTTTTAATTGCTTGTAGCTGTGAAATAAATTGCAAATGCTGTATCTTTATTATCTCTGTTATGGCTCCGTCCTCACGGAGGAAAACTATTGTAACTTCTTTAGGTCAGGTATTGTGGATAACTTGACCCTGTCATGCCTTGCAAACCTGTATAGCATTGTACTGGCAACTTTTTGCTTTCTTACATCTTCATTTAAAAGGCAGAATGTTGCCAGTAAAAGGTTTTTCAGAAGAATATTCAAAAGAAAAGCCAGGTGCAAAAAAATTTGAAAGTGATGAGACTATGTGTGTATTCAACCACATTTAAATATCAAAAAAATTTAAATTTTGTCTAGCAGGGAGGCCTGATGAGACCCTTCCTTGGAACTGGGTTGTGGGTGATTGCAGTTTGTTGGAGGTACCTGGCAGCATATTTGAACTCTCACATATAATTTGCCCAAGAAGTTTGTAAAAGACTTGTGTGCATACTGTCTCCTTAAATTTTTGTAGAGTACTTAACCATTAGTACTAACCATTTATTCTTCTGCCTAAAAATATGAGATTTAACACAAAAAATGTGCATCAGCCTCGGTGTTCAGATTTCAGATAATTTTTCATCAGTGTCATTTTCTTTGTCTTGCTGCAGAAACTGACTTGGTCCTTGTAATTGGTGCAAATGATACAGTTAATTCAGCAGCTCAGGAAGATCCAAACTCTATCATAGCTGGAATGCCGGTTCTGGAGGTCTGGAAGTCCAAACAGGTGAGATTAACAGAGCTGAGTTATCACCTACCTTTGGCAAGCTTTTAAAAACATGGTTTATAGGATAAGCTAACAAGATTCTCCCGCTATTCTGGTTTCCACAAGAAGCTTCTGTCCAAGTTGTCCAACACAACAGTCAGTGCTTTGCAAGTGTGATGCACTGTTTGTGATTTTATAATCATCATCAAGGGCTTTAGTGAGACTAATGATGACTGCAATAGAAAAGATCAATTAGAGTGCTTCTACTAGGATGTGATTAGAATAATTGGTGGTCTGCTTGCATCTGCAGCCCTGAAACATTTCTGTACAAATACCTCTTCTGTTGAGTTTATAGTTGACAACTTTAATGCTGAGGTGGAAATACAAGAATTAATAATATGCTTAAATAAAGTAAAAAATAATAATTAAAGAACAACTAACACCCCCCAAAAAAACCTAAACAAAACCCCAAAACAATGCATGGCTGAGTTGAATAGAGAGCTTAGACTGTCCAGGTTGAACCAACAGTTTAGTTACCTTAACAGTTTTGCTCTGATCTAACATACATGTAACTTGTGTTTCCTTCATGTGAAATCTTTGATACCTTGTTGTGAATGCAGTGCTGGCCTCAGTTGTTCTGTGGGTTATCCATTCAAGTACTCAGTTATGGGCACATCTGTTTATCAGCAGTGTGTGTAGCTATATATTGCAATTTGAGAAATAAACATGAACATAATTAAGATAAGCTTCTCATTTTCTCTGCTGAAGGTGCCATGGTTAACTAATTTGACATTTAATAGCTAAAACTGGCTGAAACTTATTTTATTTTTTTTTATGTCCCATGGGCCCTTCAAAGTTAAAGTCTCAAAACCCTTCCGTGTTACGGTATCAGTGCACATCTTGCTTTGACTTTATTACATGGAATAAAGTAAATGCATGTGTAATGTCCACAATCTCTTCGTCTGAAATATAACATTGTATTTAACAAGAAAATGTTTCTGAAATTGGTCTGGATATCAATTTATCTTCTATATTAAAGTTCGAGATACAGCTTCATAGCAGTGAGCACTCTGTTTTGGTCAGAGGTGTCTCTTCTTCTTCCTTCATTTGTGGAGGTTGGTTTTGTGTTGTCTTTGTTTGAGGAAGGGTGGTGGCTGTGTGTTATGCTGTTTCAAACGTGAACTCTTTGTGCAGGTCATTGTAATGAAGAGATCTTTGGGAGTTGGTTACGCAGCAGTGGACAACCCCATCTTCTACAAGCCCAATACTGCCATGCTCTTGGGAGATGCTAAGAAGACCTGCGATGCCCTGCAGGCCAAAGTCAGGGAATCCTACCAAAGCTAAATACTAATTTGTATTCTGCTCATGTTTCCGACTACAGTTTTGTCACAGAGATCACAGAAAATGAGAGGCGGAAGAATCTCTCACTGTCATAAGGCAGCTGGCTTTTGGAGAAGACTGCATTGACTCCTAGGAGATGTAGTTCGGTCAGGGGATATAGACTTTTATAAAAAGATGGGCAGATTAGCCCTTCAAACTAAATCTCCAATGAGACAATGCATAAAAGAATGAAAATGTTCTCTTTAACGTCAACATTATGCTGTTATGAGAAGGAACTAATAACTCGTAGCCATCTTTAAGTAGTTACTGACTTCCTTCTCCTTACTGTCTGTACTTCTGTCATGGAAACTCACTAAAAAATACTGTGCCAAAACTGTATTCAGTCTTATCATCAAAGCTGTTTTTTGGCTGGTGTGGACAATGCAACTGTTGATTTCATCAAAACTTAAAAATAAATTTCAAACAGATGCAAGCAGAAGCAAGTCCTTGCATGTCCCTTTGAACTCAGGACATTCTCTGAAGTAGATGCTTACATGATATGAGATCTCAGCATAATGTTTTTTCTTTTGGGGATTGTATGGATGCTGTGAATCAGGAACATTTTAGGAAAGTTACTTTTCTTTAAAATATGGTTCCACTTTTTTATGGTGCACACTTACGTTAAATGAAACACAGGATATCAGGCAATTGCCAAGTAATCTTCAAGTCTGACAAGGAAATGTACATTTACTTGCACTGCTTAACTATTTTAAGCAGCTGCTAAATTCTCCATCTTTTCCAGTCATTGCCTTTTTAAGTGTCTGAGAAAAAATATGGTCCAGTTCTGCACAGGTAGAACATCTTGCATACCTGATCTGTTCACAGAATTTGGACCACAGTGTTTCAGTTTGTTCACTTAGACTTTTAATTGTATGTCCAACTTTAAAACTTAGTGATGCTTTCTTAATTAATATTCTTGTGATGATGAAAAAAACACTTTTGAACTCTCCCTCTCTGTTCTCTTGTGAGATCCCACCTGGATTGCTGTCTTCAGCTCTGGGGCCCCCAACACAAGAAAGATGTTGACCTGTTGGAACAAGTCCAGAGGAGGCCACTAAGCTGATCACAGGGCCTGAGTACCTCTTCTGTGAACACGGGCTGAGAGAGGTGGGATTGCTCAGCTGGGAGAAGAGAGGGCATTGGTGACACCATATAGCACCTTCCAGTACCTAAAAGGGGCAGAAGAGAGCTGAAGAGGGACTTTTCACATGGGTGTGTAATGATAGGACAAGGGGAAATGACTTCAAACTGAAGGAGGGCAGGTTTATATCAGTTGTTAAGAAGAAATTTTTTACTGTGAGGATGGTGAGGCACTGGGACAGGTTGCCCAGAGAAGTTGGGGATGTTCCATCTGTGGAAGTGCTCATGACCAGGCTGTATGGGGCTCTGAGTAACCTTGTCTAGTGGAAGGTTCCCTGCCCATGGGGTTCCAGTTGGAACTGGATGATCTTTAAGGTCCATTACAATCCAAACTATTCTATGTTTCTATATTTAAGATGCTGGAGTTCATTAGAGTTTTTCTCAATAAATAAGCTATTGTTTGGACAGCATAGAAACATGCTAAACTTAAAATCCAGTGTTTTGATTATTTGACTTCTCACTAATCTAATTAAAAGCACTGTTTAATTTCCATAATAAGTCCAGCAAAGTTAAATTATTACATAGATTGCTGTTTTGTTTTTATTATATTAAGTATACTTGAGTGAAATTCAAATATTTGCTTAATAAGATGAATTTGTCATATTTCCATAATGATGTAGCAACTGTCATGGTGACAATAGAAGTAACTGTTCTTGTGTTAGAAAGCATTCATATCTAGAGAAGACAAACTATTATGAAGTAAGTCTTGAAATTAATGCATCTTGGTCGATAGAACAAACCTTTTTTTAATTACACAATGCATAGAGACCTCATATAAAATACAGTATATCTTCTTGGCTACCTCTGTTTTTATGTGAAGATCACTTAAAACACAGATTTTGAATAGGTAATACATTAAAAAATGTAACAATATACAGCAGATCTATCACTTTTGCAGATCTCTTTTCTATGATTTGTCAAAAAAGTTATCATGCAAGCATTAATATGTTGTATCCTGCAGGAAAAGGCTTGTAACTGAATTTTAATTTAAAACATTGTGACAACTGTATTTGACTTAGCATGTATGGCCTTTTGATTTCATTGTGTTCAACTTTTACTTCAGGTCTGCAGAAAATAGGAGGGAAATGGGAGAAGAGGGAAGACAAAGAAATAATTCTCCATCTCTCTCCCTCCCAACTAAGCAAAAAAAAAAAGGGGGGGATTTGAAGGGATCTAACATCCTAAAGCATTAATTTTTGTCTTATCAAACTGGCTGCAGTATGCATCATGTCTCTGCTCATAGGTAGCTAGTAAAAGATCTAGCTTTTCTTTGAAAAATAGCAAACAGGGGAGGGGGAACACTTTTTCATTTGTACTCAGAAAAAACCCCATACTGTTACTTTGGATCAATAGTACCAGGGTTCTCTTTAATATGTGCTTTGCCATGGAACACTAGATAATTGTTGAAGTGCTAATAAAATGCAGTTATTTTTCTCTGTTGATCACTGTCTTTGTTCTCTCCTGTTGTGTTTCCTGAGTAGTTAACTAGTCAAAGATTACTTTTGAAAGTTAAGAGAATCAAAGTGCTGCCAAAGGATGTTGAGATTGAAGGCTGTAGTGAATTGAAACCATAGTAAAATAATATATATTTTTTAAATTTTCCTTAGTTCTTTATATTTTTTCCTTTTAGGTATGATTGCCACCCAACTGTAGGAACTTCCCTTAGTTTTTCTAGTAAATGAAGAGGGTTAGACAATTGGGAGTGATTGAACAAGATACGTGTGGCTTTTTTGAGATTAAGAAGAGAAAAGAAAGCTGTAATAACTGACTGGTCTGAGTGGTTTATTTTCCAGTGGCTGAGGTGTGAGATGAATCCTATCCCTTTGAGCCAGGTGCCATAAAACTTTGCTTCAGTTGTTATTTAGGTCTTCAAGACTGTTGAGTTGATTGCTGTGATGATTTCAGTTTCTACCTTCAAAGTGAGTGATAAGTGAACAATTTTAGCCATCTGACAGTCTGTTCACAAGTCTGACATGCAGCTTTCATGTTTTCCTCAAACTTCAGTAAAGCCCAGACTGGAGGTCTCTTCCAGAGGCTGCAGCCTGGCATTGACTCATGGAGTAACCTGTCTTCCCCCTTGGAGTATCCCACCTGGGGATCAAACACACAGAGCCTATGGGTTTGTAGCATGGCAGAGGGTAAAGATCTAGTCTATATGCTGTGGATCTGCCTGCTGCTTTGAAGGTTTTCCTCTCTCTACCCTATTTCCAGCTTCTTATTATCACCCAAGAGGTATTTAGGCTGCCTCAAGCAGGCTATGACAGTCTGATCAGATCATGGCAAAGCAGTGCAGCAGGAACACGAGTATGGAGGACACTCATCTCTATTCAGCTGTGGAACTTTTGCAGTTTGCAGTGTCTGTCCATGACTTGCTGAGACAACTTTAATATTTGCTGGGTTTTCTTTTTCTTCTTTCCTTTTTTACTTTTTTTCCACCCTTTTGTTTCTTTTTAATACAAATTGTTGCATTACTAACGTTACAGAGAAATTTAGTTTGGAAAGATCCACTAGAAATAATTTGGCTCAGTTCCCTGCTGAAAACAGGTCCAATTTGATTAGAGTGGTATAGACTTTCATTTGAATGTCTTGGTGGAAATTTCAGCCTCACTGTCATTACAGTGTTTGATTCTTCCAGCTGGGAATAAATTATTTAAAAAAAAAATTAATTAGAATTTCCTTTTTGACTATAATTAGAATTTCCTTTACTGGAACTGCCTGCAACTTTGTGACAGTTGTCCCAGGTTTGCCCAGTTGTCCCAGTCTCCAGCAGCATTTCACACCCTTTTGCAGGCTGATGTGCTCCCCCATCTCTGGAATGCATTAATTGTGCAAGCATCCAGTTTATTCTGCAATACCCACCTGCTGTTCTTGTCTTAGACAAACCACACTGAACACCAGAAGCAGCTGACAGGGAGGGGATGGAGGGGATGCGTGAGGGGAGGATGAACTGAAAACAGAACTAAAGCCCAGCTATCTTTCATCATTGTTCCACTCTTCTTGAGCCAGTGACTTATTTAGATCAGAAATTAAATTTAACTTTATAAAAATGGTATTTCTGAGAAACACATTTCTTACTTACTGGCTGAGAAGTACAAAATTTTTTTCACTGTTAAATTGGCTTTGAATTTTTTTGTAAGTAGGAGAATTTTACTGTTTACAAAATGACAAGGTTTCTGTTTTGTGATCTATCAATCTACCTCTGAGATTCTTGCTTTAGTCTATGATGTGGTTTCTAAAATTCCAATCTAATGAGTCATATGTATCCTACTATTTTGGTTTCATGCAGCAAGCATGTAATTCTGGTCCATTCAAATAGAGAAATTGGGGACTGAACCTGCTTCTGTATTTTAGTTTGAATTTTAAAAATGGCATTTGGAGTTTTATCCACTTGCTAGGTTTTGGGTTCTGTTGCAGAGCACTCTTGGAGAACACAAATTGGATGTTTTTGAAACTAAGGAGATATTTCAGCACAATGAAGGAACATTCAGTCTGTAGGACCAGATTAAAGGTCATCCATAGTAAATACCCTTAAACAAATAGGAATGGATTTCACATCTTCAGCACAGAAGGCCTTGTTTGCTAGGTTTGTTTCTAGAGTGCCAAAATGGCTGCTGTGGTAGTCTCCCAGATGTACAGTGCAGGAGACAGAATGAGGGGATATATTTCAGTTTCTTTCATTCTAAGGCTCTGTTACTTGTAGTAAGTAAACTTAACATTTAAATTCAAAGAAGCATGCCAAATCAATGTTTTGCACCACCAGCACATGTAAGCTTTTGTGTAAGCTTTCAGATTCTGGAGGAAAACTTTACAGGAGGGAATTTGAATACTGGAAGATCTGTGCTCTCTGTTCTGTACCTAAGCAGTGCAGTTCAAATACTCATTTCATAAGACTTGCAATGAGTATTGTTCCATCAATATGATTAGTGTGGGGTGGTTTATGAATAAATAAATTGCAAATGATAATAGCTTGCATAATCCGACTGCTCTGCAGCTGCCCAGAGGATATATTGCATTGCTGTTTTAGGCTATTGGGATATGTGGTTCTTCCTGAGAGGAAGATACATACTTAGTCCATTTTCATAAATGGACTTAGTAATAGTTGAAGCTCCAAGTTCTCTAAAGGTGATGTTTTGGAGCAGCAGAAACAATCCTAAAATATTAATTTAAGGTACTACTTGAGAAATTAGGGGACTAATTCATAGCCCTTATTCCAAGGTGATCATCCTAAGGATTTCTAAGGAAAGAGCATTTTCTCTAGCTGCAAAGATAGCAAGGAATTTTAGCTAATGAGGAGACAGCAACCAGGAAAAATTGTTAGAGGAAACAACTATTCTGCTTTCTCTAATTTCACTTTTGCCTGGAGACAGATTTTTGCCTGAGAGTGAGTGGGATCATATTCTTCAACTGAACATATGCAGAGCGAGTTTTGTGTTCTTCTTTTAATGGAAGTTCATTGGTTTTGTTTTTCCCTATACATTCCAGGACTGGATGTAGACCTCTACATCACTCCGAAACCTGGCACTTCAGCATCCAATTTTCTGCACAGCCTATATAAATTACACGCTAATACCCATTTTTACTCACTTGTTAGAGAAATGGCTGTGTAAATTCCACATTACTAATTTCTAAATTCACACCTCTTGACACATTTTTGAACTGTGCAGACTATACTTCTGCAAAGCAGTTTTAATTGGAAAAGGATATGAAAAATAGCTAAAACCTTATTTACCAACTAGAACTGGTTTTAAAATATTATGTGAACAAGGTACAAAATATGTCTGTTACTCGTTTTGATAACAGGGTCAAAATGGGCCAGATGAGCAGGGGAAAGGAATTGTATGTCAGTGAATTCAATGAGTCATGCTGTAGAGATCAGACCTTTACCTCACATGTAAGTGTGGCTTTGACAATAAGGTTATACATGATGCAGTTCTCTTAGATGTGCTAAGTATGACATTTACTAAGTGTGATTAGACATGATACTGTGAAAAGGCCCTGTGTGTCTCCTGACCCATTTGTTCCTGTCCTTTGTTGACAAAACCCCATAAAACTGGTTATTATCCAGCCATTTCCCTATTAAAGGAAGCAACAAAGGAACTGGAGGACAGAAGGACTGAAGGGGCTTCACATTCAGTAAGAAGTGTCTTCTGAAAGAACACTGAGGTTGAACTCTAGCACAGCATGAAATTAAGTTATTCTATTACATGGTCAGTCTAACCCATAATTAAAAAAAAATCCCTAACAGAATGGAAACCAACAGCTAATGAACATAAAAAGCTCAAGCAGATGTTAAAGCTGTCTCATGCAGTAATAACTTGCAGTTGCCTATTACCCCTATTAAAACATTACAGATGTGGGTAAGAAAAGCCATTTGATTTTCTGATTTTATATTCTCAGAAGCTCATTGTTGTTATGGACCATGGTACAATGAACTTCAGTTTTCAAGAGTTTTTTTGGCGGATTTGTTGATGTACAGACACAACACAGGAAGTCTCTATAGACATATCAACAATCCTTATTTTTCACTAGCATTTTGTCCCCCAAAATAGCCTTTGAATGTTAGTTTAGTGAACCATCTAATTTGGTGTGATCGAATTATATCTGACTTTTGAAAGCTGAAAAAAGTGTAAAATATGCCAACAAATGTAATGTGCTATGTGTTGCTGTAATTTTCATGTCATATTGCTGATGTAACACTGACTTAATTTTTTAAATTTTCGGAGATATCATAAGCCACACTTCATACCTGGTGAATTCGATCACATGAAAAGTGTTAAGCTTATCCATGGAGCTGCTGAACTTTGGCTGTAGACCTTGGATCCACTTTTTTTTCTGCAGGATGATGTAGCAAGTAGCATGTGTTGCCTTTTTACCTACTCATTCCATTTTGTGTTTTTTGTGAAATTTTCATGACATTTGGTACTTAAATGCTAACTCTTTCTGAGGAATTTAATTTCTGTTGTGCATCTCAGGAACTAGTCATCTTGGCATGTTTTTTATGGAGCTGATCTTACAGGAAACCCTACAGTAGCCTCCCCTTACTGCCCTGTATCTCTAACTCTGCTGCCACATTTAGAAAAGAGAAAGAGCTTCCCATTTCTGCTGGACCAGCTGTTGTGGCTGTTCCTAAAATATTACTTGGCTGCTGCTCATTTGTCTTTACAGTGAGGGTGGTGAGGCCCTGGCACAGGTAAGTAAGCCCCTTATGTTCATTACAGATCTGAATAGAATAGATATGGCCTGAATGGGAGATGATATGAGTGAGAAACTTCAGGTCTCATGTGGAAACATGCCCTAGTGTATTGTGTTACTTTGGAATTATATAGTCTTCATTTCAGACATGCGTTGCAATTCCTCAGATTTGTTAAAGTTAATTTTATTAAAATTAATTTTATTAAGTAAAACAATGTTGGGATGAAGTTGAGGTGACGAAGACCAAAATACAGTTTGAAAACCTTAGTGTAATAAATGCTGTAACACTGCACATAAAAAGCCTTGCTTTGGTTATCCTGCAGATGTGCTGCATTGATCTCCCTAATGAATTGCAGTGTGCCCCTCTGAATAAGAAGGAAACGTCTGAAATTTTATGTCTTTTGTTGATGACATGAGAAATGAGAAAATTTTCAAGAGGGGACAAGTCTGACTTTTGTAACAGTCAATTCTCTTTCACTCTATTCAGGGACCAGCTCTGTGGCTTTGGGCTGAACAGTTAAATCTCAGTGTTTGGAGGGGCGTGATATCCTTCCATCTCAGAAAGTGTACAATGGCTTACAAACAGCAACCATTTTTAAGTAAAGTAAGTGGTAGCCTTAGCAACACATTGTTTCTGTGCATGCTTTCTTCCCAAAATAATTGTCTTCAAAATTGTCAGCTCTTAAAAAGAGAAAGAAGAAAGCTGCATCTTTTGCTAGCCAGAACCTGGAACACACATAGTGTACAGACTGGTCCCATGCTGCTCTTATGTTTGTAAGGTGGTATTCTACCCTTAGATCTTAATAAACCTGTAGCACAGCCTTCCATGGATAAACAGGTTCTCACTCCAAATATCTGCAAAAGCTTTTTAGCCTACTTGTCTCTTTAATTTAGGAATAAGTTCTAGTACATGAAAGACATATTTGAGAGGATGTTTTGTTAGAATTGTTCCTTCAGAAAATGCTTTTTTTTCCCCTCAAAAAATCCCATGCCGGTGAGATGCAAAAGTTAGTATCTGAGCCTTAGTTTTTAACCAGTATCTTTTTTATTCTGTCTTCAAATTATACTGATTTGACTCTCATCCAGACTTACCTAATGTATTACAAAGCTAGGACAGGGAAGTAGCTCAGGTTTTGATCAGTTTGACATTAGGTTTACCATACATTAAGACTTATGTTCTTTGCAGGAAATACCGAAGCATTCTGTCAGAGTTTAAATTCATTAATATTTTTCCATTTCCAAGCAGAGTTAATATCAACTCCCTTTTGTCTACCTAGCTCCAAAGATTGCTTCCCTCCTGGCTTTTACTTTTAAGACTAGTTGTAGCTGCCTTGGGAATTACTCTGATAATGTTGCAGTGTAAATTTTAATGGGTTCATTTTGTGGGTGAAAATTAGTTTTGGTAATTTTCTTAATTGTCTGCGTTTTGTGTTGGAGAAGGTGGCCATAGTTCGTAGGAATAAAAACATGGGAAAGAATTACTATGCTTTTCAAGCAATTAAATTGTGTTGAATACAAACATAATAGGAAGGGAGCTGAGACAAATAGGAGTTGGGTATCTAAAGTGTATTTTTTTGCTAAAAACCCTTAGTGTTTTTATAATAAAGTTTCAACAAAATAAAGACATAAGATACTTTATCCAGACTGAATTTGATACTGTATCCAAAAATTTCTGTTCTCCTTATAGGATTTACTTGTGATTTATTACAGTATTCACAAGCTTTCAAAAAAAAGATATTTAAGAAATGTAAATATTGAGATGTTTATCTTTGAAATATGACATTGATGTTCTCTGATTAATGAGTAGTTTAACCATTGTCCCCTTACTAGATTGTATTTGTTGTGTAGAAAATATTTTCACGGAGCCCAAAACAAGTGGTGGTGGAAAAGAAAGGCCCTTTAATAACAGACCTTTATGCCCCAGGGCAGGTTTGATATGCTGAGCAGGGGAGTCCCAGTTTGCCTCATGTCTGCCCTGTGATGGTAATACTACTTTAGAAGAGGACTTATGATCTTTGTCACCCCAACCACTACTTAAGCATTCAAGAGTATGGAACACAAGTCCCCACAAAATAAGAAGACCTTCTAAGGCTAATATTTTGCCACCATTTATTAAAATCCTGTAGAAATTAATACTGTTGAGGTCTAAACAGTGGGGGTAGAGTGCTCTGCATGTGTGTTGTAGCATGTTGTCAACACCTAGGTTTCAGCAGATATGTATCTCTACAAACACATTTTGCTCAAGTATCTATGACTTTTACATATGTTGCTGCCTGGTTGCATATTTAGAGAGTTTTTTTGAAGGCTTGTTCCAGAAATGTCAAAGTTAGGTCTCTTCGGCTTAGCTTGTGTTCCCATTACCACTGAGAATTAACCTCGTGCAGGATGTGTAATGGAGCAGCTATGACATTGTCTTCTGAAAAAGACCTTTCCCTCTTGGTGGGTTGGTTGTTGCTATTGTTTGGTGGTCTGCTGTTGTCATAACAGACTAAAAATGAAAGGGAGAGTTGACATCTTTTATTAGGCAACTGCTGTAGTTGGGAAAAGAATAGATACATTTTTTCAGCCCTCATTTTCTTCCTCTAGTCAGAAATGGTGTTGTACTTAACTTTGAAGTGTGCTTAGCTTGAAATATTCTCTGGTCCTTTTCCAAGCTATATTGTTAAGTCTTACATTATTTCTTCTTACAAAACTTGCTTTTCATGGCATGTGAGGCAAGTCTTTATAAATTTTCTCATTGCTGTGGGATCTAAAATTATGGAACATTAATAGGGTACTAAATATATCTAGTGTGGTTTTTTTCTGCTATTTATTCTTAAATGAATGCCTATTTTCCTTTTTCTCCAGCAGTAACATTTGTTAATCTTATTTTAACTCCTAATGTCTTGAAAATTCTTAGACAAGAATTTAAAATGGAATGCATGTTTCTATTGACACAGCAAGAATGAATCATGTTTCTGTAAGTAAATAAAAGAATATGTGTATGCATGGTAAATAGGCATAGATGATATTTCAAGACAGGAAAAAAGGGCAAAATTTTTAAAATACTATGTTGTGTTTTTCAGCCTTCAATGTCTTTCACACTAGAGTACTTGATTTGAACATTTTGTTAAACGTGTCTTCAAAGTTTACTGAAACACTTCAGCCTCTTACAGAATTACATATCTTACCCCATTCTGTCATTACTTAACTGGTTCATTCTGTCCAACCATAAACCTGTCACTCATCCATGTCCCTAAGTGACATGTAGTAGTTTTCATGGCACAAATAGTCAGTAGCTGCCTGTTGATGGGACCTGACCTGCTTTTCTGTGCTCTGTCCTTTTTCACTGAGTTCTGGTGGTAAGAACAACAGCAAGGTCTAACAAGCCCCTGATGCTGTGACTGAGTCTTGTGCTTGTGACTGTCACAGAAATCACTCCAAAGGGTCCTGGTTGAAGATCTGCCCATCCCCATGTTCTCTAGTGTATAAATTCTTCCCATGTGATATTATTGTGAGTAGTGTTCAGGCAAACAGATTAATGAGATGATTTCCTAGGTCTTTATATACCTATCTGTTCTGAGAAAGTTAGTATGAAAGTGCTTGATTTTTGAGCTCATATAAATGAAGTTGGATATAGTTTATAAACATAAAAATACACCATAATGGAATATAAAATACCCAGGATAAATGCCTAGAGCTGCTTCTGTGTTCCATTTCCTAGTCCTAGAGTAGTCTTGCTGGGATTTTTTAGACAAAATTTCTAAATATGCCTTCTCAATTCAGCTGTCCAGCTATGCTTTTTTGAGAGTATTCTATGCAGCACTTTGAGGATTGATGAATATCACAGCCAGGTAGAAAATTTCATCAGACTGCCTTTGAGAAATCAGTTTTCATTCTGCCTTTTTGAGTGTTAAAACAAGCTGCAAAATAAATAGCCCTGCAATCAAATTCCACTGCAAACCTGAACATAAAAATCCTCATTTAAATGTGATCTGGGCTGTCTCTCTGCCTCCCTAATCCTTGTGTCAGTCTCCCGTGTGATTTTTGTAGTGAGGGCCCTGAAGAAGTTCTCTTCAGTCAGAAAAACTGGTTGACTTGCTTTGAGCACTTGGAGTAAACAGGGAGCAGAACAAGGGAAGAAGAAATGGGTGCTGGAGCACCTGGCTTGAGAGCTGAATCGTAGTTGACTGTACCGGCCACTGGATGTCACTTGTTTCACGTAAATACTTCTAGGAAACTAATTGTCTGGCAGCAGAGACAGTAGTTTGTGTGTCTGGGGACGTGGAAATGATGTCTAAGTGAGCACAGGGAGCCGAATTTTTCTTTCACTGCCTTATTCTTTTTCATATGAAAATCAAGGGAGCTTAATTTGAAGTGACATCTTGTTACTTAGGAGCGCAAGGGGCTTGTGCCTGACTTTTGCCTATGCTAGCCTTCTTAAGTTTGGATGCTGGCTTTTCCTGGAATGTGGAACCATGAGACAGCCATCAGGAGGGTCCTATTTCTGCCACTACAGTGCTCGTCTCCATCCCCTTTGTATCATTAACAGTGACTTGCACCACAAGTTGTGTCAACAGAAATGTGGTTTTCACAACAGTGCTTTTGATCTTTGTGTAGGTTTGCCTTAAAGATGAAAATGTGAGTGTAGACAAACATACATCAAAGTCAGAAAAGGAAAAGATGCAGAAAAAAAAAACAAAACAAAAAGAGAGAAAAAAATAGAAAGGAACAAAGCCGGAGGGGAAATATTCTATTCTTGATGTAGTGACCATACACTGCAGATATTATCTAGCTAAGGAAATTCACAGCTTGGAAAAAAGTGTGCGGGCAACGTCAACTCCAGTCAAATATTTACCATCCTTCTGTGTATTGTCTTATGTAGTTACATTTGATCAGGTCCTGTGCTGTGCAAACAGAACTGTGCCTGGATGCACGGCTTGTCTGTCACCTCCTGAGCGGAGGCCGTAGCCAGGTGGGGACGGTCTCTTCTCCCGGTTAACCAGTGGTAGGACAAGAGGACACAGTCTTAAGCTGTGCCAGGGAAGGTTCAGGTTGGACATCAGGAAGAATTTCTTCACAGAAAGGTTCAGACATCAGAATGGGCTGCCCAAGCGCGTGGTGGAGTCACCATCCCTGGAGGTGTTTAAGGGAAGACTGCACATGGCACTGGGTGCCATGGTTTAGTTGACAAGGTGGCATTGGGTCGCAGGTTGGACGCAATGATCTCAAAGGTCTTTTGTAGCCTAACTGCCTCTGTGATTCTGTGTGATTCTGTAATTGCATCATCTATCCGACAGCAATCAAAAGCCTGGTATGAAAGGAGGAAGGGCTTTTTCCTGACTGATCCACAGATAACTGTGTCAAGTCTTTTTCACATGTCAATGCACATGCAGATAACCCTCAGCCAGAGCACACTGTCCCATCACTTCTTTTCCTGGCTAAATTTTCATCATTATAGTACATATGTAGACTATGTAAAAGTTTGTATAGCTATATAAAAAAAGAAAATAAAAATAATTTTCCAAATATATTAATGAAATGTAATATGAAGGCATGTAAAATAAATCTAAAAGATATAGAATGCATAATATTGGCTGTATGTATAAATAATATCCCATAGCTAGTGAATTTATGCCAATACAGACTTTCTCTAGTGTAAGAATGTTATTTTCTACTGACATGCTTCCTGTCTAAGTGTTAGCTCTTAAAATTTTACTGGTATTTTAGATGTAGAATGATATTTTGTCCTTAGTGAGGTGAGGACTACTTCTTCAAATGACTTCAGTCTAAGCATGTTTTTCTATTGTGAACAGAGTTATTCTGAAGTGTTACTGCATTCTTGGAAATGAAAACAAACACCCAAACAAAACTGTTCCTTCTCATCTGGGAAAAAACATTTTAAAAATCATCCAGTGAAAAATCAATCCTGATTTTTATTTCTAGCTAAAACTTGTTGTTCAAAACGAAAATACATGGTGTTGCATTTTACAAAATTCTGTGCATTTGACCTGAAGAATGGGAGTTCAAGTGTGGATCCAATCTAAAAATCTGTAATTATTTGTAACAATTTCCTCCTACTTTTCATTTCATTGAAACTTAGGACATAAACACTGAAGTGATAGTGCCTTTGCAGGGTACATGAATACATTTTCAATATGATTGTATTTGTATGTTTTTATTGTATTTTCACCTGTTTATAGTAAGTTGCTGTCTTCAAGTTTTATATACTGCTTTGGACAATTTTTAGTTTTTTACAGCAATGTATCAAATATTGCAGGGGTTTAAAACTGAAATAGTAGTTTTTTCCCTTTTATTTGTATTTTCTGCATCTGAGGTCATCTGCCATTAAAACTCAAGTAAGGGTCACTGCATTGTAGAGTCTCAGGTAGCTGCTGCTTACCAACTCTATAGGCTGTTTTGTTGGAGAATGGTCTCTTTCCAAGGGTCTTTCAGTCAATCTGAGTGTTTTTATGTCTGGTCTTTGATCACATCTTTTATAAAGGAGTTTTGTCTCCTCAGCTCTGTTGTGCCTTAGTACTCTACAGTGAAGTTTGAAGTCCCAGTTTTTCATTACTCTGTATAGTATAAATTTCCCAACAGCAAAGGTTGCCTCTGTCTGGTTATTGTAACACCATATTAGATACCAATGAAAACAACAGAGCTTGTTTACTCTTAATTACATACATTTCAAGCAGTGTATAATACAAACCTTTGCTAATTTTGTTTCAACAGTTAAACATATTGGTCAAATTTGGTAAATGATGCCCTAAAGGACTGTGCTACAGATTCCAAGAGCTATAGGAGCTTGTAAGCTGCTTTCTGGCACTGAATTTTAATTAAAAATATGAGGGGAACTTTTGTAATCACACACATATGAAGACGGGGAAAAAAAGGAAAAGAAATTTAAAAATCAACTTTATAGTTGTACACTTTAACATATTTTTTCCTTCTAGCAGCTATACCAGGATATTTCAGATCTTCCCAATGTAAATCAGATAGGAAAGGAGACAGCTGTTTGCATGACAGCTGTTCATGGAGCAAGGCTTTCACGTGCTAGGCCTCCATCCCTGCTTTCAGAAGGAGCCATATTCACAGTTTGTCAGTTTCTGTGATGACTCCACTGGTATTCACTTGGTGTCTCATTTCACATTTGAGGAGGGCAGGGGACTGCAGGTAGATCGTGATGTGTATTATGGCTTCATGTCCTCTCCTTACGTGCCTTTTGTCCTCTGAGCAGTGTGGATTTCACCACAAGCAAGCTATTCCAAGTAGTTTTATTTTGGTTGGGTTTTTTTTTTGTGCAGCTTTCTATTTCACAAGATTAGGAATTTCAGGAACAAGAGCAAAGAGGTGTCAGGGTCAGCGTGAGGTGAAGCTTCCACTTCTCCCTTCCTTTGCTGGATAACTGAGGGTTACCTTGCTGGACTTTTTATTAATTTACTCATCTAGCAGTCCTGTAGATCTTTTTGTTTTGGAGATCTATCCAGGTCCAAATTATAGATGGGTAGACACAAGCAACTTGCTTGTCTTGATTTGTATCAGCTCCTTCCAAAGGAACGCTTCCACAAGATTCACAGAGGATCTTCCATGCCTGATCCATAATATTGAAAACATAATTTAAGGAAACATTTCCTAGCTTTAAATTTGTGTTACGTAAACTGATAGATTGGTATCCCAACAGAAACACATGCATATAATGATACCAAAAGTACAGCAGAACCTTAGGGTAGTAGTATTTCAGTCATACAAGAGCCCAGGGCTGTAAATTTTACTGCCAGACACTGTAAGTGATGAAATGAAACAGTACCGACTTGAGTTCCTCTTCATGCAAACATTTCAAACAAGCTGAGGCAAAATGAGTAATGCATGCATTAGTGTTCTGCAGGGTGATATATTCATTAATTCTTTTAAAGTGTGTGGTGGATCTCCTTGTGAATCACGGGAAAATACCAAGTCCTTCCAACCTGCTGAGTGTCAAAAAATGGTAGAAAAACTTATTTAGGTTTTGTTTTGTTCATTCTTTTTAAAGCATGTATGTCTGTGTACTTTAAGCTCCTGATAGGCTATTAATGAAAACAGGTATTTTTCCCTTTTTCAAATCTTTTTTTCGTACAGCAAATAATGAAGCAGTTCTGCCACTGGCAGCTCAGAAAAAAAGTAGAGATAAGAAAATTTAAGGCAAATTAGTGTAATTAAAAATCATTTTGTCCAGAGAAAACAGGCAAGGAGACGAGACTATTTTGTTGAGTTCTGGCAAGTATCAAAATTACTCATGTTATGACAGTGGGTACATTTAGGCTCCATGATAACACCCAGGAAAGCCCTGGTTTCCATGTCCTGATAGACTCACCAATAAATTGGAAAAATAGTCTTTGCATGGAGTGTGAACGTCCTCTGTCAGAGGATCCAGGCTGTTGAGGTGACCATAGCTTAGAGGAAAAAGGTATCTTCTTGACTCAGCTGAGGAGAATTCGCTTCTCCCATCCTTCTGCCTCCAGTAAGGCAAATTTTGGCATCAGCTCTGTTATGCTCGTGTGAACAATCCCTTTCCAGCAGAAAACCTTTATGACTGTGGACTCAGGAGAGCAGGCCCAGCTGAGAGCTCCCGCCTGGTGTTAACACAGCTGATGCACCTCAGCCTTCACACGGTCTGGGTGGATGACAAGCAGGCAACGCTGGATTTCACGCTGCACCTCTGTAGGCACAGACTTTTGGGGCCTGAGCCCACGAAGAATCTCTGTGTACAGAGCTGCAAGGGTTTGGAGAGGTTTCATCCCCCCAGGTCAGGCAGTGGGTAAGGACCCACTTACACACAGCTTGTGAAAGGCAGGCATTCCGTCTGGTGAAACTGCACAAATGGACACGCAAATGCATTTCAATAGGCAAAGTCATGTGTAGTGTTTTCTCTGATTAAAAAATGTTTATGTGAATAATCTCTTAGGAAAATGGGGAAAAACTATCAATTTTCCCACATTTTGAACTCTAGAATGTGACCCCGATACGAGAATTACTTTTGCCAGCAGATTTTTTTTCATGAGCAATACTGTTTGGTCTGACATTTGAAACTTGTGCCAAAACCACTGGGGTCAAAAGGTAGAATTGAAAAATTCCAAAACTCCTTTTTCTTTTCTTTTCTTTCCCTTTTTTTTTTTTTTTTTTTCCTTAAGGAACAGGTATGTCTCTCTAAAAAGAAATTAAAGAGATGGAGTGTTTTTGCCTTTCAAAAAGTTACTTATTCACTAGATGTTTTACAGAAGAAAAAGTTATTTATCCACTGGACAAATATGTTCTGTTTATCTGCCAAGACAATTCTTGCACCATAGTAATTCCTTCTGAAGAAACAAATGTCCCCTTTCACATTGCAGCTATGCACAGTTTACATGAATTTTTCCAGGACTCCACTTTAGAAAAACTGCAGCAACACTTACATGTTTTTCTTTTCCTTCATGTGTAAGCTGTGACCTTTTTATCATGGCCTCATGCTTATACAAGCCAAAGCACTGGCAGATGATAACCTGTAGGTGTTATGAAAAGTACTTTGCTAAACAGGAGCACTGCAAATTTTGTCAGAGAAAATAGTTTCACCACATCCGTGTGAGAAGTGCAGACCAGAAGACGATTTAGGAGCTCAGACTTGATGCTAATGTGGGACTCTGTGATCCATGAAAGACATCCTTGATATTTTCCTTTCTTTTGGGTCCCCTTCTATCAATGTTAAAGGGCCCACTAAACTTAAAGCAAGTCTCTTAACATCTGTTGTGCCAAGAATTCTGGTACTGCCTACCAGAGAATTCTTTAAATAAAATCTTGAGCCAGGGCTGAGTGATGCCCTTGGGATACTAGTCCACTGGGAATTCTCCCAGGACACTTAACCCCAGTGGCCCAGTGAAACTGGATTCCTCTCAAAATAGTTATACAGATGCTTTATCTTAAAACAGGGTTGTCACACAAAATGTCGGCAAATAACATATAAAACAACCTCCTGCTCAGAGCAGGCTCTGGATGTAGAGTGTGTAAGCTATGAGGAGACATCTTCCTCCTCAGAGGACTAAGACATGTCTCCAAGGAAGTCCTTAAAGTGTGGACTTCAAAAACATCTCACACTTTTATTATATTTCAAATTAACCTTGACATTTTAATCATACCAGGCACAGACTTTTAGAAAACGGGTGCACAAGTTTGAACTGTGAGACAAGAGTTGGTTCATTTCCTTCTTCAGTGAGTTTAGTGCTATAATCAAATTTATTGCTCCTGCTGGCCATATCTGTAGATAGCCCAAACTGATTGTGCCCAAATAAACATCTGTAACACAAGCCTTTTGTGCAGCAGAGGTCTCTGACCATTATGAGTGGCCAAAGTAAAGCTGGTTTTGCTGGACTAACACCCCGCAGGTACATCTCCTCCACCAAGAATTCTCAATAAAACCCAATAAGTATTTTTTAAAACTCATAACCGCTCAGATATTCCCAATTGCATATCTTCAAAATATTTTGCATATCACTAGGATTAAGCATTATTTGCTTTGAGTCACCTGTGCCTTGGAGGCCAGCAGCTACAGATTTACTCTTGATAGAGCCTTACTTTACTGAAAAAATACTGTTTTTTCTTGCTAGCCAAGTTCCTTTTCTATTGGAACTGATGTATCGTGTCATTCACAAAAGGCTAGTGACATTATTTATGTGATGTATAAGATGAGATTCACAGAAAATCTTCATAGATTTTAGCTGTGCAGACTGATATTATCTTGATAAGCAGAATTTTCTAAACACCTCGTGGAAATTGTAACTTTCTTATGTTGTCCTGCATTTTAAAATGACGGTAAAAATTATCAGAAATTAAATGTGCAACACAGGTTTGATACACTAAGCTCAAATGGAGATATTTCCTGTAAGAAATGAGTCATTTTATAAACATATTTCCATTTTTTTCTGGAGAAGAATTTGATCAGTATTTCCTGTGTTTTAATACTCTTGACATATTTGTTATGATTGGTCACAGGAAAAGTAGCTAGACATTTGGCTAGTGGAAATGGAAGATATATTATTGTTTTCATAACCAATGGTAGCTTCACTGTTAGGACAAAGGAATGTATTTTCTTTTAAAGGGCTATAAGTTTCCAGATTGTAGGTGCTTAAATGAAAAGCAGTATTGATATGGTGTGGGATTAATATAAGATAAAACATTAAAAAACAAAATTCTGAAAATATTTCAGTTAGGTATTTTTTCCTTGCATTTTTTCCTGCCTGTGAAGTGAGAGCAGGCCTGTGTGTTGGACTTTTGAAAAAAACCTATTTGGTTTCAATTACCAGCTTTTATAGAGTAAAATGTTTCTTAGAAATGCAACAACATTAGGGAATACTTAGAATTTGAATTGTTCTTTTTGCTGGGGTGGTTTAAAATTGCCTTAAGTTTTGTATTACCTTTACATTTTTGTTTTAAAATTTTATTATTAAATTCAAAATTTAGGCCTAAGCTACCCTGACACTGTCTCTTTAAGGAAATGTCAGCATACAGTAAGCACTCTGGATATGCTTTAAATTTTATTATTGTAGAGGGTTTTTTGTGGGGGAGGGGAAGGCAGGAGGGATATTGGACAATTCAGAGCAAAGGGGAAAAAAACCTAACAAAATCTTGGGTACTGTCCAATTCCTGAGCTAAGCCATGAACTCCATATTTGGCTTGAAATAAGGAATTTTCTCCTCAACAGCTGTCCCTGGAGCCAATATAAACTATTCTGAAATATTTAATTACCAGAAGAGAGGTACTACAGGAGACACAACCAAACTGTTGTGAAGCAGTGGCCATTGCAAGGGAGCCCTGATTCACAGGCTGACATTGCATAATGGTGCAGCTATTCCCCTTCGTGCTTCTGATATTACGCATGTTACATAATGAGAGGGCTTCCGAGGCACCCAAGCCATTCTTTTGGGAGGAATGACACAGAGGCCAATAAAGCTGTTTGTAAGGAAGGAATGCAGATCCAGGCATGATGATAGAGGCTGAATTACCTTTCCTTTAGTCCTAAGAAGACTTCAACAAAGAAAGTATGATGTTCACCTCTTAGCCTGTCTTGGTGCTTTTAAAGACTTACTGCTCTAATAAATGATGATTTTGGAAACAATACTTTCTGATAATGGAAGAAAGCCAAAACCCTCTTAAAACCTAAAAGGAGAAATAGAACTGAAAGTACTCTTTGAGTAAAATTTTACCATTTTGAATGAACTATGTGTTCAATCAAAATCTTGAAATGCTACTTAAAATGAAGCCTTAAGAAAGACAGTACTTTTCTTCTTCCACTTGTAAATCTTCATAAAATCAGGACAAAAATTTCTTTGTAATATGCTGCTTGACTCCTCAGCTGCCGAACTGAAACCTTATGCTAATTCAATGCAAGCAACTGAATAATGAACTGAGATTGAGATTACCTACTCTAGGTTGTATATTTATACTGCTAGAGAAGCAGCAACCTTACTGTGTATTTAAACAATGTATGAAAGAGGGTGCATGCAAATAAAGAATGTCAGGTAGATATAAACCAGAACTGGCTGGAGTAAGGGGGCTGTGAAGCTGCATCTTCTCTTATGGAACATTTTGCAGCCTGCTAAAAACTGTGTGTATTTCATTATCATCAAGGGTGATGGCTATTGTTGAAACCTGAAGTATTGACATAGAAGGCCTGGATGTAACTTCTGCAAGGCAAGTATTACCAGAATGCATCACTGGAAAGAATGTTTTTTGTAAAATTTCTTCCCTTAAGGGCAGTTAGAAAGAATGCAATAAAATGGGTTTATTTTGAACTGAAATGCAACAACTGGCAAGATCTATCTTGCAGCCAATGGAAAAGATTAAACCTGGCTTTAGGTTGAATCTGGTATGACACCAAGAGGTTGAAACTAAAGTCTTTAGCTCACAGGTATTAAATAAAGATTGCTGGTAACAAACTCATTCATATTTTGGATGTTGCCTGTTTCAAATGTGGTTAACATCATTCTGTTAAACTGGAGGACTGTCTATACCGTTACTAGAAAGAGCACAGCACAAAAATCCCCAAAGCAACTGCTTAACATTTATTGCAGAAAACAGAGATGGTGTGGGAAGATGATGGTAAGGCATAGCAAAAGGAAAATAGACAAAGTAAACAAGTAAATATGCAATATATAAGAACGCAAATAATTGTGGGTTCTGAAAAAAGGAGAGTTTTTCTTGTATTTCCCATGGTATCTGGGGACTGAGCAGTTCCAAATAATGACTAAATTGTATATTTTCTAAAGTGAGGCAAAAGCTGGTATTTGATTTCTGTACATAATTGCTGTCTTCCTCAGCAAAACAATTGCCATGAATGAAAGACTGTGCCATCTTAAAATAATATCTAAACATAGGAAACAATTTTTTACATTAAATGGAACATATGCTTTGGTGTGTAGTAACTTCTAAATGAGAAGAAGTCATTTCCTAGGGACAGTCTTCAAAAACTGTTTTCTCTGAAGCCATGGCACAGGTTGACACAGCTGGCACGTGCAGTCTGGCTCTCACCTCTCTCCAGCAGCCAGCAGTCTAGTGCAGAGCCCACAGTAATGTTCTGCATCCTTCCCAAAGCTGAATGCTCATCAGCCTAGGACAGCCAAGGTGATCTATAGGTGAAAGCATGAAGGGCAGCATTGTATTTACTTACCTTTGATGCTTGTAGATGGTCTGGCCAGCTTGCAAAATGGTGCCTTTCACTTCTGCCCCTTGTAGAAAAACTGTCTTTGGCTCTCCAACTTCCAGTTCTACATGGAGAATAAATTAAAAGGTGTTCAAAAGAGATCCAGTTAAATTTAGAATGGATGTATACCTGAAATGCATGCTTGTGCTGCCAATGAAAAACCTGCTAGAAAGCAGAAAACTCAAGCTAGAAATATTTAAATTCATACAACTGCATCTCTGTTGTAACCCCTAAATGAAGTTCATTCCCTGGAGGTAAATAAATTTCTTTTTTGTGTGCATATTCTTCCAGTAAAGTGCTGATATTTTCTGCATCTGCTTGCATGATCTGGTCCCCTATAAGAATTTATGTAGCATAAGAATAGTCAACATTTTGAATGAAATCTCCTTGGGGAATTTATTGTCTTCAATTTTTATTTTGCATAATATAAATTGGGCTGTTGACACTTGATGAATAGTAACAAATACTAATTTAAATAATGTGATAACTTCATTTAAAAAATATAAATGGAGGTCTGTTCTGAATTCAGGGTTTTAATTTAATGATATTACTTAATATATAATTTAACTTTTCTGTATAAAGTTTCAAATTAATAATATGTGGTTTTCAAGTTCCAGATGATTGTTGATTTGTTTTGGGACCTCTGCAATATAAGAGGTTGTTTAAAGCTGTCAATCTGCAGTCTATAGTAAATCACCTCTCATTTCTGTGAATTTTACTGAACATACACTCACAAATAAAAATTAGGTCACGGCTATCAAATGTTGATAATTCATATCTGCTGAAATAACTGATTTTATAAAAATATCCAGTAGAATGTGCACTTGGTACTTGGGCACAACCTGCACTCAATATGGAAGCAGGTTTATAAGTATTCATGTGATAAAATTTGTGATGCCCATAACCTTTCATTTCTGTGAATGTAAAACCTTGAGTTTTAAAATTTTTTGCTGTTAGAAACAAAATGAACTGGATGGAGTTCTGCTTCAGACTCAGAAACGGATTTTATGGGACAGTTAGGGGGATTTTTTTACTTTCCTCTGAGGACAGCGCTTTGACCGTAAGCATCAAGGTCTTAAGTAGATCTGGTTTACCTTCATTTGGTCCAAGTTTGCTCTAAGTGGCTACAGATACGTTAATGAGATGTATAGCTGTACTAGTAAAACAGCTCTCATAGGTCCTGGCTGTGGCCCAAACCAGCTGGTACACTCACAGAGGAGACCTGGCTGTGAGACCTTCCAGGAAGCATTCCCAGGAGCTGGTTTGGATGCTTCTACTCTCTTTTCCTAGGGGGATTGGGGAGGGGATACATGTGGTGTGCTCTGTGCATGGCTGCTGGCCTCAGGACCAGCAAAGAGGACCAGTCCTGCAGTGAATACAGCCAAAATACCCAGCAAGGCTGAACGGAGCACTCTCCTTCTCTCTTAGAGAAACCTTTTGTGGGCAGGAACAATTTATCTGTACCTTCAGCAAAAACACCAAACAGCAAGTTTTTGTTATGCCCCACCCTCCTCAAAATCTGTGCAGAGTGCTTTAGCAGGGAAGTGTATTTTGCAAGGGTCTGCTCCTTAGCAGCTTATTTTCTCCCTGCTGTGCCCAAAGCCTCCTCTCTGAGAAACTGTGATGTATATTTCCTTTGCCATTCTGGGCCTTATTTCAGTCCTGACACAAGCTGGGACTGTTTCTTTGCAGACCATGCAGAGCTAACACACCCCAGGATATTACCCTGCAGAGTCTCCCATCAATGCAGGTGGACAGACAGCTCCATTCGTCTCTCCAGCAGACGTATTTTCTCTTCCTAGTAGCTCATCATACTGAAAAACATAGTTTCTTGCCCACTTTTCATTTCTTTCAGAAGAAAGAATGAAAAAAAGAAATTCCTCAACTCTTAGGACAGTAGTATTATAGTGAGAAAAATAATGTATAACCATGAATTTTGTACATAAAATATTTACAGTGAAATCTAAGATTCTTTTCCCTGGGCTAGATTTCACATTAAAGTGTGCCAAAATCAGGACCTGCAACACAGTCTACTGATGATTTCAGTCTCCCATAGAGAGGTGGGTCCCCAGGGCACCAATTATTTGAGTTATAATATATTTGGCATTCCAATACCTCCATCTGAAATTCATAATCTCCAGGACTAAGAGGTCAAAAAAACATTTGGAAACAACTGACAAAGGCATTTTCCTGTTGTTACTGTTTCTGGGATTAGTGTGGAGACATTTGTCTTCTGCAAACTTTAGTTCAAAGCGTTCTGCCACTGCATCTCTAGTCCAAATCTTCTTGTGAAGAAACTGGTATCTCTTGACTAGACCTTAAAATTGAGAGTATTCATGGCCACATCACCTTCTTTTGGGGTCTTCCCAAATCTGACAGGCTAGGTAGGGTAGGGCATGTTGGGAGACCTCTGGGAAGAGGCTGCAGTTGAAACTAAGGGCAATCGGCAAGTCACTTTTGTCATAGCTTTCCTGGGCTTGCAATTATTTTTTCACACAGCTTCTTGTTTCTCAGTGTGACCGAGGCAGTGTCTGGACACATGCCCACGTTCAGCTGCCAGGTTTTTGGGTCACTCAGTGATGTGTCAAAATGCTTTGCATCCACACTACCCTTGTCCTCACCACATCATCATCATATGGTAGACATTGTGCAAGCTGGTTGTGAAGCTTTTATTGAGCGGATCCCCAAAGGATGGGGGCTGGGACTATCCTAAGCTGTTGCATAATGGTGTGGTTGTACATCTCTGAGATATGTATGCTCTGCTTTCAGGGGCCTGCATGGGCAATCCAGACAGGCAAGTGTGTTCATCACCCTCCTGCTTGCACCCCTATGGGCTGTGAATACAGCCTTGAGGGACTGCAGGGAGCCCCTTTGGTGCAGAAAGTAAGAGTGATCACGTGTTTCTACTGGTTCTACAAAGTTGGGCATCTTTCCAAGTCTGTTGTTTTGTGCCTTGGTTTCCCACTGATTTAAAATATCATGCCCTTGTCTTAGAGAGGAGGTCTGAGAACAAAGGTGCCAATGAGTGCAATATTCTAGGGTACCATTGCAATAGAGGTCATTAGTGTATTTCCTTTCCTTTATGTGACAAGCCTCAGATTTCAGATGTGCTTTATTAATTTCTTGGCTTTTAAGTGTTTCACTTTGGAAATGATGTGATAAGTAAGTACACTGTCATTTGGCAACATTCATACTAGAAAAACACCAGCTTGGACCTGGTAAGAAACTATGGAAGGTCTAGCTATTTCTTATAAGTGTTGTAAGTTACACACCAAATGACATGTGTCTGTAAGACAAATAGTTTTTCACTTTTTGAAATTTTTTTTCAACACCATCAATGTGGTGTAAATTTTGTTAAATAAAAATTTTGAGTCTGTCTGTGTTTGTATTTTCCCAGGCTCTTTTAATGCCTGAGGGAATAATTTATAGGGCTATAATTTTGTGGGTTACTGTGTTATGACCATTTATAAATGTCTCCTTAGGGCACTAAAAGGGCCAAGAATATGTAAATACAAACACAAAACAGAAACAACAACCTGCAACATGAAGAAACTTACAAGGAGAGAGACCATATGGCCTAACAATTCAACTCCACTTAATGGCTCCATTCACCTCCAATTGAAATAAAAGCATGCTTTACTACTGACTGTGGTGAAAGAAGAATTGAATGCTAAAACCTCATCTGTAATGTGACAAACACCTAACTTTGTGTTTGGTAGTATTCATACCCATGTATATATTTATTTTTTTTATTATTGGGCATCAGTGCTTTACTACCAAATATAACTCCTTGTTCTCCTTTCCCTCCAAGTTTAATAATGAATATTTTGCAATACTCCTTTAGCTTTGGGCTTGGCTGATTAATAAGCTCTGTATTATTTTATTATGTTGGAGTAGTTAAAGGGAGCTGTTGGCTGGGACACCTGATGGGAGTCAGGCACCATGGTTCCTATTCAGTGTTTATGGAGAGACATACGTGCTCCCATGTGGAGAAATGGGAGTTTTGTTGGGCTGAGCTGCCCTGTAGAAGCACACACCTTTTTGTTCAGAGCATCCAAGAACTGGTCACAGCCAAAACTTTTCTTCTCAAAGCATTTTTACTTAATCTATGTCCAGTTCATATCAATTTCTGAACACTGATATGGCTAGAGAGAAAAAAAAGAGAAAATAAGCAAAAAAAAAGTCACGAGGCAAAAACTTTTCCCCCTCTCTTTCCCAGGCTCAACATACCCTATATTTGTTGGTGTTAAACTCGGTCTGTCCCATTTACTCTGGTCAGATGATAGGTGACATAGGAGGTCTGGGGTTGTGTGCATAACTGTTTTTTCTGCTGCTCTCTTGTTCTGTTGCACTTTGCTTCTTACAGCATTTCCTCTGCTGCTGTTTGTTTCTTAATATTTTTCTTGGCTGCTATTTGCTTCTTCATTGTTTTGGGTTTTTTTGTTGTGGTTTTTTTTTGGGTTTTTTTGGGGGTTTTTTTGCTACACTGCTTCTTAGTGTCTTTCATGTTGGTTCCTGTCAGTCATAGTCTCTCAGGTGTCTCCCTGTCTTGGTGTGGAATACCTGAGGCCTGTGGTCCCACAGAGATGTCCCTGCTGCTGTGTGGGTCCCCTGTGGGCTGCAGTCCCATGGGGGTGTCCCTGCTGCAGCCTGGGTCAGCTGTGTGCCACTGTCCCTCAGGGGACTAAAAAGTGTCTACTATATTTCTGAACTGGCTGATTGCAAAGCCTCTCTTGAGAATTGATTTTTGAGCCATCTTGGGAATCTGGAGAGGTCCCAGATGACTGGAAGATGGTGAATGTTGTCCTGATCTTCATGAAGGCAAGAAGGGGGACCCTGGAAACTTTGGACCTGTCAGTCTCATTTCAGCGCCTGCTAAAATGACAGAAACAATTATTCTGGGAGGTATTGA
>VXBT01005725.1:79634-91635 GCA_013400235.1 Oriolus oriolus | reverse complement strand
TTAAAGTTGAGCCTGTTTTGCCCGTGGAATATTTTCTCCCGCTCTTCTTATCTCACTCATGAAGTCTCCGTTAACCCTTTCTCCTCTGCTCCCTCCGTTTGCCCAGCTGGGGTAGGGCAGGGTGAGCGAGCGACTCTCGTGGGTGCCTGGTGTTGGGCCGGTGTCAAACCACGACAGGCAGGCTGTATCAGGTTCCACATATCCCAGGAGAAATTCATATGAATGGTAGAAATTATTTACAGAAGTACTTAATGGCTTTAACTACCACTTTACAGAAGCCCCAGAGAGTCGTCATGTTACCCAGGCCAGTAGGTCTGGACACACCTGCTCACCGTTCCAGCCTGGAGACTGGGTCTATGTTAAATGGTGGGACAGTGACCCCTTGCAAGCCAAGTGGAAGGGACTGTTCCAAGTTTTGCTGACCACCCTTACTGTGGTCAAAGTTGCTGGCAAGGGACCGTGGATCCACTACTCCAGAGTTAAGAAGGCTTCTGCTCCTGAAACCATTGGGAAAACAAAGACTGATGCAAATCAGGATAATGTAGTTTAAATTGTTCTTTTCATGTCTATTATCTGCACAACTGGTTACCACGACTCAGGGTTGGTCCCACAATTTGCATGGGACTTTAGTCCAAAATGTATCCAATTGCTGGATTTGTACTCAATTGCCACCTTTAGATGGGAGTAGTGACTGGCCACCGATTGGCATTTTAATGGAAGCAAACCGTACTAAATGGTGGGAACGAGTCAGTAACACTCTTCTGCCTCCTATACCCCTGAGCGGCCTAAGAGATCACGGGAATTATGGAGTTCTCTGAGCAGTTATAAATGCCACAGGAAAGGCCAATCTTCCTTCATACTGCCATAAGACCAGATTCATGGAAAGAATAAGCCCAAAAACTGAGAAAAATTGAATTGACATCATACTAGATGTTCAATCTAGTTCAACCACTCGGGACAGGGTGGTATTGGATACGTGATGATAAGGCCTCAAAAATCCTGCCCATAGATAAAGACCAGGTTTGTGCCCTTGGGGCTGTAATTCCAAATACAACAATATCCATATGGGAGGAGGAAAAGATGTAGTAACCCCCTCATTCAATGTCCCACAGTTTTCCATAGAATAATCAGAACTCTCATTCCTTCTTTAAGAATAGTCGAGCTGGATAGGGCAGTTGTAAACATCTCAGCCATTATCGAACATAGTGAACGGCAGACTGCAGATGCAATTTCGGCCTTACAGGAAGAAGTCCATGGTCTGTCTCATGTGGTTATGCAGAACAGAATGGCTCTCAAATTCGTACTGGCCACACAGGTGGTGTATGTGCTATTATCAATACCGCTTGTTCTTATGTGGACCAGAGTGGAAGAATTAAGAAGGATTTGGCTGAAATTTGGAAGCAGACTCAAATTTTACATGAAGTAGCTTTCAGAAATAACTCCTTAAACTTTGACTATGTCTTTGACACCCTCACCTCATGGCTATCAAATTGGGCCTGGATAAAATAAGTGTTCACAGCAGTTGTAGTTATAGTTGGCATCTGTATGATAGCCAGTGGAATAGCTGGTTATGTAAAGCGGTGCTGTGGTTAAATACAGAGTAGAGACTAGACAAGTTAGAGTCTTGTTAGTCTCTAAAAAAGGAGGGAAATTATGCCATCTTGATCTTTGCCTTTTTTTCTTTTATATATTCTCTGTATTCTTTACGCATATATTTGTAGCTTTGTAATCTACTATTGTAACTCTGCTTCAGTATTTTCCTAGGCAGAAAGACAAAACCCATTCCAAGACCCCTATGCTATCTTGGTTCTCCTTAGAAACCAAGATTGAGACCAGCTCTTTGAGACATGTTTTTTATAAACAGAGTTTAGTCCTTATCTGAAGGGGGAAAATTTAGAAGGTACTAGAGCTGGGGGCCATGACTTCACCAGGTGTGCATCTAACTGAGGACTCTTGTCAGAGATGCTAAGTTGCAAAATCTATAAAAATTTTACACGTGTTATGTGGAGTGTACATCTTCGGCGTTTTCCACCTGACAAATTTTGCACCTAAGGTTCTTTAAAAAAAGGTAACCCCTTTTTATCACCCTGTGTCTCGCTAGTATTTCTAGGACTAAAGAAAAAGGCATCAGTAGGTGCTAAAAGGATATCAAAAAAATGGACAGCCAGAAGCAAAACAGATCCCAAATATTCACTGAGGAAACAATGTCCTGAATCAAATAAGTCATATTTGCTTAGTAACAAGGGAGCTGATAACTGATGGTCACGTTTTACTAATAATGATGCATGTAAAAGTGAAATGAGTTACTCTCTTATGGGTAGTGTGGCTGATGTTTTCTCCAAACTGAGTTCTACTCCTTTGTAGGTGTGCTACATGAATTGAGGGAAGACTTTGCTATGGCAGAGGGAAGGAAACACACCTGTAGAGAGAACTTCTATAGTTGAAATATCTGTATTAGCACACAGGGATTTGTATTTGTATTTCTCTTATGACTACTATCCATTAGGGGTGGAATCCCAATGGTCTAGACACTAAATGGAATTACAGAAAAAAGGAAATACACTCCTAAACTGTTTATGGTTATGGTCTATCCACATGCATGACAAAACAAATCTGGTACTAAAGCATAAAAATATGCAACATGAACAAAGCAGTCAAATAGGGCAATGGAGACAAAATAGGAATGTAACAGATTAAACAAACAGTAGGATCTACATTTTATAATACAGAATTCCAGCAACAAAAAATACCCTAAGCTCACTGCTACAACTGGCTGTTCTCAGCATGGTCAGCTGTTTGGAGTATTATATCCAATGTAAGCCTCAATGTAGGACTTGATAAATCTTTCGTGAAGACCATGGAGCTGTTTTTTTCAATTCGTAAAGGAAAAGACAGAGCAATAGTAATCATTAATGTAAAAGAAGACTAACTGAGCACATGAACAGCAGGGAAATAGAATTAAAACTGCAGGTAAAGTTCACTTTACATGATCACAGAATCAATTCGTTGGAAAAGATCTCTGAGATTATCAAATCCAACCTTTGACCAGACACCACCCTGTCAAGTAGATCATGGCACAACGTGCCCCATCCAGTCTTCTCTTAAACACCCCCAGGGATGGATGACTCTCCAGCCTCTCCAGGCAGCTTGTTCCAGTGCTTAACAACTCTTTCTGTGAAGAAATACGTCCTAACGTCCAGCCTGAACAGGGTGGATGCTTCAGATTGTCCTCTCATCCTAGTTGCCTGGGAGAAGAGGTCGACCTCACTTGGCTACAGCCTCCTTTCAGGTAGTTTTAGGGAGTGATAAGGTCACCCCTGAGTCTCCTTTTCTCCACACTAAGCAACCCCAGATCCCTCAGCTGCTCCTCAAATGACTTACCCCTAGACTCTTCACCAGCTTCACTGCCCTTCTCTGGACAATGCAGGGGACAGAAAAATTGTGAATGATCTGAGGATAAAAACAAATGTCTTAATGTATCTTGGAGTGCTATCTCTCTAATGAGACCACAAAGTGGCATCAAAAATCAATCACTTTGGTTTACTGGTTTATTTTCTCATGAGCTATCACAAAGGAGCAATGCAATCCTTGAAAAGAGTGCAGGTAGATACTGTACTGGGATCCTTGCAGAAGACATTAAACCTGAGGAGCTGGTGATCTTGGAAAGGCCGCATTTCTCCTACTGGAACTTGCACTTGAGAATCCCATGTGTTATTAATATGATTTGTAAATTACAACATATATTTGGGAAAGGTAAACTGTACGGGGACCAAGGGATGGAATGTATTGATCCTGACTGTACACTGCAACTAACGTGGGACGGTGCAGGGAGCTGCCTGCAGGCAGCTCCTCCTCAGCACTGGCATGACACGTCCTGCATGGAATTGCCTTTAAACAGAACTGCTTTCTTGTAAGGAAGTTAAAGATGACCTCAAATGACTGAAAGGGTGAGTTTTTCCCCCCAGACAGGATCTGCCCTGTGCAGTGTGCCATGGGAAAATCCACTGGGGCGCTGTTCAATGCTGCGTGGAGTGCCCAGCACCTGGGGAGATATAAGATGTTACTATCTATATCCCTCTTCTTAACCTGTCTTTTTGAAGTAATCTTACTAAGCCACTTGTTGTTGGGCATGTCTTACTGAAATCTAGAAAGATCCCTGCACCAGCTCAGTCTCACCTCACCGCACACCTCTGTGCAGAACAGGTGGTATTTGGTGTTATCAGGCCAAAGAAACAGAGGTTTGCTTAACTGCTTTTTGGAAATCAGAATGGTAAAAAAGAAAGATAATTTTATTAGAAGAATTTTAAACTCCACAGTGAAACTTACAGAGAACTACGAATACACAGATGATCCCTAGAGAGAATTTTGACTTGGTTTTTTTTGTTACAATACTACCACCTTACGGTCACCTGTAAAGAATCTAGCAGAGACTCTATAAGAATGTGTATAACAACACTTGAAATAACCAGCACATTAGTATTTTTCAGCTGTTAAAAATAATGAAAGCACAGAACTCCAAATAAAGCTCAGCCTATGTGCAAAGACAGGCTTTTTTTCAGAAAAAAAGTCTTATTTAACAAAGAAATACTAATTAACAGATAAAAGTGCTTTGATCATGAGCACTGATGATGATCTTGAACTCAGAAACCATATTATAGACGAATCTGGCCATTATGAGATCAAACACTTTCAGTGAAAAGTATTTGTATTGTCAATCAGTATGTGGGTCAGAATTCTAATTCTTAAAGTACTCTTTGTAACTTGTGATGACAATAATGTAAAGGAACTCAAAAAGTAGATTTACAAGTATTAATTTATTATAAATTGCAGTGGGAGTTCCCAAATAACTTACCTCAGTAAATAACAGCTTTTTGAAAGCTATCTGGAAAAGTAAATTAAATTCATCACTTGTGTGTATGTGCCAATATTTAATAAGTTCTATGATCCAGCAATTTCATGTAAATGGAACAAGATTAACTGTATGCATACACAAACAATAAACTGTACCTTCACACGGAAACCTTGGAAAACTGTTGTATGTGAAGGTATACATTTTCATGCACATTATGCTATGAATGCCAAAAACCTTGAGAGTACTAACAACTTGGAAAACAACTTAAACACTCTAGTTCTCTCCACTGTTAATAGCACATTACCAGAAACTTAAAATGGTACTTCTGTATTGTTAAATTGTTCTTTAATCTGTCTGATATTTTACCCATCAAAACAAAATTCAGGTTTTCCATCTTTTTCGATGGAAAGAACAGTAGGGGGAGCTCAAAGCTTTTTTTTTTTTTCCTTGTATGTCTCATAGAATCATGACTAGTTTCTTAGCAGAAGCAGGTATTAATGACAAAAGTTTTCCCTCATAAATACAAGAGGCTTGAATATCCTATATAATTCAAAATACTGTTACAATTGCTCTCAGTATCCAAACCAAATTTAACCACTGATTCTTCTGAAAATTTCCAAGTCTCTTCAAAGTTTTAGTTCTATGAAACACTCTTTATTTTGGAGTAAAAAAATTAACTTCTTTCAATCTCCTTAAAACATGTAACCAAGAAAACACAACTGAAATTTCAGAGGATTTTTATTTAGGTTCTATGTAAGGCAATGCAAACCCACAATTCAAAATACAACCAGATTAGGAAGCAGTCCCATAGATATACAGTACCCTGACAGCCTGCTTCACAATTATACCAATACCAAGGTAATACATGTTTTTTATCCAAATTTGTATTTAAACCATCTTAGCACTCTATACAATTCTCTATATATGTCCAAAGCAGCGTTTTGTAAGTGTTGAAAAGTCTCTTTTCTCTCTCTCTTAGGACAAATGAAACATGTTACCCTTTCCCTACTAATAAATTTCCATAATTCCCTTATATATTATTATAGCTTCACCAATCTTCCTTAAGAGTATAGAGTACTATCTAAATTCCATGTTAATTGCCAGCAAATTTAACTAATAACAGAAATCACTGCACTGCTACTATTAACTGTGCACCTCAGGCATGGGAATTTTTTCTATTTCTGCCTAAATTCAAGTTCACAAATCATCCCATACTGATTCAGGAAACATACTATCTGGCTATCTGAGGTTGTAGTTACATAAACTGAGGTTATATAGTTACATAAACTGAGGTTATATAGTTATAACTGAGTTATATAGTTATAACTAAAGTTATATAACTGTAACTATAGTTGTAGAATGAGGCTTACATTCAACCCACATTTTTACTTCAGTATGTAACTGAGTGCCTCAATTCCTGCTTGATACTTCCTGAAGGATCAAATGGAAGCCAATTATTTTGCTATCTTCTAACTCAGTTTTCTCCGTTGTTTTGAATACTTCCATGGAAATACTACTTTTGTCAAGTATTTGTGATGGCTTTACATAAGACTTAATGAAGACCATTTTTTCTAAGTACCACAAGATTTTCTAATAGATTTTTATATAAAGAAAGAAAGATACCTCTCCTATTAGTGTACTTCCACTTAGAGGAAAACATTGATCACCTGTTGTCTTAAGATCCTTCTCTGCATTCACTTAAAACCATAAACACTGGAAACAGTATCCTGATGGACTTCTGTTATAATGTTTTTAAATTATATCTATCAATAAAAATAATTTAATTGCTCATCTGAAAATGCAGCTGACTAGGTCATAACTTTTATCCTTATGTCATTTATCCCTCACACATTTCGTTAAGTTTTTCTTTAGGAGATTTGGTAGTAATGTGCAAAATATATTGATGCTCCTATTAATACAAGACATGAAGCATATACAAAGTACAGAATTCATTACTAAAGCTTCTAAATTCTTGCATTTAATTTGTGTATAAAATGCATATTGAAAAGACAATTTTATGAAATACTACTACATGAAAGTGCGTATTTATTTCCTGTTCATATTCACTGGAAAAATAATTTTTCACTTTACATTCTAAACTTTGGTGTAAGATTGTGAAAAGTATCGAAGTATGTTGTGATTTTGGATTAGTCTTCCGTCATAAAATTATGGGCAATGAGATAGTTATCCATGGTCCTTCTAGTGACGTACTTTGGATTGCAAGAAAATAACCTCAGCTGACGCACTCTTTGGATAATGGAAAGATTTATAAATAATACTTTTCCATTAAATACAAAAAGAACTACCTCTGTCTGGGTAATGTGTAACTCTTGCCTCCCTGTCCTGTGACACAGTGAGAACTAAGATGGGAATGAGGGCCTATCAGTTTATGCTTTCTAATGGTTAGACTATTTCTGAAATAGTCACTGAACAAACTGGAGGAGTCACACGATTACAATGTGTATGTTAAATATCTTCAAGGGAGCTCAGGGTCTGACTCTACTGCATATGATAATGAAAAACAGTGTAATTCCATTGAGAATGATGGAGTTCTATGCTATGAAACTTAAATGAAATCACAATTAGGAAGCACATATGCAAGAGCAGACTGTAGGGGAAGAGTAAAAGCTAGAAAAAAATGTTTTAGGTCTTAGATAAATAATACAAACATACAATGCCATTAACCCAGCAGAGCATGAGAACTAGAACATTTACTGACTGCAAATGAACTAGACATTATACAAAATCTCTATAAGTTAATAAATATGTGCGATTATATATATGAATAACTTACTTTGGACTTGCACAAAAATAAGAAACCCATAAAGAATAAAATCTGCCTTGCTAAAAATTTAAGAAGCTGAAAGAAAAATGTGCTTGAATGTGATGAACATAGTAAATGCACATAAAAGGTATTTTGACAGAAACAATAGTATTTCTATTATGCCAAAATACGAGTTTATAATTTAGGTCACAGAGATGGAAGACTAGTATCCCTCATACTACATCCTGGGCTGAACACTTAATCACAGGCTTTGCTGAAACTTTTGGGAGGAGATTTTAACCTATATAATTGTCAAATAATAAAAATAAAAATAAGCTTGGATCCATAATTGGCATCAATTTAATGATAAAAGCGATACAATAGGACAAAAGTCATCAGAGAAACAGCAGGTGCCAATACTGAAGACTCAAGTATTCCTTTTCAGTGAATGGCCATATTACTGTAGTATCAGCTCATACTATACCAATTTATTAATGTAATTTGTGTCATGTGGCTAAGTCAAGTGTGGTGAGATTTTTTGCTTTGTTTTGGGGTTTTTGTTCTTTTCAGGGCTGAAATTTATGGTCCTGTTCCACCACACTTGTGCAGAACAATACAGGAACAACAGGCTCATGCAGGTGATCCAGCAACTTATTCCCACAGAAGTGGTGGTCTGGATCACACTGTGCCTACTAAATGTTTTCCATGAGAAGGCTGGAAGGGTCAACCGAAACTTTGTGAAAGACAATGCTAATCCTTAAACTAACAGCAAACTCTGGGAAAATATCCCATCAACCAACCAACCAAAAAACCCTAACGAGCAAAAAAATTCCCACCCAACACAATACAACGGGATCAGTCCTGTGCACAGTTAAGAAGCCAAACCATCCGTCTGCCAGCCTGTCCTGCCGGAGCTGGGGGCGGCCGTGCGCGCCGGCGGGGAGCGCTGTGGAGAGAATGCTGGCTCCTGGAGCGGCGCGCTCGGCCGGGGTGCGCGTCCGGCACCGCGCCGCGCTGCGCGTGGGGGCACGGCGGGGGTGCCACACGTGCTTCTCTAAACAACACCCCTCTTCTGGCGCTGGTGGAAGGTAGTGTTAAGAGATGCGTCTGAAGAACAAAAGCGTTTCGAAAAATACTTGGGCTTTTTCAGAGACAGGTCATCCATAAGAACCTCGACATGTAAACAGGTAGAAGGAAACAAGTTTCTAAAATTCCACAAAAATCAGGTGAAAAACCGGGGGGGTTAACTCTTCCCTAGTCATTAGCCTGTACCTTAGCACCTTGGCGGGCACCTTTTACTTTGAAATAGTAACACTGAGAAACATTCAGAAGATAATTTGTCAAAACTACACACACTGGAACAAACTGCTATCAGTAGAAGGAAATTGCAAATACTGGATGTTATTCATTTAACAGTAGAGGAACAGCAGATATTTGATGTTTTTTCCCCTTAGGAAAAAACAAAAAAACCACCAGCCCAAACAATACTAGCAAACAAAAACCTTATTAGGATGGCATACTGGAAGGATAATTTGCTCAACTCAGACATACTGATAGCCTCTAAATTTATTGGAAGCATTCACAAACAAGACTGAGAGGTACTTGTGTGTAGTACTGTGCAAATATCTTCTTAATGCACAATGGCAACCAAAAAGCACTCGCAAGATATCCCATTGCTTAAGATGGGAGGCTAATTATGAAAATCCTATGATGTTGCTATACACAGTCTTGTGTTTTACTGTCATGTGAGTACCAAGTTCAGATACCATTTGGAACCTGTCAAAACATCACAGAAAACCTGTCTTAGGCAGAAGAGACAGAGGAGAGTGACAATAAATATCTTCAGGCATGTGGAAGGAAGAAATTGAAAACTGGTATAGTGCAAAGAATGTTACGGAGATGATAAAACATAGTGGTAGTTTCCCAGTCTTTGCTATCTTATGAGTAAGAATACCAAAGATGCAGGGTGTTTTACACCATGCTTTCTCCCTCTGTCAGTCTCACTTTTAATTTCCTGTGGCAGTAAGCAACATTAAAACATCTCATGGGCAACGAGTTGCTATGAGCCATGCACTGCAGACTACTTGGACAGAGGAACATGAGATTATTAGTGCTACAGGGGAGGCTTCTCAGGAAGTATCTGGCCAGGATTAGGTAACAGTATGGATAGTATCTATGGATAATAATTACCTGTATGGGCAATAAAGATTACTGTCATTTACTGATAGTTGTTATTAGGATAAAATATTTATAAAGGATGTTTCACATTTCAAAACAAAAGCCAACCATTATGGAACTGAGGTTTGGAAAGAAATTTCCTCATAGGTTTATTATCATGTAATTGTCCATAATGGGGTTCTTCTGACTTCCACTAAGTCATGAAGCAAATGGGTAAAACAGTGTATAATGGCTATCTGCTGATGCCATATTCAGGACTAGATGGCTCATCCATTAAAAACCTGAAGATATCTAAAGATTTGAAATCTGGTTATATCAATAGGAGTGGTACATACAGATTACAGTTACGGTCTGTGGGGTGTCTTTTCTCATTAAAAATGCAAAAGTAAATGACAGTTCTGCATTTGAGGTACACACTGTGTTCATGCATCTTATACTGAGCATATAAAATAGTTAAGAAAGTTTAGTCCTACTTCTTCTACTGCAGACAGTTACAGTTTTTATTGGAACAGTGTGCCCTCAGCTTTGGAGGGGATATTGATTCAGTTTACCTAAAGGTTGGAAATTCATTGACCTGTTCCTACCCTTTTTTCAAGATGTGATTCCTGAAGATGGTTCCTGTGGATTTGGACACCATGTGCAAAACATCCAGCAAGTATTCCTTGTGAGCTTTACCATACACTCACCTTCACTCTTTTGGACTCTGGCATGTAGAAGAAAACTCTAGTATTTATCTCAAAAACCCTGATAATCATTTTGTTGAAGTAACCTCCCCCTCTTTTTTGTTATTTGTTGTCTCTCTAATTCAGTGTTGGCTCTTCAGAAACCTGAATAGAATGTAATATTAATGCATCTGGGACCAGAACACAAAACAGGTGAACACATAGATACATTTATATACATACAGGTTTTAAAATAGAAAATATGCTTTGAATTAAATATAATCCATTCTTAATGGCTGGAGCTACCCAGTTTTATACTAGTCATTGACTAGTATAAAGAAAAAAGATTCCAAGTCGTATCAACCATATTTGTACCCTATATATACTAGCACAATATAGATCTATGTGGAAATCATGCATTTTTAAGTAACTTTTTTTATGCTCTAAAAATTGCTTGAATGTATTATTTTCCTGATTGTCTTATTATCTTTTTTGTTCATTTTTAATTCTCTCATTGTCTTACTCTTTATGGCAGACCTTACTTAAATAATTTTGTCAGTACATATACATAAGCCTTTAGGAAAGAGCACATGAATTTCAAAACAGATGTCAGCAGGTGCTGGTGAGGGTATCAGACATGCAGCTAGAAGATAAGAGAGTGATGTGCCTTTCTACCCACTACATGGGCTAGTGCCAGATTCACAGCAGATTTGGCAACATTCCTAGATAGAAGTAGCTTAAAATGGAGGTGGCCAAAGGAAGTGCAGGTGTGGGAACTCTGTGAGGCGTTTATGAATTCACAAAAACTACAAGGTACATCAGTGCATTCTGCTCGATTGTATGCCATCACCCTGGGGGCTACCGAAGGCTACGTGGGGACAGCTTTTCTGGGACTGCATCACCCTAGGGGCTACCGGAGGCTACGTGGGGACAGCTTTCCAGGGACTGGGCCTGAGGCAGGGACTGGGGCGAGGGGCGAATAGAACTCACCGCAGCCGAGTATCGGCCACATCGGTGGCGTTCCGTGGGGTGTCCCAGCGCGTTCGTGCCGAACGCAGAGCTTTGCCTTCCCAGTAGGGAGTCAAGGCGCTAAACCTTCCGGGTGCCTGATGGTGTGCGTGTGTCCCGCTCTGCCTTCCCATTCTGGCCAAAGGTGGAAAAGGCATTTTCGTCTCCTTACTCCTTCCTTCCTTTCAACTGGCCACCTTTTCCGCCAGTCCCTCTCAACCTAACTCATCTCTCCTAGGATGGGAACCGAATAACAATGAGTGCCCACGACTAATGTGTTCCCACAAGGGAAGCGAAAGCAAACACGGCGTTAGGGAAGGCGCTGCCCGGCAGGACGAACAGGAGCAGGCACAGCTCCTCGCGGCCATTTGGTGTGAGAATCCACTCTGTCTCTCCCCTCGCCTCCCTCCTCTGCCGCCGCAGGGCGGGAGGGGCGGCCTTGGGGGGCGGCACAGTGCGGGCGGGGGCTCGGCTGCCCCGGCTGCTCGCCCCCACCGCGCAGCGGGGCGGAGAGAGAGCGGGAGCGGCGGCGGGAGA
>VXBT01005725.1:50064-78193 GCA_013400235.1 Oriolus oriolus | reverse complement strand
GTTAGTTCACCGGTTGCAATTTTTATAGTGATTTTTATTTATTGAGGTAAAGTGGGACAAGGGGCTTGTGCCCAGCTTGTGCACCCGTTTCGATACAGGAAAGGGAGCCGCAGAGGCCCAGATGCACATGCCGAGCTGAGGGGTAACCTGAAGTGTGCAGGATGATTGCAGGATCTTTAATACCGTTGGAATCCACCCACTGGTCAGGAAATAAAATCAACTGTATCATTTCTCCTTAATTAAAACAGAGGTTGCTATTTTAGAGCTGCAAGTATGCAGAGGCAGCATTTATCTAATATAAATTTGGCTTATGTTAAAATAAGCCTTTTGAATTAAAATATGCCTGCCCGTGTCCAGTGTGATGCACTGTGTCGTGTAGCTCCCTGGTAATAGTTTCTGCCTGGACTCACAGGCCTTTAAGTATTTTTGCAGTACTGTCTGGTGTGTGGATGAGTGGGTATGTTCCAAGTGGATGCACTATGTTTACGGTGAAGATTTTTTTCTTGAGCCATGTATATGAAGTAGTGATTTATACTGGGGGAGTAAACTGCCTCTTCAGCGAGGTAAGGCAAGTCGAAAGGAAAAGTTCAAATACGTTTTAGTGCTTCCATATGAATACGCTATTTCCTGAAGGTTATCTTCTGGATGTAGAGAAGATTGAGATCTCTAACTGGTGTGGGAGAGTAGTGGACACGGATGCAGCACTCTCAGTAATAATGTTCTCTCGCATTTTGGCCTGATTTTGGTTTATGGCAGTGCATGATGTGACTTCCGAGATTCACAAAGAAGGTAAAATTGATTGCCCTTGCTTAGTATTATGGTTGTCTAAGTATGATTAATGATAGACACTTGCTTCAGGAGAGGCAGTTCATACATATGACCTGTTACTCAGGTCCAGATTGTTTCTGTATAGTCTTAATTTTTCTTGCAGTAGCACTAGAGGCTTCTCCCAGATTTTCAGAAATGCGTGAAATTCACTGAATGAGACCGATATATATTACCTAGAGAAAAAATTCAGAGATTCGCTTCTGCAGTAATGAACACAGGACTTGTGCTGCTTTGCAAGGTCCTCCCACCACTAACATGAAGTATTGGGGTAGGTGGTGGTAGATTGGAGTCCAGTTATGGCATCGCTTTGGACCAGATAAGGTGTGGTGATTTGCAGAAGAACAGGGGAGAAGCCAACCCATACAAAGAGTTAGGGAAAACTCTACTGAGTTACTGTAAAAAAGATTTCTGCATTCGTCACCAGTGCCAGCTAAGAGTTCCAACAGGCTTGTGAAAGTGGAGGCATGATGTGCTGGAGATCTAAAGGGGTGAACTTTTGGCTGCATGTAGCAGCATATCTCTATATCCAGGCAATAAAACCGGTACAGAAATTGTTACTGTACACGCATTTTTTGTCTTTTGTTTTGTCAGCATCTGTCGTATGTTTAACTGAAAGTGTATGTGCACATTTGGATTAATACCTAATGATCTTGTCTTGTGAAATGCAGTGTGTGGTGAACGACTCTTGGAGTCTTGGTATTGTGTAGACTCAAGTTTCAGTTTCTAAAAAAATTTTAGGGAAACTTCTTTCATAAGTGGGTTTGTCCTAAGTACCTTAGAGCAGTTTTTTTTAGTCACTTTCATTGCTTGCCCAGCATAGGCAATTGCTCAGTTACTAAGTTTGTTGTTTGAATGGGTCATTCACATGGTTATGAGACAGACAAAACTATTTTAAAATGAAAATATATTCATTAAAAATGATGAGGCTGATAGCATGAAAACCATCTGAACATGATTAAAATCATCTGGGTTTTAGTACTGAATAGACATTTACTGTCCCATTTCATCTCTTTCCCCTCATTTTTAGGAGGAAAATCACTAGTGCTGCTTAATTTTATTTTATGTAAACATAAGCAAACATGTTTGGGTTTTTTTGTTTTTTTTTTTTTTTTTTTTTTTTTTTTTGTGGGGTCCAACATTTTGGCCCCCCTCTTTGANTTTTTTTTTTTTTTTTTTTTTTTTTTGGAGGTGCCAACATCTCGGTCCCACTCTGTGAAGTATTATGGGTCTGACAAGTGCATTAAGGATTTTTAAATATGAGACTAAGGAATACCCTTTGGCTTGTAAAGAGGATACTAGTGCAGCTTAGGCTGAGCATTGTGAAGTGGCTGAGCATGTTCTTCAGACTACTTGCAAGTGTAAAGTGAAAGGTATTATCAGTCTTTCAAGGCCCAAACAAGTTTATCTGTGCTAGGTTGTTTTGTTATTACTCTTGCTTAAAAATTAGATGTACACACATAAAAATGCACATATGTAGCAAACATAAAGAAAAAAATTAATCTTTTTGGTTCAGAGGAAAAGATCTTTTTCCTCTTTGTGAAAGACACAGTGCCTTCTTGGAAACTTAGTTTCCCTCTAATTGTTACTGTGTTACACACATGCACATGAATGCACACACACACACATTGTGCTGGGTACACTCTTTTAATGTGCTCATGATATCTTTTTACTTTTCATGAAATCAGAAAGTTCAAAATCTGAAGTAATTAGTGGAAAATTTCTACTGTGTGCTAAGATTATTTTTGGGTATTACTTTAAAAATAAACACTCTGATTAAACATTAAAATACCACTTTTAGATACTTTTTTTGTACATCATTATTTGATTTTTTTTTTTAACATATTAGAACAGGACGAAGTATTTTTTTGCAGTTGTAATTGTGGAAAGCCAGATTCCATAAATATGCGCTGAAGCATATTACGTAGTAGTAGTTTCAGCTAGCACAAGTTGGCTGTAGTGTTTTGAGGCACTTTGGAACAAATTCAGTCTTCCACCGAATTTGGTTTTAATCTCCTGTATTTTTCAAACTCCTCTGGATTTCATTACTGCTGAAGACTTTGTAAAATCCTGTGATTGTTCTCCAGAGCTTACAGTTGTTAATATCCATCCATTGTTTGCTGTTAGCTGTAAAAACACAATGTTTTTATAATTTGTGGAGAAAAAGAAGAGGTGTTTTAATGTTTTATATTCACGTATGCCAGTGTGTTCTGTATGCTTTTATTTTAAGCATATATGTACACATTAATTTTTAAGCAGTAAGAGATATATGCTGTTGTACTTATGTATATAATTTTTTCCAGCCATCCATGTAAATTTTGCAGGGACTCAGCAGCATTTGAGCCTGCATGACAGACTGTAGTCATAAACTATCACTCCTGGACATAGCCTGCCTGAAGACTCTATACATTAATATTGTACACTATTTTCTCACTGGGAAATGCCTTGACTGTCTAAGAAAATAATCTGCAAGTGTTGAGCTAGCTATGCCTATGTCTCTGTAAACCCTGGCCAGATTAAGTACTGGAGATGTGTGTGACAGTGCTATTTTTTTTGCAGCATATTGGTTGGTATTGTGTCAAGTGTAAACTGTGTTTAAGAGTTAGGTGCTTCTTATGTTGAAGATAGTGGATGTGTCAGTGAAGAGACTTGCCTTGATACAAGTGTCCTTCTATTCTCTGAGCATTAGCACAGAAAGTAGGTGGATGATAAGCCATTTGAATTGGCATGAACAGCAGTCAGTCTTATGCCAAAAGATGCTTTTGAACAAAAGGTGAATATATGCAGTATTTCTTAAAGCTGTGTCAGCAAAATTAGATGTTTACATACAGAACTTGGTGTATTCACAAAGACATAGACTTTGTGTAGATACATTGAAGAGGAAGTGGGTCTGTTAAGCCAACAATGGCAAACTCTTGTTTTATATAACTTCTTCAGCTGGGGAAACACGCTTCCTTATTTTTCTTGTAACTTGTATTTTTATTGGTCTGCCCTACTCATACTGAACTCTTTCAAATAATTTTAGGTAATTGACACAGTACATGTTTACTACTGTAAAATGAACAGATAATTAATCTACCTCTTCATGCCTATTGTAGCTAGATAGGTAAATATATCTTACTTAGCAGAAGCTGTTATAATTTCATTCTGTATGTGTAACACCTTGATGTACTCTATATACACAGATATGTCCATATATAAGAATGTCTTTTTTTGTGGGATAGGAAAACACAAATCATCATTTGGATATCAGTGTGATAATGTGAAGAACATATATTTAGAAAATATTTCGGAACATTTATTTTTAGTGCACCACAAAAGGATATCTTGTGTGCAGGCATTAAAAAGGGTTTGTGCTCTTTTGTTTTTCCAACTCGATAAGTAATCTACACCCACCAAAATCAATAGGAACCAGCTGAGGATCTGAATAGTTATAGAATTCAGACTAATCTAACTTTATTTACATGTCAAAGAGCCAAGTGACCCCTAATTTGTATGTTAACATTAACAAACAATGTTAAATAAATGTAGGATGAAAAAATACATGCTGAGCAGAGAAATCTTTTGAAAATGGGCATTTGAGTGTGTGCTGCAAAATAAAGAAATAATAATTCTGCTCCTTTCGTTGCTTCAAATGAATTTTGTTGTTGTATGGTGGTAACAGCAATTTCATAGGGGAAAGCACTACCTTGCAATCTCTGCAAAACTGATCACAGAGAGGTGTGAAATAAAGTAAGGCAGATGTCTGATTAATGGTGATTAGCTTTGTTGCAGCAATAGAATGCTATAAACACAGTATTTTTTCCCATCAGCTTCCTTAAGCTGAATGGTAGAAGACTGAAGAAAATCTGGTTTTGTATACGAATACAACTGTGTATGAACAGCTGTTACGGATGAAATTATGGAATTTTTTCAGCATTCACCTTTTATTTACTGTAATTATCAAACCTGGCAAGAACAAAGAGCAGGAGAATGCAGAGAAAGAATTAGCATATAGGAAACACTAGGAAGCCATATACATGATGTTGGCTGCAAAGAAGGAGGCGTGCTACAGGTTTTAAATGTTATTAACTCTGTGCGAACAAGTTAGATGTATTAAAACTAGATGAGAGAAGTCCAAGGGATACCAAAGTTTTAGAAGTTAAAAGTTTTGAAAGTTACTGGGAGAGTTCCAGGAATAGCACAAATGGTTTTTTCCAGGCTAAAATAAAGTTTAAATGTGAAGTGTTCTGAAAGCACATTGTTCCCTCAATAAGTAGTGCTGATACTGAGACTAAACTGAAGTGTGATTGTCTACAGATTTTTGTCCTTTGGAAGTTTTCAAAGGACAAATGGCATGGAATAATCAAACAACCTAATTTGTACGTTCTACGTAGTGTTTATCAGTAGTGCAGAGTTTTATCCCAGAACCCTGATGCAGCTGCCAACAGAAAAGTACTGTTGTTGATTTCATTCTGCATTTGAGAAGGGGGTGTGGCTATTCCAGAAACAAAAATTAAATCACACCAAACAAGATTCTTCCTTTGTCAGTCCATTAAGGCAGAATCATCTGACAAACTGCTGTAATGAACTGTATGATTTAGGTGAGCCCCACTGTGGTGGTTCAGCTCATCCTTCTGTGGAAAGCAGGTGGTGTGCAATATGTGTATTGCTTGAATAAGCAGCAGAACATTAGGAAGTTTATGAAAGTGGAAGCACCTAGTGATTCAGTTGAAAAGATAAAGCTGTATCACTATTGCCTCAGCAATATTGACAGGTGTGTATTGACAGCTTCATCTGGGAGCTGTGCTGTTTGTGATTTAGATTGACCTGTGTGTGGAAGAAGTATCTGCTAGGAATGAATGAGACTAGGTAGTTTCGACTAGTGCCAGAGTCTGAGTCCTTTTTTGCCTCAGAGTACATGGGTAGGATTTCTACCCAAGGCCGTGTTCTCACTGACTATCTGTGTCTTTTATTTTGTATCTAGGAGAATGCCATTGTGGTCCTTGTTGAAGTACTTTGGTGCTCAGTCCCAGCTGTCAAAAGTCTGTTGAAGGAGGATTTGCTTTTCCCAAAAGAAATTGTGGAAAGGGCAGTTAAAATTTGAAATGTTATATTTCTCCCCTCTACCCCCAATCTTCTCTAAAGAGCTGAGTGCAGTTAGATCCTTAAGTCTTTTGAAGTTAACTGAAAAATACAGCTCAAATGTTGGTAAGTGTCACCAAATGTGGATCAGAAGAGTGTTTGCCCAGATGGGGTTAGCCACCTTTAAGTTAAACCCAAGGTAAGGCACAGGTTTCTGTTCTGTAGGAACTTGTTGTATCTGGATGTGAAAGAAAGTCAGCCTGTTAGAGATTCTTTGAGTAAACAGGAATCAAGGTAGAAATTACTCGTTTAGTTACAATGTAGCTGTGAAATTGACATAAAGAGATCCCATTCTTGATCATACTTTTATAAGCTCTGGTATAATGTAGTGAACATGTTTTAGGTACATTTTGAAATTATCCACTAGGAAAAAATACTTTAATTATAATAGTATTTATTCTTATGGCACAGAATATACATTACTATCGAGTTTTGTTAATGTGTTTGTCAGTGTACCTGAGCTATATGCTCTCTGGAAACTAGCATAACCTTCTTGGTCTTTGCTAATTCATTGCTGTAATGGTAATCTTTGTCAAGAATCCTTGTACTGAATGAGAATATTTCTGTGAGTTAAGGAAACTCGCTTTTATTTCCTTGTTCTATAAACCCATCACAGGAGAGCTTTTAACTCCAAAGTCTTCAATGTTAATGTTAGTTATCTTACTTATATTAGAAAATGTTGAAAAAGGATGCTGAAAGGTATTCCAGCCCACATTTCTGGGTGAATAGCGTCATCCAGAAAGTCAAACAGAAGGCCTCTGTAGCAGCTAACTGCAGCTACTGCTAACTCAGAAGGTCAGAAAAATGCAAAATACATAGAAGTTGGAAAAGATGCTTTATGGTTCTGGGAACTGACCAAGCTTGGGAAACTGATGATCAAGTATGCAACTTATATTTTTCTCTAATAATGGATTTATGAAGCACTGTAAGTGCCACTTAGTCTCATAGACCAGAGCAGTAAAAGCAACTGAAATTAAATGCTGAAAAATACAGGCATCATTCATGTATCTTGAATAGTCTTACACAGCCGTCCAGTTACTTGGAGGATCTGATGCTTGCCTCTTTGGAGTGTGCTGTCTAGATGGTGTTGAAATCAAACATTTATGTTGGTGGTTAAAACCTTTCAAAGATGGTTTGCAAAAGGGAATAATAAAAACAAACAAACAAAAACCAAACAAATTCAAAGTACTCCTTTGTAAAATTTGCTTTAACTCAGTTGATCTTTTAGGAGGGAAAATAATGATTCTTACAATACTTCTCACTTGTGTTTCTGTTTGATTGTTTGTTTTTAAAAAGAAAATAACAGTAGCCTGGAAACAGAGATGCTGTGTCGTTATGCTGGGGAGAAAAGACCAAAGAATAAAGCAAATGTTCTTACACCTATATTTTAATAACTCTGGTTAAATTCTCTTCTTCTTTTAATTTCTTGTTTGTGGGTTGATGGAACCTGATGCTTTGAAGTATTTTCATACACAGCAATAATCATCATGCTACTTGAAACTCTCCTGTCCTGAGACTGCCCATTTTTTTCAGGGATGGTTGTGATGTATGCACCTGGTTATCATTAACAGTGACAGGATTAGTAGCTTATCTCAGAGTGCAGGCCACCAAACAGCTGTCTGACTGACTTGGCCCATTATTAAAAGAGAGATTTAGAGATCAAAATCTGTTTATCTCATTTATCCTTCCCCTAATCCATTAAGTCCTCTTCTAAGTGATTTTTTTGTGGGTAGGTTTGATCTGGGAAGTTACAGGTGTTGCATGTCATGGCAAAAGGATTTAGTATGAAACCCCATGACAAACACTTGAGAAACTTTTTTTAATTCCCCAAGTAGGAAAACCTCTTTGGCAATGTTAAAACTCAAGAGAAAACTCAGGCTGTAATTTAGTCTTTAGATAATGGAACAGATATTCTTTAAATACTTGTTGAAACATACGGAACACATGGAGGTGTTCATTATAGAGTCAGCAAGGCTTCACGAAGGACTAACTGCCTGACTAATCTTGTGGCCTTCCATGATGGAGTAACTGTATCTATGGACAAAGGAAGAGGTAGAGATGTCATCTATCTAAGCTTCTGTAAGGCCTTTGATATGATATCCTCCCCAAAAATTCTTACTGTTAAATGGGAGTGAAGGAAGTTTGATGGATAGACTCCTTGATGAATAAAGAATTGACATGATGGCTGCATCCAAGGAGTTGCAAGGTCAATGGTTTAATATCCAAGTGGAAACAGTAATAAGTGGTGTCCCTCAAGAAATCATACTGTTTAATACTTTCATTATGACATAAGCAGTGGGAGGTTGCACCCGCAGCAGATTTCCAGGTGACACCAGCCTGAGAGGTGCAGTTGCTACTTTTGATGGGAGGGAAGTGGGCCTATTGGAACCTCACAAGGTTCAACAGGGCCAAGTCCAAGGTCCTGGGTGCATTGCATGTGGGTTGGGACAACCTTTGACACCAGTACAGCGTGAGGGATGAATGGATTGTGAGTAGCCCTGTGCAGGAAAACTTAGGGGTACTGGTGAATGAAAAATTGGACTTGAGACAGCAGTGTGCACTTGGAGTCTGGAAAGCCAGGGCTGCATCAAAAGTCTAGCTGGGAGGTCAAGGGACGTGATTCTTGTCTGGTGGGACCTGGAATACTGCATCCGTCTCTGTGGTCCTCAGCACAAGAAGGACATGGGTCTTTTAGAGCGAAAAGAGCTCAGAAGAGAGCCACAAAAATGATCAGAGGGATGAAGCGCCTCTCCTGTGAAGAGAGGCTGAGATAGTGTGGGTTTTTCAGCCAGGAGAAAAGAAGATGCCAGAGAGACCTTGGAGCAGCCTTTCAGTATACAAGGAGTGTATATAAGAAAGCTGTAGAAAGACTTTTTATCTGGGTCTGTCAGTAAGTGGACAAGGAGCAATTGTTTTGAACTGAAAGTGAGTAGGTTTAGATTGGACTCACAGAGGAAATCTTTTAGAGGGGTGCAGGTGAGACACTAGAACAGGCTGCCCAGAGAAGTTGTGGATGCTCTGTCCTTGGAAGTGTACAAGGCCAGGCTGGAGGGGTCTTTGAGCAACCTGGTGTAGTGGGTGGCATAGATGATTTTTGAAGGTACCTTCCAGCCCAAGCTGCTCTGTAATGCTATGATTGGACTGCTTTGGTAGTAAGTAATTTCCTGGAGTTAAAGCTGTTGTACATCTTCCTAATTTGATAGCTGTAAGAACAATGCTTTATACGTTTTTTTTTCCCCTCTTTAAACACAAAATGCACCTAAACATACTGCTATTTTTCTTGGTAAGAAGAGAATATTGAGAAGAAATAACATGAATTTTTTTTGTACTGTGTTCAGTTTTCTCTTTGTCTCTGTTTATCTCAGCACTGAACTGGCAAATAAATTAAAGGAGATAATAAGCATTTACTCTGACTGATGCAAAGATAGATTTCATTTAGGTGACTGTCTCTCCTGGTTTAGCATCTTATTTCATAGAAAGGCAGAATGGACAATTTAGGAGTAAATTTGCTTTCATCTAAAGATAGAACTGGGTATTTTCTACAAATGGAACAAAGATTCACTGGAATTACTGTATGTCATTCAACTGACTAAAAGCATGCTTCATAGAATCACAGAATGGTTTGAGTGGGAAAGGATCTTAAAGTTCCAACCGACCTGTGCCATGGGCAGGGGACCTTGCTAGACCAGGTTGCTCAGCACCTCGTGCAGCCTGGCTTTGAGCACTGCCAGAGATGGAGCATTCACAGATTCTCTGGGCAACCTGTGCCAGTGCCCCACCACCCCCACAGTTAGCATCAGTAAAACGGCTTGTCTTGCAATCCTTTAAGCTTGGATTTTAATACCATTGGTGTTCATAGAAATCCAGAAACATTCTCAGCGCAGAACAATTTTTGTTCTCTTGGGGTTTATTTACTTAATTGCATTCATCCTTGCCTCTTATCTGCAAGACAAGATAATAGTGAATTTGGATTCACTATGATTTTGTTCTGTGTTCGGCTCCACAACATAATAATACACTCCTATTAGTTATTAGATTTAATAAGGGTTAAGAACTAGATTCATGGTAGTCTCTGAAGATTTTAGCCTTTGAACTAAAACTAGATAAACAATGTGAGCAGAATTTGCTAGTAGCTTAATTGAGGCCATGTTCCTTACACGAAATGCAAATTTCTGATGCTGAACAGTGAAGTTAGTATGTATGCCTTTAAATTGTTTTCTTGGAGAAATTTATGACACTAACATTCTCTGGGTAATGTTTTTGTTTGTTTTGTTTTGTAAATTTACAATCACTTTAGTTTTATTAGTGCAGTTTTCATTTGGTTATTCTCAGAAAATACTTTGTCTGAATATTTTGATTTACAGACTTTTGGTCTGCAATTTCATGTAGTAAAGTGAGAAGGATAGATTTAAATATTTACATTGCAGTTTTTGTCTATGGAGATCTCCCATTAAATAATGTAAAACCAGTAAAGCAGGAGGAGATAGTCTTTTTATTGTTTAAAATGACAGAATATGGTGGGATTTTTTTAACTGGTTAAAGTTACTATATATGACTATATGACTTATCAGGCTGCTAGGACATAATCTTTTGTTAGAATAGCCTAAAAAAGGGGGGGAAAACTATCATGAAAATAGTTCGTAATGCTTTTGCTTTATATTTTAGTTATTTTTATTTTCAGTGAGTGACAGTATTTTCTGGAATAATCAATAGCTGGAGAAACATGTCATCACCTTCTGAGTCTTTCTGTCTTGTTTACGTGATACCAAGCTACTTCTGCTTAGTGACATGGAATTTTCTAATACCTTCCCATTTCTTTGCAACTTTTTTTTTTTATGTGCACACAGGATCAAAACTCTGGGAAAGTAGTCAAAACAGAGCCATAAGGAAGGCAAATGTTTGTTTGTTGATTGTCTTATTTAATACAGTATTTCAGCCTACCAATCTAGGCTGTAGTTTAGATATAGTGACATTAATTGTATGTATCTGTGCTCAGTAACTCAGGCTTGTTTGTGGGTTTGGAAAGATTTCTTTTTGTGGGTATTTTTGATGGGGTTTTCTTTTTTTTGTGTGTGTGTCCTTTGAAAGAGTGGTATGTGGTTTTCTTGAACCAGAATACATGGTTGCCCAAAATGCCAGCAACCTGTGTGATAAGCTTCTCCTTTATTTATTGTGGAATTCGTTTTCTGACATTAGATAAAGCACAAGAAGTAAAATAACTGCACTACTCATTTTTTTTAAGTTCATCATAATCATGAACATTACATTATATTGATTATCAACTTTGAGGACAGAAAGAAAATACTCCAGTACCTTGGGGCTCAGTCTGGATGGTTCCATAGTTCAATTCTAACTTTGTAACTGTAGACTGGATTTTATGATCCTTTAATTGTTTTTGTAGCTGGTTTTTGACTTCTTTCCAACTCAAGGTCAGTACTGAAGAACTGATCATGAGAATTGAACAGTGACGTGTATATTCTTTTTATGACAAGTATGTAAGTATTGCTAGCTGAAATACCACTGTTGTGGTGTGTTCAAGGAGTGTAACAGCTTACTGAGCCATGACATTGAACTATTCATGTTTAGATGACTGCTGTAACTTAAATGCTTTTCTAAATAATTGCTTTTTAGGGTGGGTTTAGTCATTGTTTGACAAGTTTATATTTAACAGCTTTTGGATGCACAATGTTTGCCTCTCTGTTTTACAGGTTAGTCTAATACACTTTTCAGCATCGTATCATCATCATTGTTTACCAGTTCACAGCTTTTGCATCCCCTACAAGTGCTGTCAGTAATAATTTCATGTTTTTATTTTATCTCATGGGTGAAGATTTTCAAGGTTTTTTAAAGTCTTAATATTGTTGGGGTCCTGTTTGGAAGACAGTTGTCTGTTGAGGAGTTTTGCCTGTGTGGTTTACTACTTAACTGTTTAAACAACTGTTACCTGATGAATGCTGTGTTGGTTTGTTGTATGATCAGTTGCTTAGCAGATGCCTAATTCTTCAAAGCACTGACTTTGTACAGCTTACCTTCTGAATATTGCAACTCCACAGGTCTTGCTATGCAATCTCTTTCCCTCTCTTTCACCCATTTTTCACTCTTTGGGGTTTTTTGGGTGACAGTTCAAGAGTTCCAAGTCAGTATGCCTTCCTAGCCAGTCCATCTAAAACCTTTGGACCCTCTGACTCACATTCTAGCTTGAATAAATCCTCTTTATTATTTGTCTTCAGTGGGTACTCTTTCATTGTCATTGCAAATGTGGTCTGTGCTTCCCTAAAAACAAACAAAAAAATATTGAAAATTATGTGGGTCTTTTTCGGTGTTAATAAATATTAAGTATTCTACAGCAGCAGTTTTGTGAGGGACCAGTGTGGTTTGTCATTTTAAAAAAAAAAAAGTGAGGTCTTATGTGGAGCCCCAGAGGTCATCATTTGACTTTTTCTCTAAAAAATGCTTGAGATTTCCCATGTTTTTGGCTTACCTATTTCAGTTTTCTTCTTTTCTTCTTCTATGGAGTCTTACCTCCTCTCTTATCCAGGCTGGTTTTATTGTTTTCTGTTTTTCTTTTTAATTTGTATAAATGTGGCTGTCTAGGCTACTTTATAAAATGTTCTGAAATGACTGCCAGTCGTTACTGTTTTAAATCTAAATCCAGTTATTTACACTTCTAATTCTGTCAGATTTTTGCTCTCATGAACACAATGTGCTTATAATACGAGTCTACTACTGGTGTTGAACTTCTTTTGTTTACACATAGCAAATGGTGTACAGTTGTAATCGTATGTTCCTGCAGTTACTTTTGACTGTGGTTCTGACACATGCTCCTTTTCTTAAGAGGTATTTCTGCGTAGGGCTTTTCTGGTTTAGCAATCACAATTTTTAAACTTGCAGAAATACCAAGGTAATTTGCTTGAGACCTTTAGCATCAGTTACATGGCTTTAGGAGATTATACTTTTCCCTTTTCATGAAGGTGTTAGAGGAGCCCCACTTGCTAGTCTGTCATGTTAGCTGTGACTGTCATCAGCTTTTGTTTCAATTTTTTGTCATTAGAATTTAAAACAAAAATACAATACTTCAACTTGCAGAAATCTTTTCTTTAGTTATACTTCCTTCTTCAAATCTACATCAATATATCAGCAATTCTGTGGGTTTATCACCTGTCTAGAATGTTTGTATAAACTGTTCAACCTCTCCATTTTATTTGATTATTCATTTAGTTACAATCTTTCTTTGATTTTTCTGCTAAATAAGTGTACTGTCCTCCCCATCCTCCCCTTCACTTTCAGTAGTGCAAGGGTACTCTGACCTCTCCGGCCAACTTGCCTTTCAGAATGCTTTACTTCCTGTTCTAACAATGAAAATTGCCCAAATTCTGCAGCTTCCATCTTCCACAGAAGTCCAGTGACTAGTCCCCAGCACAGAACTCTGTTATGTATTCTTTACCTGTCCAGGAGCTCACCTCCAGGTTTTTCAGTTTTCTTCTGGTACAGCACAGAAATGTTTAAACTGGGTGTCAGGATGATAAATGTTGGGTGTTTAGGCATTTAAAATTTACAAGGCTCAGAGTAATTAGTCTGATGGAGTGTACTTCAGGCACATGTACCATATTGCTGTCATTATTTCTATTAAATAGTGTTGAGCAATTGCTTTGAGCACTGTAATGGCATAGCAATCCCAGCCGTCTGTGCCTATGCCTCAGGGTACCTGCAGGCTTCTCCTGTGGACTGCAGGCACAGTGGTCATGGCTCATCCACCTTAGGAGCACTGTATAGCTTTACAGACTGTACACCAGTGCTTTTGTGCAAGGGTCAGTGCTTGGTGAATGCTGGTAGCAGCTACTTAGCTCTTGTGTGAAATATGAAAACAGCTTTAGGTTGCACCTTGAGGAACACTGGTTCTAGAGGCCTGCTGTAAGGAGTATCAAGGAAGAACTGGATGTTCCAGGACTTAACTGCAGTTGGAATAGTCTGAGATACTTACAGGGTACTTTCTTCCACTTACCCTCATCTAGGTGTCAGACTTCAATGAATAGATTAAATCTTACAAAAATGAGAATTTGAGGCCCATAGGACCACTGCTTACCTGTGGGACTGTGTTTTCTTGTGTACCTATGGAGCCCAGAAAGTTTTTACACAATTTTCAGATGTGCATTAACACAGCTGAAGCACAGTCAGGACTTGATGCTGATGCAGCCTGAACACTCTGGGGAAAACGTTTCCTTATCTAGTAGAGAGAGCACTTAACCTCAAACTCACTGCCCACCAGGCAGAAGGACAAGAGGACTAAGCTCGCCAGTATGAGAGAGGTAGGTGTGGAACTTCTGGAGGGATTCAAGCAAATAATGTCTGAGGTAATGAAGGGACTTGAATACTCTACTGTAAGGAAATGCTAAGAGAGTTAGGACTGTTCAGCCAGGAGAACAGAAGACTCAGGGAGGGATCTTAGCAATTTATGTGAGAACCCAAAGTGAAGGTTCAAAGAGGACAGAGCCAGGCTGTTTTCAGTGATTGCCGATGACAAGGCAAGAGGCAATGGGCAGAGGCTGAAACACAGGAGATTCTGAACATCAGGAAACACTTTTTCACTGTGAGGATGACTGAGCACTGGCACCGGTTCCCCAGGGCAGTTGTGGCATATCCCTTCTGAAGAGATATTAAAAAAACATCTACGCATAGTCCTGGGCAGCTTGTAGGTGGCCCTGCTTGAGAGCCCTTCTGACCTCAACCAAATTGTGATTCTGTGAAATACAGTGACTATGCTGCAGCATCATCTTGCAGATACGGATCAGCTGAGTCACCAGTTCACCCTGACCTTTAATCATAAAATGTGGGGGAAATCTTATGGGATTTACATTTCGTTACGCTACACTTGCTTAGCAGTGCTTATAGGTGTACAAAGAATCATTTTGTAGGTAGTCCTGGGTGACTGTGACCAGTTACCTGAGGGGAAATCAGTGAAAAATGTTAGTTTTGCAGTTCAGAAGTCTTCCAGTGGCAGTATGCCAGCATGCTTTTCCCCGAGCAGCCACCTTTGCAGCTTAAGTCTGTCTGAGAAGCCAGCAAGGTAGCTTGTTACCCTGAATTGTGGGCTGATATAGAGCTGTCTTTCAGCTGATTCCTGAATAGCTACAGGACTGACACAGGCTGTAGCTTCAAGCAGGTGACTGTAGGCTGAGGGGCCTCTGGGCCTGATCCAGTGTCAGTGCTCCTGGTGATGTCACATCATTATGTATCATTATGGAGGATAGTTGTGGTTTTAGGGGTTTGACACATTATTGTAAACTAAGTAGACACAGCAGGATTGAAACTTGGATTCACACACACTGGCAATGTCCTGACAGCACATGTGAGCTAGGTGCATGATGCTAACTGTGCTGGTACACCCAGGTCAGTACTAGAACATCCTGATAAGTGGCACATGAATGTGATCGCAAACTCAGTTGTTTTGGTGGTACTCAAAAAGATGCTCTGTCTGCTGTGAGCAAATTCCTTTTGCACAAGACAAATTATTTCTAGATAAAGTAGCAGAAGGAAAAATAGTCTCTTCTCCTACCCTCACAGTGCTTATCACTGGTAGAAGTGTGCTGCAAAGTCAGATGATTATTTGCAAAGATGAATGTTAACTCTCAGTGTGTACATTCATGAAAGAAAGAAGTGGATAAGATGTGATTCTCTACAAAGGTACTGTGCACCAAATATATGTAATCTAAAATACATATAAATAACTTCTTAAAATCACCAGTCTGTCCAGTAGAGATTGACAAGACTGGGAGTAAGGAAGAAGTGCATGCACTGTCAGTCTGTAGCCCAGCCATGCTCAGGCCAGGTACTGGAGTCGCAGAGCAACCAGCACCTATCTTGGCTCTTGGCAGAGCTTTACTGTCTAAGCTGACAGGACTTTACTCTTTAGTATGTGGGTGCCTGCTAGACGGCCTAGTAGCTTCCCTTTGGGGATTTGAGGGAGTGGTAGGGCAGGTAGAGGCTTGTATCCAGAGGGTCCCACTTCTAAAGCAACAGTCCTACTCCCACATCCTTACTGCCTTCCTTAAGAACACCCCTCCGAGCTAGTGTTTGAAGATAAGCCTGTACCCTACAGTTGAGTGATGTGGTACATCACATCTCCAGAGTCCCATCCCCAGTACCTTAAAGCATCTGCTGTCTTGATGTCCACTGATGACTGCGATATCTGAGACAGTGAAGCGTGAGGGAGGCTGTGAAGCACACCTTAGCTCTGTCTGCCTTGGCTGTCCTGCAGGGAGAAGTGGAGATACTGGCATGGTCTTATGGTAAAACATCTCATACAGGGCAATTAGGGAGACATGGGACATTTGTCAGACTGCACTGGAGTGGGAACCTTGGCCCATCTGTTGGTCTCTGTTTTAAAGACTGGTGCTCAGTGCTCCTATGGAAACTAGGCATGAAATCCTTGAGGAGGGCTGGACCTTGGCAAATGAGTATGTAGTTGTGCTTGGCTCTTTGCTGTTACTTTCTAAAAATGCTGCTTTCAATGTTATTTTTTAAAAATGGACTCCTGGGTTTATTTTCCTCTTGTCATAACACTGTGTAGTGTTGGGGTTTTGTTTGTTTGGTGTTGGATTTTGGTTGTCTTTGGAACTCTCAACCTATAGAATTTCTTTGCATCTTAACCTGTAAAATCAAATGATGGCAAGTTGTTTTCTACGCTCTCCTGAGATTATTCCGTAATGAGTCAGCTGTTTGGAGATGTATTATTTTCTTTTCTTTTCTTGTGAAAACCAATAAATGAAAGGAAGGCAAAAGCAGTTTGAATGCTGGATTATCTTTTCCCCTGTCCTTTCTTAATAGCCTGCTTTAAGTGTACAAAAGCCTTTGCTTCCTACAAAGATTTGTCTTTTGATCTTACCCACCACCCCGAGAATAAGGTATGTTAAAAAAAAGCCAACAAAACCGAAAAGAAGAAAAAAAAGAACACATCCTCAGAAAAAACAAACAAACCCATGAAACAAACCAAACCAACCCCCTTCCATGGAGGTGTCTTGAAATATGTCAAGTTTGCAATTGTAAATAAGTTGTAAATGAAACTTGCAGTTTTGAAAATGTAAATGAATTGTAGATGAAAAATAAACCTTTCTGCCATTCTCCCTTTGGACTTAGTTGCCTTGTTAATAAATTCCCTTTCACAGAGAGGGGGGAAAATGATTCTCTGATGACATTTTCTTGAAGCAGAAAACCTCCCTGAACAATTCACAATGCAAATTCTGAAGTTTATTGCTTTCACAGCAATCTTTTTATCAATTTCAGGCAGCCCTTTAAGTCCATCAGCAAGCAAGGTAGATTATTTTTGTGATTCTATGTTGTGACATAAAGGTCCTCTTTTTCTCAAGTTAATGGTATCTCTGTAACAAAGTATGTTGAGCTTTTTGCTATTTGTAATTATAGTGTTACGAATGACATTTCAGAATGGTGCTGGAAGTGACACCAGGCTTTATTCCTGGGTCAGTTAATGAATCCATACCATCATTTCTCAAACAAAAAAGCATGATTTAGGCTGATCTAGGGTTGGGTTTGGTTGGGTTTTTTCTTTTTTTCTTTACATTTACTTTGTAGTGCTTCTGATGCTGTAAATTACCAGGGAACGACAGCATGTTGCCAACTTTGCTGGTTTTCTGTGATCCACTTAAAATAATCATTACAGTTTGGATCATGCTGCATGATTCTTTCCTAACTGATAAGGCTTTAACTCGGGACTTCATGGATCATTATCTTACCTTCATGCAATAGCTTTTCTATTTGAAACAGTGTCATACTGAAACTAAATTTTCAGTTAGGGAAAGTAGAAAGGCAGTAGTTGTTACTTTCATAGGTGATGCTGTTTCCCCCTCTAGAGCATCACCCAGTTTATATGCTGAGATGGAAAAGAGACTGAGGTAGCAATGAGGACAACTTAAGGAGGCAGATTTTAGTTTACACTGGACTGGAAATGCTTGCCTAGGAGTAATAAGATTTTCATGTCTTAGCCAATATTGCCTAAATGTCTGAACTAAACTTCACATATAAATATCTCGGGAACATCTTGTTACAATTCCATAAAAAGTGACTATTAATAGAAGTTCCTTTTCATTCTTTTTGTGGCGTACAATCAGGTACTTATGTTTTTGATGGCACCAGTTGTTCATTTTTTTTCTGAAAAGCCTTACTGTGAAATGTATTTTAATGTTCTCTTTTATTTGGTTGAAACATACTAGTATTTGGAAGTAATTTTGACTAATATTTTTGAATGTGTATGTGAAAGATCCTGTCACTCCTCTAAACATCTGTCTAAGAGCACTGAAATTCAATAATTTATTTGTAGTACATCTAGTTTCTTTAGTTACTGGTTTCTCACACTGCAACTTTTGGTGTGCTTGGACACCTGATTGTACGTTCACCATGCCATACTGTGGACGTGAAGAATCTGTTTAGAGAGATTGCAGGATTCCTGGAGAGAACTGTGACCTCTGCTAGCAAGCACTGAACTACTTATTAGCCCTTTGACCTGATTTAGAAGCCCTGAGAGAATAGGGTGAATGAGTAAGCATGTGTGTAAATAGGTAGAACTGGCAGGATCAGAAACTGAGACTAACTTTTGATCAAGGGTAAGAACATGACCACTTTCCTTCCTTCATCTGATGATGCATCCTGCTTTTCAACACATGGGTGCATGATACATGGCAGTGAGCAAATGATCTTTCTTGAGAGGTTGAAACTGGAAGTTTGAACTGATTTGGCCAAAGAAGAGAAGGTAATAAAGTTCTTCTGTGTACTGTATGACTAAGCTAAGCAGAAAGCTGTTTGTTTGAAGTAGAAGGGGTTATTTTCTCCTATAGTTGCATTTTGAAGCAGAGGAAATGTCCTCACACTTCATGCCACGCTTGCTCTGGTAGACTGACTCCTCAGATGAGCCCCTCTAGAGGGGCTATTGCCATGCTGCAAAGTCTGGGAGGTAAGGAACTCTGGAAGCGTGGGTACAGTGCCAAAATGAAACATAAAAGATAGTAATTAGCAAAATGGCAATCTCAAAAGTACTTATTAATAAATTCTTTACATTGTCTTTAGTTTTATTAAGCAAGAATAAATAAGTAAGAGATTCATGAGAACAACAGTAGGTACTTGTTGCTTCTGTTAAGTATAGCAGTGGTATTGAGAAGTTACTTAGTTGTCCATGGATTTTTGGATCCTGACTGATAAATACTGAATAACCTTTTAAGACATAGTAAAGCTTATACTATATGGACAGACTTGTACTACCACAGGAAGACTTCCGCTGAGCTGAACAGCATCCTAGCTATAATCAATGCTTGTACTCTGAGTGGACATGTCAGATCATAGTTGAGTTTCATGAAATAAACCTTCTGTCACCAGTGAAGCAAAGTTGTACTTTGGAGAAACCAAGGCTGTTCCAGATTGATTCTTGTTTATACACTGCTGTCTTTTTGGATGGTACGAGCACAAGAGTATTTGTAATAAGAGGGAATAGCTACATAGCACTGCGTATTGTCAAAATGCTGCCCACCCACTAGCTAATCAGTCACTCTGTCACCTCCATATAGTTAATAATTATTATCCCTGTGATTATAGGTGGGGGAGTGCAGACAAAGGCTATTTTCTAAGTTAGCAAATACTGTGAACGAGAGTGGGTCTGTAGGGCAAAACAGTAGGTGTGGAGAACCTGATGTCCGTGGTCAAGGGTTTTTTTTTTTGCTTTAACCAGGTCTAATCTGATACTAGGGACTAAATGCCTGTTTGTGGTTAGAATGCATGAGTTATGGTCCTTAACTTCAATTTTTATTCATTTCGTTCTAAAGAAATCTATGTTCTCACTCAGGGATACTTTGATAGCAGTGGGAAAGAGCTGAGGACATTTAAGCTAGGGTCAGGAGAACACTTTTGAAATAAACACTAGTTATGTCTACCCACAGGGACACTCTGGCAAATGGTTTTGGGTGGGAGCTTCACTATATTTACAGGTTAGTTGTTTAGCTTGGAGAAAAGGAGGCTCAGGGTCCTCTACAACTACACAAAAGTGGGTTTAGCAAGGTGGGGATTACTCTCCCAAGTAATAAGTGATGGGACAACAGGAAATGGCCTCAAGTTGTGCTGGAGATTTAGATTGGGTATCAGGAAAGATTTCTTCATGGGAAGGGTTGTCAAACATTAGAACAGGATGCTCAGGGAAGCGGTCAAGTGAGCATCCTTGGAGGGTGCTTAGGAATATGGTTTAGTGGTGAACCTGGCAGTGTTAGGTTGATGGTTGGACTTGATGATCTTCAAGGTCTTTTCCAATCTTCATGATTCTATATTTTCAGCGCTCCTAATTTTCCATGATTTTCAGAGCTCCTAATGGCACTTCAACTGGAAAACAGATTTGTGTTTGCAAAGCATCTCCAAATAGCATTTTAAATAAGGGAAAAAAAAATCTCGTCTTAGCAACTGGCTGCTACTCTGCATAGCAGTGATGGAACTTGCATTTCAGCCTGGGAGTTTTCCTTTCCCTATAACTGCTGAGAGGTAATGAAATATTAATTCTTTGAAGTAGGTTGATTTATGTTGAGAAACATCTTCTGATCAAGTCTGATTTTCATGAAGAACATGAGCTACTTACTCCCTTTTTCTGTTTTTCAGTGCCAGTAGTAATTAGTCCATTATGTGAAAAAAGTCAGATTGTCCTCTTTATGGTCTTTTTTATTTTAAATTGTCTGAATCATTAGTGACATTTCATTCCCCCTTTGCTTTGCTTTTGACATTGGACCCTGCAGTAAGTTTACATTGCAACATAACTAATTGATCAGAGAAGTGTTTATTCTTCGATTAGGCAGTGTCTTTGTTAACATCTAAATTACCAGTCTTTTTTGTTTGATTTGACTTTTTGTTTCAGTTAATGGTAACAGCTACTCTCAATTCATACCAATATTCTTCAACAGAAGCATCAGAAAACCAGATATTAACAGATGGTTTTGATCTTAAAAATAAGGAATTGACAGTATTCAGGCTGTCTTTCTGTCAGGAAAAGAAAAAGACAGCTATTCTTCTGCCTCTCTTTGCATGTGCAGGTATGTTCATGCAATCTTTAAAATCATTTTGACCTATAGAGTTTATGTAGTTGCACAACATTGCCATTAGAATGAGAGGTTTGATGCTGGCTTTCCCATGTGTCAGTTTTATGTCTACAAAATTACTCCATATGGAACTTTTTCATGCTTTAAAATGAGCTAGATGCCTTTAACTTGATGTACAATTACCTTTTACACATTCCTCAGAAGATTTTTGGCTACCAATAAAAGTGGAAAAGAAAATTTTAATATAACCAAGAGACAGGAAGCTTCTGATCAGGTGGTTGATAGAGTATGTTTGAAGTCTTGGGGAAGTATGTCTCAAATTATCGTACACTAAATAGGAAAAATGAATCTTAGTCCATCAGTTGCATTTTTAAGGGAGCAACCCATAATGTTATAGGAGTCAAATACTGCCTGGTGATGTTACATGGTACTGAAAGCAAGAGCTTTGACCTTATTTAGACTACAGTTCACCACCATGGACCTTGTACTATTCTTGGTAAGAAGAAAAATTGTTGTTTCTTAAATAAAGTAAAAAATGAGAAAGCACGATATGTAAAAAATCTCATTAGGCAGTATTGGATCTGGAGCTAGGTAGTCTTCTAGCTGAATTTATGGGACATGGAAATACCAAACATTAATGTCCAACTTCACAAATAAAGAGAATTACAGGCTCTCTATCATGGCTTTGCAGCAAACTAATAAATGTATAAATTTGCTTTTTGGAAAGCATATTTCATTAGAAAAATGATCAGTGCAAGCAAACAAATTGTAGTGTAATTATATGATGCAGTAGGTTCTAACTGAAATTGCTGGTAAAATTAAAAGGCACATCTGTTCATGTAGCATTATGTTAGCAATCCTTCCTTGCAAAAGTCAAGTCAGTATTTCAATAACACTCTGTTTTGTGATTGTACAGTCTTAAATCATATGTACAGTATTGCGTATGAATCAACAGCCATGCATCAGCCATGAATAAAGGAGCTGTCTCCTTGTCCTAGGAAGTTATGTTGATGATGTAGTAGCTGTCAGTACCTGCAGTCTGAAACTCAGTGCTAGAGGTGCCTTCCAACATAAAGTTTGTATACTGTTTTTCTACAGAAATAGAAATGGTTGCATTTCAGTCTTGGTAATTCAGAAAACCCCTATGCAAGGGAAGAGAAGAATTTAAGATACTTAATTTAGGCTTTAGCCCACAGTATTTAGGGCTACAAAAATGTAGAACTGTCATTTCAAATTTCACATGCCTTCCAGAGTTTAGTAAATACTAGATTGCCTGCAGTCACGTATTGTTTGAGAGAAAAAATGTTTGTGTTACTGGAAGTTGATATACAGTATAATGTACTGCAGGCTGCATCTGCACTTACTTCATCCCAGGTTGTTGTCACAGCATCTATGTTTTACTGAAGATAGCCTAACATACCTTGTAGTGGAGGGTATGGGGTCAAAAAGGAATGTGTGTGATCATGGAATGCCTGTCAGCAGAGTTTTGAATCAATCCAAATGACAGTGTGTGGAGATATAGTTTGAATGGAGCAGCTTCTCTGCACTGAGATTATTCTTGATACCGGCTTTTGTTTTAAAAATGATAAATATGCAAAGCAACAATGAAGGTAACATTTTAATAACTGATTTGAAATGGATAGCTCATGTAGAAAACTGGTATGTGGATTCTTTTTTTTCTAAGTCGCAGTAAAATATAGCATGCAGATGAGATTTATAGGAAGGAAAAAAACCCCAAGAAAAATAGTAGTGAAATTTGTGCTAATTGGTGTTTATTGGTTAGGTACCAGTAGCCTTTAAAAGTAATGCAGGAAAAGGTCATTAATAACTGCTCTGTTTGATTGTTTAGAATAAGTAAGTGCTTTGTTTGTAATAAGAATAAACAACAGTAACGTAAACACATTCGTAAGGAACTGTTCAGAGGGCTGGTACATCACACACAACAGGTGTAACCACGCTGTGCTCAAATGTTCTCATTCAAGCGAATATATGTTTCACCTCTGTGTTGAGAAGGAATGGGATCACGACCTGTACACCTAGTTGTGTGATGTAGCGAAATACCTTGCCAAAGAATTGTTTCTCAAGTAGAAGTTAAAAAGCAGGTTAATAATAAACTTGTGACAGCAGAGCTGCAGTAGAATAAAATCAGAGAATTGGCAAAAATTTAAGTCCTCTGCTGCTTTCATCTGATACTTTAGTTTAAAAATAAAGTGGTTATTATAAAATTATGGAGTTCACCCTTCAAATAAATTTTTCTTAATTTAGTAATATGGTATGACATAGGTGAAGTCACTTTTTAGGACAGTGTATAAGGGTATTTAATCTTCTCATTAGCTATTGAGTGCAGCAGGATTTACTGAAATAAAAAAAGGACTAACAAATCAGTTTGATGAAACTTGACATTTGCACATAACTGAAGCTATCCATGCAAAAACCACTGTGGAGCATCTGATGTGTGGTAACTGGTCACACTATGGTAACTCTTTTCTTAGACTCCTTTCCCATCTTAAGAGGTTTTTTAGGTACTTTGGGTATTAAGTGATAGGCAGAGAATTTTGGAAAGCATTTGATGCTCTTTATTCCTATTCCTTATTTTTCAAGAATACTTCTAAAACTATTTAAATGGATATGCAGCGTACTTTGTCTACTGTCTGTTTTTTACCCTCATTCATATTAATAAGGCCATAGTTTGCAGTAATCTGTTGGGACTACTTAAAGAGTAAGGTTGGCAGAAAAAAATTCTTAATAAGGATCACAGGAAAAAAAAGGGGGGGGAGGGGTATGATTAACCTTTCCTGAGGTCATTATCACTTTTTAAAATTTCTTTTGCCAAACTATTCAGTAACTTAATTTCTTTGAAATATGACTGGTTTTTCTTTGCTGCTGACATCAGAGGAGTCAGTATAGGAGGAAGTAACGGCTGCAGAATTGGGGAGGGGTGGTGGGTTGTCTGGGTTTTTTTTCCCTGCAAATACCCTGAACATGCCTTTGGTCCTCTTAGTTGCAGCAAGGTTTGCAATTTTTTGTGGTTCCAGCGGTTGAAATTTAGTTATTGACCATAAGCTGCATAGTGCAAAAATCCATATTTTTATTGTAATAGTGTGCGTTTTCTCTTGTTTTCTGCTGCAAACTTAGTTTGCAGAAACAGTTTTGCACTCACAACTCAGAAATTTCTCTTCTTGTGATTTTCACAGTTTGGAAGCTTCTTAAAGTGTAGGAAACACTCCCTTAATTTTCTGACTTACCAAGCTTTTTTGTTGGGGAAAGAAAAAGTACTTGGCAGTTTGAAGTAAAGCTATATGATACCTGACAAAAGTGCCAGTTTCTGAAAACTTGTGCAGAAACCTTTAAAATTTATTTTTTCTTCATCTTTAGAAATAAAGAAAGCTGTTAAGATGGCATGAGGAAACTTGAACAACAAAATAGGTGATCTCAGATGACAATCAAAAAGGATTCATATTTATCTGAACAGAAACATTCATTTTAGATTTTTGTCAGGGAATAACACAGGGCATCTGGGATACACTGATCTGTTGTGTAAAATGCATTTCCATAGTTTTATTCTTTGTCAGCTATAGTGAGAAAGTAGTCTTTAACTGTATAGTTTAGTCACCTGAATTGCTTTATCAGAGTTGATAAACCTAGAGGTTAGTAGATAGCATTTTCCCAGAACTGCTACAAATTAAAGACCATCCCCAGAACACTTCAATTGTCTTTTATGGGACTTGTTCCCATATGGCAGAGGACCAGCATCCTTCCTCTGGCAGTAAATGTCAGAATGCTTACATGGTTTTGGAGATGATGTTAAAAGAGAAAATTGAGTGCAGCTTCTTCATGGCAAACACTTTTTAAGTGTTTTAGGTAATTGGTAAATAGTGCAAGGTGTTGATTATACTGGATGTGTACATGTGATTCAATAGCCTGGGAGGGTGTGGTGGTTAACCTTTTAGTAATGCTCAAAGGCTTCCAGTGGTGGTTGGATCTGTAGGGTAATAATGTTGAAGCAGTGGGGCTTTTTCTTTCATTTTAATGACAAATGAGACAGCTGGAGTCAGCAAAATATCCCAAAACCTGACAATTGACCAGAGGAGAAAAGAAGGATAGTTCAGAGCTCCCTGGCTATCGCATTGTCTTCTGCTTCCCATCGTCTTGAAAACAAAAATGTTGCGAAGAAGTGGAGACTAAGGGTTGGCTGCTGGTGCTGAGAGTGTCAGCCTTGTCCTTTTTCAGCCACCTCTCAATCACCAGTGCGACAGCAGCCAAACGGCTCCGTGTTTCTTGTACTTGAAGGCTGAGCAGGGAGCTTAAAACTCTCCAGAAATAAATTCTGCACCATGACCTTTATAGGGAACTGTCTTGTCAGCTTCTAGTCAGTGAGTGGAGGAAGGACTCTTTCCTGGTACTCCCTCCCCAAGGGCCAAGCTGTGCCTGGCTGAGGAGAGCTGGCGGGCAGCTCCCACCATCATGTCCCAGGCAGAGGTTGTTTCTGCCACACACAGCTCTCCCTCCTCTTCTGGTTTGCACAGTAAGAAACGTGCAGGGTGAGGCTAGACATGTGCTGGAGGGTTTAGGAGAAGACATGCACCTGTGTGCTTGGGGGTGATTTTGCAAATTATGCAGAACAATAGCGAAAGCTGTATGGAGGGGTCTGTTGGTTAGAAGTTGTGATGTTAGTGTAGGAAAATGGTGTATGTCTCAATATGTTTCCTTGTTTTGAAAAATGTTAGTGTTTTCAGCATTTGTACTCTCCATGAAATCAACTTTTATTACACAAGATTCAAGGCTTTTAGAGCAATAGGGGTGTTATGCTGTGGGGATTTTTTTTATACATCTAAAAGGTGTGGGCTATTTTTTAATCATGTAAGCTATTGTATGTAGTTTCTTTCTGCCTGTCTTTTTTTCTCCTAAAACAAAACTGATAACAAAAAGAAAAATTTTAATATCTTCTGTTGCATTTCCAAGAGTTTTTCATGATACATTTTCAGACAGTCCAATCCTATATAAAAAGGAATCAAAGACTACAGTTTATCAAAAAAAAGTATTTTTAAATAATTGAGAATTCAATGGAATTTTGCATCATGTATCCTCCACACCTTCACAGACAGGGAGTCCTTACATTTGCAGGCCTGTGTAAGTCTAAAATTAGGTAGGGGGGTTTTTTGTTCGGTTTTGTTTTGTTTTTTTATTGTTACTGCAAGGGTATAAAAAGAATGATGCCAAAGTAGAAGTACAGAGGTGCCAAATATAATCACCTTTCAGCATCATGCCATTGTGGTTGTTGGAAGTAAATCCTTGTTAGCTTTAGATGGTTAACTCAGTGGTTTGTGCTGACATCTAGATATGCCCTTGGTTGTTTTGTTGTGGGTTTTTTTAGCTGAACTGAAATTGTAATTTAAAAAAATTACAATTTTTTACAAATTACAAAGAACATCGACTTGTGTGGCTATTTTAATAGCCTAAAACATAAACTAAAAATTTAGGCTAGAATACTTCTCATTCTACTATTGTGCAAAGGAATAACATGTTAAATAAATGTTTACTTCCTGGAAGTAAAAGTTTCCTCTAGAAAGAAAAATAATGGCTAACAGAAACTAGTCCTTCACCCTGCCACCTTGTGCCTGTGTGAACTGCAGTTGTGTTACAGTTCCTTGCCCTGTAAATTTATTAATTAAATAAATTAGTTAAATTTATTTCTGCTTTGGTGTACTAGATAACAACAGGAACAGATTCTTAGTGTTATCGTGCTCTTGGGTATCTTTCTCCATAGCACTGAAAGGGGCTAGAAGTATGTTCAATGTAATCTTTTTGAAACCCGATGCAAGTACAACAATTGAAAAACAGAATTACATGAATGTTCATAAAACAAAACCCTGTCACCATAGAAGGCCTAATTACTAAGGATATTAAGTGAATTTAGAACTTTCTCTCAGATGAAACAGGATTTATAATGCAAATAACTTACTTAAATGCTAATGAACAGCATGTGAACTTTAATTAATTAAACAGCCACATGTAATTCAGAAGAGGTCATAGCAATGAGGTGACTGTAGGACAGTCAGGAGGTGGCATTTCCTAAGTTACATATCCATATCTGGTTGGTACATTCTATTGGCTGGAGTAGCTGATGTTTGAGTAAAACAGTAGTTGTAACTCAGACTCCATCTAGTTCATGCATTTCTGGAAATTTCTTCTAATACTGTAAGAGTATCCAGCAAAAAGATACTTTTCTGAGACTCAGGAAGGCGTGTTGCTTATCCACAATTTTAACTGAGTTCTGATTGATATTATCTTAGGGGTTTTATTACCTTTATAAGTAAAAAGTAGTTTATAGTGCATGAGTAAAGTAAATAAAAATACAAAAAAAATCTAAAAACTTTCAGAGTAGGTAATAATCTAGTATAGAATCAAATTATATAATCAGGTCTAAATAAATATGCAATTTCAGCAACAAGGTCAGTATAAGGAGGATCAGAAGCTTCTCTTGAAGAGAACGAGTCCTGTAGCTGTCTGTTTTGGCATGTCAGAGATGTGACTGGAAGCTCTTCCTTTGAGCTGCAGAAGTTGCTCAGCTGAGCAGGTCAGTGGCATGGGAGCTGGGCCGTGTGTGGGCAGTCTGAAGGGACACAAGACATGGATGCTGTCTGTGCGACAGTGTGGTGCTCCAGAGTGCCGCCTCCTGACTTTTCTCTGCTGGAGAAGCAGAACATTAAAATGTTCCTCTGTTCAGCCATACCAAAGCAATGCTTTAAGCAGTATGCTTGCTAGGACACTGTGCGGTTAGAAGTGCAAGTGCAAAATGATGGCACCGGATACTCTGACCATAAAACCTGCCTGCTTGTCCCTCTTCTTACTCACTGTGACAGTCCATGTTCTTATTGACCTAGTAGTAGTTTTCATCCCTCACTTTCCCCAAGCTTAAAGTTTTTTCACTTTTTCATCTATTTTCATGAGCAAATGCAGTATCTGAAAGGAATGCTGCATTTCTATTATGGTCTAAGCATGGAAATACCTATATGATGTAGTGTGTAAAGCTAGCAAGGATGTCCTCTCAGAACTTAGCTATTCAATTTACTTTTCTTTTCTTAATAAAAAGCAGGGATTTTTCT
>VXBT01005725.1:0-50008 GCA_013400235.1 Oriolus oriolus | reverse complement strand
TTTAATTATAATTGTTCTTTGGTAATATTACCCTTGACCTGATTTCTTAAATTCAGAGAGTGCCAGTGGTGTATTTATGTCTTTAGAGACTCCATCACTCTGTGTGTATGTATGCACATGAAAGTATGTGCATAGGTGGTATTTATATTAAAATAAACAAGGGACATGATTAAAACATGATTTGTTCAATCTTTGCTTTATCAATATTATTCCAAACTTGCTAGATTTGAAATGGTTGAAATAAGAGCTATGATAACATAGCAGTTGTGTCACTCCTGTCCAGCTAATGAGCTGACTTGCCCAGGTCCCCTCGCCTTGCAGGAGGAAAAAGTGTGCAAAGGGTCTACCTTCATTTTGGAGGAGCTGCTTAATTAGTATATGGCTTCTTACAATGCCTGTAAAGACATAAAATGTAAGAGGACAGCAAAAACCCTCAAAAACTTGTGACCCTCCAGGGGAATTAGCAGTTAAAAAGCACTCTCAAGCTAAGGATGATCTGCCGTAAGCTGCAGGAAATGTGCCGCAATATCTGGAACTGTGCTTCCCTCTGGGTGGATTTATAACGGGCTCGGCCTTGGAGCCTGCCTGGATTTCACAGTGTATATGCACACCCCTGCCAGTGTGCGCCGAGAAACACATCAAAGTTGTGAGCAACACTGTGAATGTAGGAACGAGGGGAACACAAACCCAACACTTGAGCCCCTCACAGTATTTGAGGGATGAAAATAAAAATGGAGTCATGTGTTTTTACTGTAGAGCTGCTATGCCAGAGCTTCTTACCGTGGTCTGTCAGCTCTCCTGGGCTCTGTTGCCTTGTGGGTGAAGAGATGAGGGAACCCTGCCTGTAGTAAGGGATGGGTCTTTTGGGGACAGAATCTCTCTAGTGGTTGCTTAATAGTCTCTGAGAAACTTGCACGTGGAAGGAGACTGGCAAGAGGAACAGCCCTGGGCTCTGCAGCCCTGCATGTCCATGGGGTGAAGGCCAGCCAGGAGGAGCTTTGCCTTGTAGGGGAAGGCATAAGTTCTTTCCAGGACTACTCACAGCTGCTGATTTGAAAGCAGTGTCTGCATTGGACTTGCCTTTGTGTTCCCCCGTTGATCTCCTTTTTTGCTCTCCCAGCAGCCATTGTCTGCTGAAGCTGCCTGCCCTGTTCTGTTTCCTGTTTTGAGGTTTCTTTGTTCCTTATAAAATGCCTGAGCTCCCCCCATCCCACCCTCCTTCCAGCTAAATGCTATGATCAGCTGTAATGACATTGAGGCCCCAAATGGAGTAACTGGGTTGGTGGTGTGTGGGAGTGAAATGGTTGCTCCTTCAGTGAGAGGGCTTGAAACCAGGTGGGCGTGGGTTTCAGTTACCACCACCTCTTCAGTCTCCCTGGGGAAGGAGGAGGACTGTGGAGGCATGTGAGAAAGGGGTTAAATACTAGAGAAAAATACTTACTGTAACACTTTACTTATACCATTAAGTATTGCCTTTACGGTGCTCTCAAAATGTGTTCCCGTAGGAAACCAGAAAGATACGTAAAATGTGTAATACAGTTGTAAGGTGTATTATTAAAAATATTAATTACCCCAGCTGATTCCTTACTGCAGTCAGCTCAGGGGTCTGCTTGAAAGACTTTGTTTGTACTTGTTTGTGTGTAGTTAGACTGAAGCAAAAATTACTTCATCATTTTAGCACTAGGGGTATATTTGAGGCTCGAAAGAAACATCTGTCTCATGTCTACTGCTGCCTGTCAATGGACTAGGGAAGCCCTCTGACAGGTATATGCATACCAACATTTGATACATAGCTCCTTTATGTTTCTAGTGTAAGTTTGAAAATTATACTGGTAAGTTGTCTCTTGTCTAATTACATGTTCAGGAGCAGCTGTCATGTTATCTTATTAGTACACATGTCATAGAGAGCTCTGAAACATGAACAGCAAAAAAGCACAAGCAGAAGAGACCAAGGGAACAGCTTGCATGTCTTCCTCAGGAGCACATAACCTAACACAGAAAGACCTCAAGTAGCTTTATGGGACAAATATTACTCTCTTCATGTGTGAGAAGAACCAGCATGATTTGCTTTTCTGTCTTATTTTTAAATCATCTCAATCCACATGAAAATGGTCGGTCTTTGGTATGAATGAAGGACATATGAAAAGGTTGAAAAGCAAAGGGTGTTTTGTGTTCACTCATTCGGATTTTTCCCCTGAAAGGAGTGCGTCATGCTATCTAGACTAAAGCTTGGAACTGGAGTGAATATCATTCTTGGAAGCAGTGGCCAACAATTTTTGAGGAAAAAATGTATCAAAATGCTACAAAGCAGTTGCTGTTCTTAGTCTTTAATTTCAGATAATATTTATCAGAAATGTTACTTGACATAAATAGTGATCATAACAAATGTGATATTATTCATATTACTTGTTTTCAGTAAATTCATATTTTTACTAGTTTTGGTATAGCAAAGCAATTAACTTGTAAGCATTTTCACATTCTAAGAAAGAAAATGCTGTACTGTATACTTTCAGCTCCTGGATGGAGCCTTTTTGTATGAGTGGTAGGTCAAAAGTTTATATCCGGCTTTCAAAATAGAGCTCACAAATGTAGAATAGAGTAAATATTATTTTTAAAAAAACCTTTGGAAAGGGTGTTTTCATGTGTTTGCCCTTAGTTTTTGCTAACATATTGTTAAAAATGAGCAAGGTACATAATATACTGATTTGTATTGGTATTTCAGATGGATGCAAATGTACATCCAATATACTTTGAGTACTACCTTTAAAACAGATTAGAAAACAGGTCACAGAATTTCTAACTGTACCTTATGAAAGCAGAACATGCAAAGTATAAGGCTTTGTGTGCATGGTAATACAGCTCTTGTTTTGTTGATATGTTCTTGTGCATGATAATTATGTTTGATGATAGAACGTATCAAGAGAGAAATATTCACCTTTTGCAGTTTCCAGTAGGGTAGAAGAATGTTAGCCTATGACATGGGGGAAACACAGATGTCCGAACAAATTCTGTTGCTGTACCTTAGACATGAAGACCCCTTTTTTCAGAAGACATAGGGTTTAAAGTAGTAAAGGTGTCTTATTCCCTTCCATGATAAAAATGAAGGAAAACTGTTGCAATTTTGAATGCTACCAGTATTTATCCTTGCTTTTGATTAATCATAGTGGTTTATACTGTCCCTGAAATGGTGTCTCTCAGAGTTGTCAGGAATGCGAGTTATGTTTATCTGTTCATAATCTCTGTGAGTAACAAAAGGTGAAAGAACCTTGAAAGACTTAATCATTAGGTGAGTACATTTTATGTATCTTCCTTAATAAAAATTTAGAGCTAACTCAAGCCTTACCTTGCAATGCAGGGAAACAGGTCTCATATTACAATTCCTGGAGAATCCTCCTGGAGACCTGCATGACATGTAGGGTTGTATGGCCTGTCTCAGCCCCCATCATTTTCAGTCCAACTTAGGTGCAGAGGTGAAGAACTGTAGGTGGCATATGAAGGAAACATAAAAGATTTAAGCCCTAAACCCAGTCTTTATCCAATTAGTAGTTAAGGTAGTTTTCACAGAAAGTGGTGGTCAGCATATTATTACCATTTTCTTTTAATAAATAGCTTACAGAAAACATACATGTCGATTTATAGGTAGTTGTCTACTATTCTGATCTTGAAGATAATAAATTATCAACTCTGACATGCTTGTGCCTTGGAATCTACTTGAGGCTGCTTTCCAATGCCCTCATATAAACATTAATTTGAAATTAATCATGCACAAGTTTCTAAAGACCGATTTTGCCTTTCCTCTGCGCAAGGAAGGTAAGAATTCATATGACACCTTCTTTTTTGAATGCTGATGTTTGCTTCTGGTTTTGTTTATAACATTTCCATGGAAAAACAGCAGCCAACAGACTGATTTTTAACAGTTTCTTGTTTGGTTGAGTTGTGAGGAGCATCAAGAAAATATTTTGAGGGTCAAAGTTGATTGTGGCACTTTTTCTGCACAGATGAGTTCTTCAGGCAGAATTTGTCAAAGTTGCTCCAAACCATATAAAATGGAAAATTAAGCACAGACTGGAAAGAGTTGTTTCTCTTTAGGGAGTCCCTGGTTTATCAGAGAGATCCTTTCAAGAAAGGGGAGGATAAGGTCACACAAGGTGGGATCCTGTCCTGCTTTGAACCTATTTACAGAGCTGTGAGAATTCTTGAGGAATTACTTGTCCTCTGTGAAGGCAGTCGGTTTATCTCTTCTCTCATTCTTGCCTCTGAGTTACATGTAAACCATAATAAGATCCCTCTAAAATGGTGAAAATTACCTGTTTGTAGCTGTAAAAGATAAGGAGGAGCTTCTGTTTTGTTGGGTGGGTGCTTAGGGGGTGGTGGTATTTTTTTGTTGTTGTTGATTTGCCTGGTTGTTTTGCTTTGAGGGGGCTGGCTGGTGTGGGTTTTCTTGGTTGGTTGGTTGGGTTTGGGTTTTTTTTCTGAATTGAAGGTGTGGAGGAGAGGGTGCTAACTTTCAGTAATGGGTTGTGCATAACTGCATAGTAGTAGTTTTGCAGTGTAGTTTTGATTATCTGGCACAAAGCTGTATTTGATTAACTGCATTTCTTGTAAAGGAGTTTCAGGTTCTGGTTCATGAAAAAGCTTGCATTAACATTAATTTAAGAAGCTACAGAATATAATCTGAATTTTATGTCTTAATTCTATTCTCTATTTCCTTCCATTTTTTTGTCAGTAATTCAGTATCTCTTTTACGCTTTGTTGCAGTAGTCACTTGAACTGTTTTAACTGCATCACTCGTACAATGTGGATGAGTATTAGTTTTGTTTCTCTAAGTTTTGTGGCTGCACTAGAATGACAAGCAAAATCATAACTTTATTATCTTCTCAAACACAACCAGATTAAATTTATAAGAGGATTTTTCTGCTGTAGAAAGCACTCAGACTAGCTGTCCACATAAGAGGAGGTATTCTTTCCCTTTTTTAAGGAAGATGGCTAATACAATTTTTATAGTGTAGGTAAGGAAATGATGGAACAACTTTAGTAATATTTGTAATGGATAACATTTGCTGAGGTTTTCACAAATATTTAAAATATTCAAGATTATTCTTGAAACAAATTACTCTACATGAATGTAGACGTTTCATGCTCCTTATTTGAGGTAATTATCTACTTCATGAGGTACTTCATAAAATTCTATCCATCCTTGGAAGAAATCTTTTCTCATCTTGTCAGGCTCTTTTTTGTTGTTACATTAGTAATTCATGAAATAATATTGTGTAGAATATTGACAGTCATCTTAGTGAAATGTTTATAAATTACTAAAATGATACAGAGGAGATAATTTAGTGAATGGTGCTTACTTTTTTGAAAAAAGCAAGTGGAATATGCAGATGTGGTTTGTAAGCAAAACTAGTAAGAAGATTATGTAGTGATTTTAAATTAAAGATATTCTATCAGTGGAGCAAACACTTGGCAATAGAAAAATATGTACCACTTTCCCATGTTTTCCTAAGTGGTTCTTAACTTAAACCTGTGCATTGTTAAATCTCAAAAAGCCATCTCTGGGGTTCTCACCTAACTTGGCTTTTTGTAGTAATTCCGTTCCGTTTTTAACATAACTGCAAAACATGGTGCTATTGATGCAGGAACAGACTTCAGGACACCTTACCTCTCTTTCTGGCTTTTTTTGCTTGAAATTTGAGATGCTTTCCTGTTTCATAGGCTTTTCTGTAACTCTAAATGAAATGCCATTGAAATGTTTCCTAACATCAAGCAACCCTTGTGAGGTTCGATAATCACACAAGGAAGATACAATGGTACTACTGTTCATTTTATGAAAAATACAAATATGCCTACTATATTCATTATCAAGACTGGTAATTCCTTACACAAATTCTGTTCATGTCTCTGGATGAGCTGTCACTTTAATTCTTTAGTGTTTTTATGACCAAGATGAAAATGGTCAGTCTCAGTTATTAACTTAAAGTAGTATAAGTTGGTTGGAGATGTAGGTTGGTACTTACATATTTTTCAAGAGGTATGATACAGTGATACAATGTCATGGACATAACACTCTTTAAGCAATAGAGAAGAAAGTTCCATAGGGTGCTAGCAGTCTTCAGTTAGGAAGGAGTGCTGGAGCCATAGTTGTACCAGCTTGAAGCAGGACAACTCAGTTGTGGCAACTGTTGACAGAGGTGATGGTCAAGGCTGTTGTAGAGGTAAGGATCTCTTCATAAGATGTCAGGATAAGAACGCAGTCTGCCTAGGTGCATGACTACATCAGATGGACTGAGCTGTTTGTGTGGGAACCTCCTTGTTTCACTAGCCTTGCTGCCTTCTTTTGATGGAGAAGAGATACTCCAGTTCTGCTCCAGAACTTGCCCAGATATATGTTACAGGGTGAGCTGGGGAGCTTCATCTCCACCTCAGGGAGTTTTGCTACAGTCTTACCAACCAAATATCCATCCCAATGGCAGCCTTCAACTGTGAGCTGAAAGCTACTGTTCCAAGTGTTAGGGTAGACTGGCTTCTTTGCTTCAGCTCCCGGGATGATCTCATGCATTCTATAATACATTTCAACTGATTTGTCACCTACAAAGCCAAGCTGGTCCAAGGCCTGAATTCTGCACAGTTTTATGTTTTCATTTAGCCATACTTGGTTTCAGCAGAAATGTGATCCTGCTGCATTCCACTGCTGGAACAGCAACAGACTAAACCATATTTTTTGTTTTCTCTATCACTGAATTAGTAGTATCACAGAAGACATAAAACTCTCTTCCAAGCGAAATATAACTTTAATAATTGAAATCAAGTATTTTTCTTCTCATGCATTACTTCTCTATTACTCTTTTAGCTCTTACTCCTCCTAGGAGTTAACTCTGCTACTTACTATCTGATGAGGTCGATTGCTCCACTCTTCTGTAAATCTGTGAAGCAGTGTACAACTGACTGCTTTATCTGAGTAAATGTGTGATGAAACTGTGGTTGTAATATGGTTCTGCTCATCTGTGTAGGATGTTGATTCTACTCTGACCCATGAATCTTTACTTTCCAGGTACTTCTAGGCTTCTTTCTGCATCCAAGCCCCAAGATGAATGCCAATTTCCTGCAAATGTACGCACTGTTGGTTTGACAGTTCCTAGTAAATGTGTGTGTACAGTGACTAACAGGGTAGTGGATTTTTGTCCTTGCATATGACGAATGTCCTCTTCTAATTTAAATAGAAAATTTCAAACAATAAAATAGCATTTTTTTTCTTGCATTTTCATGGGTCAAACTTGGGAAAAAAGCCACCATCAGGTGTAGTTCAGCAGTGTTTCTGTTTAACAGATGCCAGTGTGAATTTTGCTTAGAGAATGGTATGTTTGTTGTTTTAGTTAAAAAACTGTCTCATATTTGATCTGAAGATACTATACTTGAGATTTTTTTAAAGTTGCAATGCAGAAAAATGCAAAAACAAGTACAGGTATGCATAGCACAACCACATGAAAGAAAGGCATGTCATTCTAGACTTCTAAACTTGTCCTACTTTTACATCAGTCTCTTGTATCTTCTTTGTCAGTCACCACTAGTTCCGAAACCACTTTGCCAGTAGCTGCATTGTCACCTATTTAAAATTAACCTTGTTTAAAGTTTTTCCATAAGTTTTGCAGACCAAAAAATGTTGCATTTCAGCGTTCTGTAGCTTGATTTTTGCAGCATATGCACCAGGAGAAATAGCAACAATACAATAAATTGCAATATGTATGTGTGTGGGTGCAAGTGCATGTATAAGGATCTACATTGCATTTAAGCAACCTGACTTCTTTCCTGATTCTGTTTTTGGATATATTACTGCTAGAAGTACTTTCAGATCTCTGGTTGTAAAATTTTTCATGATGCAGTAATAGTTGTTGCTATTAACATTTCAAGAAAAAAAAATAGAGAAGCGGTTTTCAGAAATTTTCAGTTTTTAAGATGCTGAGCTCTTAGAAATTCAATAATCCTCTATGCCATGATTGAATGGGAGTTCATCACTGTTACAGACATTTCTTTATTATTTTTAGAAGACAGTTAATATTTTTTCATTCATTTATTAGGTTGATTTTATCTGGGAAAAAGTTTTAAAACTCAGATGGCCAACCAAGCTATGCGCTTGAATCAGGAGTGTGGGGTTCTTTTAGTCACAATATTCCATTCTTTCCTAAGTACTAGACAAAGAATTATATTAGGATTGGGGGGGTGCAGGGGGAGGTTGAAAGTCATGTTTTTTAAAAGATGAGGGAGTGTGGTGGTGGTATTCTGATTATGATAGAGATTCAGGTACGTTGTGTGGCCTCAGCAGTCTTCTGACAGATGAGAAGATACTACTCTTCTGGCTTCAGAGAACTGACTTGACTAATTTAAATCTGCAGTGGTAGCCAGTAGAAAAGTGGTCTCGGTGTAGTTTTACCCCTCATTGGTCCATTCTGCTGATCCACTGCACTGCTGTTTCACCTTTGCTCTCGCCTTGTATCAGCTAGAGGTATTCATAGGGTGATGGTGGTGGAACCAGTCGCTAGCAGAGCTCATAAGGCATTCATATTCTCTCAGAAGAACATGTAGATTTTTTTCTTATGTAACTTCAGGTTTTCTTCTTTTCACCAGGTGAAACAGGCCCACTCAGTCCTGTTCAGGCTGTTACCCAGTGTCATTTTTGTTTATTATGGTAAATAGGTAAAATTTTAGGAACATATTGCCAAGATATATTTCTTAACTTGTTCTGTAATGAATGGATGAGGCAGTAGAAGGTACAAGTTGGTATCAGTCAGTATCTTTATCTCTAGCGAGATGATCTAGCAGCACTTTGTTACATAAATGGAGCCTACAAGAAAGCTGGAGAGGGACTTTTACGTGGGCATGTAGTGATTGGACAAGGAGAAATGGCTGTAAACTGAAAGAGGGCAGGTTTAGATTAGATACTGGAACAAATTCTTTATATGTGCAGTTGGTGAGGCACTGACACAGGTTGCCCAGAGAAGTTGTGGATGCCCCATCCCTGGCAGTGTTCAAGGCCAGGTTAGATGGGGCTCTGAGCAAACTGGTCTAGTGGAAGATGTCCCTGCTTTTGGCAAGGGGGTGTTGTCACTAGATGATCTCTAAGGTCTCTTCTATCCCAAACCATCTGATTCTGTAGTCTGTAACATCACGTTTGATTTTCTGGGAATGTGTGTGTAAGGAAAACCTGCATTAGAAGTTTGTTATATGTGTGCAGGAAATGGGAGTGAAAGTTTCAAAATCATGCTCGTGGTAAGGGCAGAAGTTTTTAGGGCTTAGATTTTGCAGTGTGTGCTATCTCACAAATAGTTAAGGGTTACTCCTATAAACTGCACTGCTGTGAAACACACTTTTCTGAGAAGACACCTAAAACATTATATAAGAGGCCTATAAGGCTGCCTTTGTCTTGGCCATGAGGCATGAAAGCTTTACAGAAATGATTAAAATAAAGCCCAGGCTGAAAGTCTGAAAAACACAGCACGGAGCAATACGTTTTGTTTTCTGCAGGGCTGAGTAGCTGGGTGAACACAGGGCTTATGTAGCTGTGCAGATTCAACTCCTCCTCTTAAGCAAACACAGGGATAATATAGATAAGCTCTTGTAGTCACAGATGAGCTTGCTGAATCGGAGCAAAGGAAGAATGTGTGTTGTAACCTTTGTGAAGTTTCCAACACACAGATCCTAACTTCAGGTTGACAAATAGTCATATTTCATCAATAAACTACTTTTAGTACAAAGTATAAAAAGACATGAAAAAAACTTAATGGAAGGAATGACTGCTCATTAATAAATATGAACCAAATTTTAATTAACAGTGATTTCACATGGTTCTGAGATTGAAGTTTAATGGGCTCTGATTATTACAATACTAGCTTAAAACAAAAAGCCACAACTCAACCGCACCCTCTCAAATAAACAAGCAAAAAACCAAACCAACAAACACAACAAAACAAAAAACCCCAAACAAGCTGACACCCCTGCAAAAAAAAACCCAAAAAACCAAAACACAGATATATCTGTTGCTTGTAATACCAACAGATTACTGTAATGCCCTGAGAGTTAGCCTAGGAAGATTTTTTCCTAACTCTCTGAATTCTTGTGATGAAATGTCTCATAGTAGTTATATGAAGTTAGAGTTTTGGATAACTACATCTTTAGGAACAGAAGATTTTCAGATATGCAGTCATATACAATATGTATATTTTGGAGTTCTGTTTTGCTCATGAGTTTAGTTGTTAAATCAAAATGCAGATTTTAATTCAGTTGTTCTTCAGTTGCTACTGATGCTGCTGTTTGACCCTGAACTGGTCCTTGTAATCACCTTCCAAGCACTGCTTGACACTGTTCAGCCCTTCAGTAAGCAAGCTGTCAGCACTGTGCAAAAAAAGTCATGTTTGTGTCCAGTGGGTAAAGCATATCCTTCTTATTTGTCTTGCAGGCACAGGAGAGAGTGGCAAAAGCACGTTCATCAAACAGATGAGAATCATTCATGGATCAGGTTACTCTGAGGAAGACAAAAGGGGCTTTACGAAATTGGTGTACCAGAATATATTTACAGCAATGCAGGCCATGATCAAGGCCATGGATACCCTCAAAATCCCATACAAGTGTGAAAATAACAAGGTGAGATTTTTGTTTATTTCTGTAGCTGAAGTTTTTCCTCTTTTTATTTTGGGAAATATACTAAAGGTCTCCAAAAAAAAGACACATCACAGAAGTGATACTAAAAGCTCAGAAGAAAAGGGCGTTTCCTGTCCTGCGTTTAGTTTTCTGCCTTTCTTTCTACTTTTACAACACAAATGTGCTGCTAGTAAACAAGAGACCTCTCTTAAGATGCCTGAGGGGGATTGTCACAGAACAGAGGTTTAATGGCAGGCCGCCATTTGACTTCAGTAACCCTTGTCTTTTCCTGTGAGGCCGTGCTCTGGTTAGAGCACAGTTAAACCATTCTTGTGATGTGTAGCAAAACTTTATTGCATAAGGGTTGCTATGACATTACAACTGGAAAAAATTCAAATTATTAGAAAAATAGGTGGGGATACCTGTGTGTGAACAGATTGTTAAATTAAAATTTTTACACAAGACCTTGAAACAGTCAGATTCTTCTGAGACTGATGCTGTTACTGTAGTTTAAAAGGACAAAATACACTTGAAATGTTTCTGAGGTTCATCTCTGACTAGCTTGACTTTTATCCATTTTTTTTTAATATTCAGATTTTAATAGTGTGATAACTACAACAGTTTGTCTCATTCTGTGAGTAGGAATTAAATGCTTAATAATTACGTAAAATACATGGTAAGCCACAGAATTACATGTCTGTTTCTCCCAGTATCACAGAATCACAGAATGGGTCAGATTGGAAGGGACCACAGTGGATCATCTGGTCCAACCTCCCTGGTCAAGCAGGCACTATTTGATAAGTTCCTGAGAACTTGTTTGCATTTTTACTGTTGATCCATTATTGGCAACTTTGTCAAATGAAGAATTTAAGATCTGTCACAAAATGAATGGCTCACCTTTCTTTCCATCTTGTGAAAGAGTTTTTAATGCTTATGTAGTAGTCCTGGATGAAAGTAATATTTTCCTTGATAAATTACTCAAAAGTTGTTTTATTCTATTTTTTTTATTAACAGAAAGTATCAAAGAGCAACAACATTTGCAATAAAAAAAAACTTCCATTAACTGGGAAAGAGAAAATGAAATGGACTTGGGTTAATATTAAAATCTGTTGTGTCTAAACAGATGAAGTTTAATTATTAGAATTGAACTGCTGTATGTGTTTTAAGGCAGCTAACTTAGAAGCAGCAAAGATAAAGTTTATTACCAGGTTAAAGATGAGTTGGTTTTTTTTCATTTGCATTTGCTGAAGTCACTGCAGATGGTCATCACTTTGTTGGTGATGTAATGTTGCAATAACTAGAGTCTTGTAGGAGCGTGACTTCATGCAGTAGGAAGTCAGGAGGATCCCATCTGTGAGAATCAATATTGTTAACCTCTAATGGTGGGTGGGGGTTTTTTGTGCACATGAAAAAGATTGAAAAATTTATAGAAAAATTTGTTAGACTCTTGACTGTTAAATTTCCTAGTCTAACTGCGTGCTGGAGCTGTCTGTTGTCCCCTCATCCTCTATAAATCAAAATCAAGTGTCTAATTAGTATTAAAACTGCATTTTCATTTGCATTTCAGCCTTTTGGCTCCATGTTTTTGCTGTGTGCAAAGCATGAAGCATACTGGCTGGAAAAGCTACTTGATCCTAAAGCACATTTTTTTCTTCAAAATTGGTGTTGATTTGTCAATTTGTCTTAATATCTGGAAATCCTAATGATAGATTAGGATTTGGTTTTTTCCTTCTATCATATTACAGAGTATGTGTTCTGTAGTTATTTTTTAGATGTGCTGACTTTTTGTAGTTTTTATGTGGCTGAGTGAGTTGGGTGGGTTTGGCATAGCTGTATACACATGGCCAGAACTGTTCACTTTCTCTACATAAAAATTACTTTGCTGAAAGTAGGAGTCTGTCTGTGCTCAGGTCCTTTACAAGTATTCCCATCAGTTTATAACAGGGCTACTTGCAGAGTAAAATAAGTCACCAACTACCAGGTTCTCAAGGCAGTTCCTGTACTAATTCTGTCAGGAATACAGGAAAAACCAAACATGCTACAGCATTGTGCCTAAATAGAAATGATTGTGGTCTACTACACTTTGGCTTTGTATACAAGGTCACTTCACTTTAAAGCACTGAACACCAGTCAACAGATAAATCTGCTCCTTCTTTTTTTACAGGCTGTTGAAAACAAACTCATTAGTTTAGCAGTCTAGAAAACACAGGAAGGGTACTTCCTATTAATTTGAATCTCCTATCAGGAAGTCCTATCTCTGGAGAGAATATCTCAAAGTTTGAGTAACAACATATTTTTAGCACTGTAGCTGTTGTACACAGTAGTTTAGAAAATTGCAGGTCAAGCTGGTATTGATGTGGTTGGGCTTAAAGAAAAATTACCCTTTTTTTTGGTCAAATTCTTCATGTTTTGCAATAGACTTTGGGGCTACAGTATAAATGGATTTCTCTTACTGTACCAATTTTCATACCTTTAACTGTGATTTATTAAAATTGGAGTGTTTTGAATCTCTGAGTGCTGCTGGAATTTGAAGTGCCCTCATACCTAGAAGTGAGTTAAGTAGGCAGCTGTGTTCTTTCTGTGGTGTACAACATCACAACATTTACATTGGATTATTTTAGTATACTCAACGTAGCAAGAGGCAAGTTCTAAGTTTAGCAAGTTAGTTCTTGTGGGATTGTGTTTGGCTTCATAGTCACCAATGTAACTAAAGAGGCAGAGAGTGAAATGCATTGTCCTACATTATAATAACCTAGACTGTTTTGAAAGATTCATTATCAGAGTAGGAAAAGCCAACTGAGAAGTGTAACTGTGTTTAGAAGCTAGTATCTCAGAACTGATGGCAGAGCATTGTATCATGAAAGACATTTATTTTTGTGTTTAAACTTCAGAATGTGAGCTCTTCTAAGGTTTAAGATAATGGATGAGCGTGATCCCTTCTCTTAGTAATTTGTCTGTCATAGGAAATAGTTGCTTATAGACCTTTTCTGTTTCCTTTTGAGTAAATTTTACTGTGCTTCCATTACTTCTTTTTTAAGTAGAAGTTGTGAAGTTTTGTATGGCTTTTGAATTTTAGAGTAACAAGTATTTAATGAAATCAGGGAAAGTGTTAGTTTTTATAGACGCGTTCAGAAGCAATTCTGAACATTGCCTGTCTTTTTCAAAATTCTGTTTGTACAAACTAACTCGTGTGCAACCCCAGGTATTCAAATGCACATTTTTTTAAAAAATAAGACAGCTTTATGCTTGTTGCAGTTTGTCGTCTTAGACAAATGAGTCTACTACTATACTAAACACCAAATACCACTGTTGTCCTGTATTATTCCATTTTAATGTAACTTCCAAAAGGCAAGTTGCCTCTCTGTTCCAGCAGACAGTATCAGGAAGGTGTCACTCCATGGTGATTAACAGGCAGGAAACCTTACTTGAATCCCGTTCCCATAATTTCCTGTGAGACTTCTTAAATATTCCTAACACTAAAACTAATGTGAGTAACTGTAGCCTGTAAGAACAGGCCGCAGGAAAGTTTTTCAAGAAGCTGGAAACATAAAAGTAAGTTTTGTGGTAGCCCTAGACATTTGCTGTTAAGTTTCTAAGAGTGTTTTCTGATTAATTTTTGTCTGTATTTATGCCTATTTCCTTTGGGAAATGTTTTGCAGTCAAAATGAGCAGATATCGGAAATGCTTTCAAAGTTCAAAATCTTACTGGCATTATCTTCAAGTCCATAATTGCTTTGTTAGCTTGGTTTTTTCTGTGTCAGACGGATCCACTGGAGAAAGCTAGTAAAATTACGGGCAGAAGTGGGACAATAGGAGCAGGTATGGAATCAGATTGCATAAGTTTTTTTCTTGGGTAAACAGTTGGGGATGTTAAGTGTTTTAGATCTCGTGGTGAAATTTGGGGTTACACAAACATGGTTTGGAAGAAAGGGCCTCCCACAGACACCTCACCTGAAACAGAGTGTGAAGGACTGGATCTAGAGCAGTAGTGTGCAAACTGGAAGAGTAAGTTTTTCAGTTTAGAGGGGTGTTTTATTCAAAAAAAAAGCAGGAATGCTGTTCTTAAGACAGTGAAATAAAATGTTTGTTGCTTTGGAACAGGGATAATCAAATGGCTCTTCAAGCAGATGGAGAAACCTGTATGGTTCTTGGTTAGTATTTAACAATCTGTAGTGCTTGGTTGGTATTTAAGTTCTCTGAGGTGTGATGCCCGAAAGTTAGGCTGGAAATAAATCGCCATAGACCGATGTCTATAGAGCAGGTATTTGTTTATTGCAGTGCTGATGGTGAGGGAGATTTCTCCTAGCTCACCCACCTTTGTCAAGTGCTATGGTATATTTATACAGTAAATTTTGCTTAATGTTGCTATGTCATTACAACATCATCACATACGCACCAGAACTAATTTTACATAGCGTGATCTCAGGGTTATTGGGTAGTTCTTTGCACTGCGCTTGTGCTTCCCCGATTTGGGGGTCTTTGATGAAGGCTTCTAACGTCTTCTTCTCACTTGAACTCTTCAACTTTGTCTTCGGGGCATGCATAGTTATGGTGGTCCTTGGTCCATCTGGTCTTAACCAGCCTAAATTCTTAGTTTTGTGGCTAATTGGCTTTGCACTTGCCAATTTCTCCTTAGTACTACGCTTATCTACCTCTGAAACTATACACCTGGTGAAGTTTTTTTGGGGGTTTTTCTTCTCTCTTTTTGTCTATTCTGCATTTAAGCAACTAGTTAACTATATATTAGCATATATACATTGTATAAAAAGTTATTCATATCAGGTTATATAGATATCAAAAATTATGATTCAGGTTATATAAGCATCAGGTTATATAGGTATAGAAGCTGTGATTCAGGCTACATAAGTAAAAGCTATGATTCAGACTATACTGATACTCTTCAGGTTATATTGATAAAAAGTAGGTTATAGTGATATTAGGTTACATAGATATCTTATAACCCAAGCTATATAAGGACTTTGTAAATTTGACCTAAGTTATATAGACATCAGGTGTTTCTCCAAGTGCTGAAAACCAAAGTAAAATTACCCAAAAAATAGCAAGTCTTTCAGAAGAGTTAAATGCTTCTAATACCAGGAAGCTCCATAGGCATTATTTTAGCAAGAAATAGATAGCTGCAGTCAGATAACATGCAAGAGTGTATAAAGATTTAAAATATCATGGTCCTTTAACCACATGTATTCCGACAAAGGAACTGAAGATGGCTTGCTTTTTTTTCCCCAGGAGCTGTAATGTGAGGGAAAGCCCATCTCCCTGATAGCTGTGTTTCCTCCCATGGGGACATTGATCAATGAGCTTTAGGATTCCAATAAAGCCATGAGCAGTTTCTTCCTGAGTGCTTTGTAAAGAGTCCTTTGTGAGGACTTTGACAATCTTAAGTGGATGGCAGCCTCTCCTCAGCAGCCTTTCTCATCTTTTTATCAGTCTCCTGTCAGTCATTTGCTCTTCTCATCACCTGCATACGTTTGACCTCAGCATGTCTTTATGTACTTACCTGTGGCCTACCATTTTGTCCTACTTTCTGCTGTTTTCCTTCTTATATTTGAATAAAATTAAAACAAACAAACAAAAATCCCCCCATATATGTAGTAGTTTACATTCTGTTCTAGTCACTAATTTGCTTGCTCTCAGTTTAACACAGAGGTCTCTTGCGTTTATCTGTATTGCTCTAATGGATTAGTTAATTACTTGTTTCGTCTTATGTTCTGTTTAAGTGTTTCATATTTCATCCCAACAGAAGCCCAAGTTCTAGCTATTTTTCCAAATGTGTGGGGAAAATGATGGTATATGAGAAGTAAGCTGGAGAAGCAGGGTTGAATGCTCCCATGAAGAGTGTAGAATATCTTTATTTGAAATAAACATATAAGTAAATGAACACTCTTTCTCCAATAAAACAGCAGTTAATTTTACTGATATGAAATGAGGAAACTGTCAGCGTGCAGTTCAACATAAATTTGAAAACTAAATTTTAGCTACTCTTTTTGCAGAGCAAAAGGAATTCTTCCTTCCTTTTTTAATAGTCCATTTTACATGAAGCTCTTTGTTTTTTTAAATACAGCATTTTTAAGTGATTAACTGCCTTTCGCTAATGAGATGTAGTAAGTCATACAAAAACACTTGTGTGAGGCCTGATGGCCATGTTTTATCTTTACAGTTCCATTGTTTCACAGTTCCTGTTAGAGTGGAGAACAAATGGGCAGTAATAATGCTGGCAGGTTCTTGCAGATTTTGTGATCGCTCATACACTGGATAAAGGGCCACAAATGTAGGAAAGCATGCTTCTAGCATTTTTTTAATTCCTTCCTTTCTGACTATGTTATTTTAGATATGTTTGTTATTTAATTATTTTGCTTGCAGAGCATATTGTGTGCCTGAAAGGAAATGTTCATGTGAGTGTGTTCTCTCGTGATGAAAATATGAAATGCACTCAAGGCAGCTTTTGTATGTAGTAGGAGTCTGGCATATATTTTAAGGTAGTGAGATTTGTGTACTCTTGGAATGGTTCTGACTTTCTTCATAATTAACAGCCATTATATAAATATAGGTATTTATACAATACAGTTTTATAGAGCTAATGGATAAACATAATCATATGTAAGTATTTTCAAGAAGGAAATATTTAGAAGTAGTAGTTTCCTAATTAGTTAATTCATTTCTACAGGAGATAGGCTAAGGTTGTCTAATACTTATTTCTAAATTAATTTCAGATTGAAGTATTTTTGTCATATTTTTCTCTGAAAATTTATGAGAATATTTCCTCCTCACAGTAAACTTTTTTTGGTAATTCAAATCCTGTTGTGTTCTGGTTATACTATGTAGAATGACTAAAAGTTACTTGTTTCTTCATTGGAATTGCTAGTAACACACAAGATGCTTGAAATAAGGTTTACTGCAATCAATTAGTAGTTCTTCAGATTAAACGGACAGTATTTTTCTCCAGATTTTTTCAGTCCCTTGTCCAGTGTGCTTTTCCTGTATAGTAAAAATTACAATGTCTGAGATACAAGCAGGTGTGTTGTCTTCTAATTAAATTCAGCTTTGGCTTGACAAGAGAGTTATTTAAAAAAATCCACAAAAAACCCCAAAATACAACCCACCCTGCCCTCCTTCCTCCCCCCAGCCCCACTTTGTTTGTTTCTGAAGTATAATTTGTTTTGTATCGTGGGATGTATCACCCACTAGATGTATTCCCATTATTCCTTTGACCTCTGCTTTTTCTGAAAGATTATTTTGCTCTTCTTTCCCCCATGGTTAAAATAGGCTTAAAGTCTGCACATGAAGAGTTGATTACATATTCACACTTCATCAGTCCAATCACATGCCTACCTGTTTTCAGCCTATGGGCCCGTGTAGCTCCATTCTTAGACTTTGTATTCACTTAGGGTGACTGCATAAAGATGAGTAATGAGGCAAGAATATCCAGGCTTTTGCTTCTGGAAGAGTACGTTGGCAGAGGAAAGTTGAAGCATGACATTGGTCATGTTACATTTTAGTTTTCTCCTAACAGTTATATAACAAACAGTCACAAGGCTATGGTTGTGTGCTTCATCTTTGTCAAGAAAGTGTAGAGATCTTGACTGTAGATTGTTTAATGTTCAGATTGCTATGGTGGACCTAAGTTACTGGGTAGATACGAAAATAATTTACTACGAGCAAGTTGCTTCTTTGAACAGTTTCAAACATGACAAAGAAAGCTGAATATTGGGTTGAAGGGATGGTAAGTACCAAGAGTTGCTTCCTAACATTTCTCTAACTCTCATGTGTCTCTTCTTTTCATTAGTCCTGTCATTCATATGAGTTTCTGAGCACTTCACTGGGCCAAATGATACAGTGGAAAAGCTGTTACAAATTAGAGTAGTAGTTAAGGTTGTTTCTGATGATGACTTTCCATTTTTCTTTATGTGACCTACTGGCCAGAATTAAAATTTGCCTTACTGTTTAGTTGTTAATCTTCTAAGCCAGTTTGTAGATACAGTGTACTAATAGGCTTTACTCTCAGTCATAGACCCATGGAATTGGGTAAAACTGATTTCTGACACAGATTATTTTTGAGACACTTTTAATGTATGTTTTTGTTATTCCTTTGACCCTGTGCATGTTTTAAAGCTGCTTTTATTCAAAGTATGGATTGAAAAAGGATTTCTTTAAAGCTGAAATACAACCCTAGAACTTAATGAATTTTCTTTAGTTATTTTTTTCACTTTTTCATTCTTTTACTTTCTCTGTCACTCTTAAATACTGCCTTAACCTTGGAAAAGTTGAAAGAGTAATGATGAAGGATTGAAAATAAAGCCATTCAAAACAGTGCAAAAACATATCAGATATTGTAAATTCTGCCGTAGCCAGTAGTCTACAAATAAAAGAAGGGCACAGGATAAAATGAAATGTGATGGCACTTTTCAAAAATAGTTTATGGATATTTTAATTTAGCTGTGCACTAGGAATTTAGGGAAGAAATTAACCTCGATACTTAGTCTTGGTTTTGAAAAAGATGGAATTTTTCCAACCACTTGCCACTTTGTAAGCAGCTTTTAAAAACTCTTTTGCAGTAAAACAAGTTAAGTGGCACTTTGATAATGAGCCATGGCAGAGCTGTTGGTATTGAACTGAGACATCACTAAAAGACATGAAAATGACTAGTACATGTATCTACTGTTACGTGTGCAGTGTGAAATGGACTTTTATTAAAGACAGTTGGAGTTACTTCTGTCTGCTTCAAACTTGCTCAGAAGGGAAAGTGTTTATGTATGAAAAGATTGAGGAACACGTGAATGGACACAACTTCTCAGAGCCTGCAGAGGAGCCTGCACACTGAGATAAATGACGCATTTCTGAAGGAGAGAGCATAGACCTTGCAAGTGGTATTTAAAGTATGGTCAGGAAGGTTCTAAGGACCCTTTTGTAACATAGAGGGAATATGTCTGTTTTTGCAGGCTTGTTAATTTTCAGAAGCTCTTTTAGAGTTTTGGTAATGATACTGTGTTGTGTATAGTTCCTTTACTGCCTGAAAATCCCATTCTATATCTAAACACTGGTCATTTTTTCAAGCTGAGTCTTGGAATTTTTAAAATTTCACCTGTGGGATATTCTAGTGGTTCTGATAGGGAAAAGAAATTGTGTGACCTTATTATTAGACTCATCATGAAAGGCCCTGTTTTAACCAAAAAGTTCTTTTTCTGGGGCAACTTTTATAAACAAAACCATCCTAATCAGAGAGGGGCATGCTGCTAAAACCGTGTAGCTCATGTCCTTCTTGTGTGATAAACAATGGCTTGCACTGGCTGCTGTTGCTATAGTGTTGCTATTCATTCACTGCATTGCAAAATGTTTTAAATAGCAACACCCTGCTGTAAAAAACCTACTTAAATTTTTCTCATCTCATTTCTTTCACAAAAGAAATGTACCTTTTGAAGAAGTAGTTTTTGAGGATTAATGATTGGGAGGAGCTATAGCTCACTCATTAGCTTTGTCGTTTCCTGATTCCAGTAGGGTGTGTATGTTCTTACTGGTGTGTTTCTGCCTATCTGTCCCTTTTTGGACACTCATCAGCTTTTGTGGTCTTCCTGCAGAGCTTCCTGTGCACTGCTGTCTGATGATACCATATGAATCAGCAATGTGGGTAGTGTTTTGCCTGTCTGACAAATAAGGAAACAGCAACAGTAATGTTTTTAGTTTTTCTATTTTGAAGTCAGTACTGTTCAGGGTTACTTTCTTAAGGCACACTGGGATGGATTTCTGTGATCCAGTAGGTATTTTCTGATTTATCATCTACTGGCTAGGATATGCAGTAGAAAACAGCCTTTTATGAATGCATCCCAGGCAGGTGTTGTAAATGTCTGGATGTACTGAAACAGACAGAATCCTTGCCAACATAAAATGCAATCAAATTCTGGCTTTTCCACATTTTAATGCAATTTTTCATTGTGTCCTTTATTACTGATCTAAACTACACGAGAATTAGATTTTACAAACTCTTTCCTCTTTGGAAACGGATGAAAATTAGATTTCTCATATGAAACTACTACAACGAGAGGAAATTTAAATAAATATGCCTTGGAGAGAGGGAGTTGGTAGAGACGTGGGTGAAGGGAGGAATATAGTTGATAGGTAGGCTGAGTTGTCAGGATGCTACTTGCAAAGCAAGGGTTAGTCCCTGAAGAAAGGTTGTTTACTAATGTTTTTCCAGTGTTTAGATGGTCTCATTAAGTCATTAATCTTTGAATATGACACAGTTACCTCTCAACAGGGTATCAAATAAGGTTTTTTCTTAGACAGTTGGGTTTTTTAAATTTTATATTTGGCAGTTACATCTATCTCCTTGTGTTAAGGTTTGTGTGGTTTCCTTTTACTTTGGGTATTCTCAGATTTTGTGCAATTGTGTTTGGCTGAAGAGTGTTAAGTGAGGATACTAAATGAGAACTCTCACACTGCTGTGCCTTGCGCCTGGTTCCCATACTCCTTTTGAACTTTCAGACTTCTTGGAATTCAGTGAGTTTCTCAGGACAGCGTTAGTTTTCTCTAGCAGCAAGGGCAATGGAAGTAATCACATGAATCAGTATTTGACACAGCTTCCTAGAGTTGGAAAAATGTGGTTGACATGACTGTGGGACACAGACTTCCTGATATAGTTGCATTTTCCAGCAGCTGCTTTGCAGATACAGATTTATACCAGCTGCAGAGTTCCAGGGAATTTTACTACAGTTCTTGTTAAAAGTAAGTATTTCCAAGTGGCTGAGCAATCAAACAGAAAACAATGCCGTAACTTTAGGTCTGCAGTTGGCAGCTTTGCACAAAATACATAACATCCCTTCTGTACAATACAAGAAAAGAAGAGATAGTAACTATCTCATCCTTACAATGAGCAGAAATGTAATGCATGCTTTCACTATGAAGTAATTTGGTCTTAGAAATTGGAGTTCATAGATATTTTGAAAGGCTGAATAAAAATGTGCTTAACCAGAACCCTACTGCGTGCAAAATTCAGACATGTATTTGTCTCCATCTCCTAATTATGCCTCATTGCATCAGCAGATGAGTCTAATGAAAGAAACAACGATAAATCTCCACTGTTACAGTATGTTACGGGTGCCATCACAGTTACCATTTATAAATAAAATCAGTAAGTGAGCTAAGTATTCTCCTCTGCACTTCATAGAATTTTTTCTCCTCAGTACAACCAATTATAGAATAAGGGAAAGGCTCATGTCCCTTAAAATAATTCTTCTGTTCTGTGGGAATCTTGCCATTCTTAGTGTTAGTCTCTACTCTCATCTTACAACACCTTGCTATGTGGAGACCTGTACTCAATAGAGACCAGTGGTTATGCCTGAAATATTAATAACTAGACCTTAAAATGAAGACCAGTGCTGGAAAAGTGTTCGGAGCTATTGTGGGAGACTCTTCAAAGGCAGAGCTTTTCCTCCCTCCTTTCCAGCATCATTAACTGTGATTCCATCCAGTGCCCTTTGCCCTACTTGCAGTAGCAGTCTTGTCGTGAGCAGTCCCAGGATGACCCCACATCCAGTTTGCGGCACAGATTCATAAATGGAGAGCAGCAGTAGCATGCTCAGCACGTGCTGTCTTGGATCACCATGAACTACAGTCTCTTTGAGCTAAGGTGTCTCAAATACCTGGTGAGCTGCAGTAGGCTGTAGGGATCCTTTCTTTGGTTCCTGTCACTTTCACTGGCTCATATGGCCATGAAAATGTCAGGTTTACCGCAAGCAGTATAGCCGAGAGCCTAAATACGGCTCTTGGATGGTATCCCACAGCATTTAAATGAATATTAATGTTAGTTAATTCAAAGATAGAAAACTTCAAGCAAACTAGTTTGAGTATGGCAATTGCCTGGTTTTTCTTCCCCTTTATGACCTCTGAATGAAACAAAACTGTTTCCTCCCTTTATGACATCATTTTACCAAAGTATTAATCATTGCTAGTTTGGTGTTTGCTTCAAAACCTGTATGACTGCAGAAGTGAATGCTGGAATTGTGTCAGTGCCTTGGGCGACTGCACAGGCATACAGAAGTACATGCTCTACAGTCTTGAGAGCTGGTTCAGAACATGGACTGCAGTGGTTTTGGATACATGTTACCTATGCCCAACCTCTGGATTCCCACACTTACCTCCATTCCCCTGCAGTATTCATGTACAGAGATGTGATTTGACCACCATCAGCTTTGATGAAGTAAAAGCACAGCAGTGTCTGCCAGATCCATTAGCTGCTGCTGCAAGTTAGGTCAGCAATGGAGGATGTTCTAGCTTAACTTGGAGTAGTGCCTGAAGCTAAAAGCATCAACTGTCAGGAGGGTATAAAGATAATTTATCACTATCTTATGCTTAACTCTTTCTTTCCAATTTCCTTCCCTCCCCCCCACTTTAAATAAGTATTGCTTGGCTGATTTTCTGAGTTTTACCTCAGACCTCACATGAAACGATAGAATATTCTAGAAAATGTCACTAAGTCCATACCAGATCCTTTTGGGGGTAATTTTTAATGTATGTTTATACTATAGGATTGTGCAGTTAATTGAATATGCCTTCCACTGATTAAAACAAGAAACAGACTACATCTCCAAGCTAAATTAAGCGATCTACCTGGAAGTAAGCGACTGAGGTTTTGGTACCAGTTTTCATTTCTCGCCGATGTGATTTGTTTGCTGAAGATCTATTTGCATTTTAATTTATAGAGGTTGATATTATTTACTTACCAGCAAAATCAAGATGGAAAGTTTTTTTGCTGGTAAAACAAAAAAAGTATGTTTTCATCTTTATTTTGAGATTGAAAGTGTGAACTATTGCATGTCAAGAAATTTTTCTCCCTTCACTGGTTTCTGAATGTGAATTGCACACGTTAGGGGTTTTGTTTTGGTTTTGAGTGTTCATTTTTTTTAATGGTGGGAAAGTTACTTTTAAGAAGTGAAATTCTGTATTGTGGATATGAAACAGCAATGTTTAACTTGTTAATAAGGCGATTTATAAAGAAATTATCTTTAAAAATACTTCTATTTTAATATTGGCTATGTAACAAGCAGGAAAAAAAGAATCTAGCTTAAACAAACACAGTTTAAGACAAGCTCCAGTAAATTTCTTTTAATGGGACAAAACTAATGCTGCCTCTTCTGGCATCAGGTTTTTTTTAAACAGTTAAAACCAGAATCTACTCCTTGCTAAAACATGTCTGGCACCATTTTAGAGGATTTTTCAATAGTTTTCTAATTGTACTAGCAGTTTCTAAACACAAGGAAGGGCTTTTGATATCTAAGCTGCTAATTCTGCTTTCACTCTTTTCCTTACTTTTTTAGGGTTAGTAAATCTGCCTTCTGCTCTGAGAAGTTGTAACAAATGAATTCTAATTTTGGAAACTGCAGGATTGTGCATAGTCAATTTGTAGTAAATAAATGCTAATGCTTTCTGTCACCACCTTGGTTTTTTCCTTGCATTACCACCTCTGATCTTTTAAATCTACACACTTGCTTTTTGACCTTTCCACTATCATTGTTTCAGTTATATGAAAGAGAAGGATAGGTATTTACAACTGAGTAGAAATCAGACATAACAATTAGGAAAGCAAAGCTTAGTTTCCACCTGTTCCAGCTCTTCTAGTCAAGTGCTGTTAACAGAAGTGATTTCTGCCTAGTAGATGAACAATGAAAGCACAATGAGATTTCTAAGATACTTCTTAATTGCACTGTGTTGTGGTTTGGCACGGCCTGGTTTTGGGTAGCAGGGGGGCTGCAGAGATGGCTCCTGTGAGAAGCTGCTGGAAGCTTCCCACCATGTCTGGCAGAGCCAATGGCTGATGGCTCTGAAGATGGACATGCTGTTGGCCAGAGCTGGGCCAGTGAGAGAGGCTGGTAATACCTCTGTGATGACATATTGAGAATTTTCATCAAAACAAAGGTCACAAGTTTTTGCTGGTAGTCAGAGAGGAGGAGGAGGTGAGAATATGTGAGGGAACAACATGGTGACACCAAGGTCAGTGGAGAAGGAGGGGGAGGAGGTGCTCCAGGCACCAGAGCCGAGATTCCTCTGTGGGCCGTGGTGCAGACCATGGTGAAGCAGCTGTGCCCCTGCAGCCCATGGGGATCCACGGGGAAAGCAGAGATCCACCCACAGCCCGTGGGGGAGGTGCCCACGCCGGAGCGGGTGGATGCCTGGAGGAGGCTGTGATCCGGTGGGAGACCCGGTGGAGAGAGAGGGCCCTGCTCCCAGGCTGGAGCAGCCTGTCCTTGGAGGGCTGCACCCCGTGGGAAGAGACCCACGGCACAGCAGTTTTGGGAGGACTGTGTGCCCGTGGGAGGGACTCACGCTGCAGCAAGTGCGGTTCGGCTGCTGCTCGTGAGAGTGGACCCACGGCGGGACGTTCACGGAGAACTGTCTCCCGTGGGAGGGACCCCACGGCCTCAGAGTGAAGGACTCTTCTCTCGGAGCGGCAGAAGAAAATCTTGGTGATGGACTGACAAAAACCCCCCTGCCCTGCCTCCCTGCATTGTCGGTGGGAAGGAGGGAGAGCCTGGGGGGCAGAAGGTGTTTTAAGGGCTTGCTTTACTTCTCATTATCCTTCTCTGATTCTGTTCGTAATAAATTTCACATAGTAATTAAGATTGGGCCTGTTCTGCCCTTGGAATATTTTCTCCCGTTCTCTTTATCTCACTCATGAAGTCTCTGTTAACCTTTTCTCCTCTGTTGCCTCCGTTTGCCCAGCTGGGGTAAGGGAGGGTGAGCCAGCGACTCTCGTGGGTGCCTGGCATTGGGCCAGCGTCAAACCATGACACACTGCCAGCCTCAGACTCCAGAAAGAGTCTGACTCAACTAAGCAGTGTTTTCCTCCTCCCCCTCTGTCTTGTCAGTGTGGGTTCATAGCATGTATTGGTGGGGCATGTGACTGCCATACAGATAGTGCACTTGAACAATCATCATGTGCAGTCCATAGGGCAGCTAAGTTGGGTGTAGTGACAGTGGGGTGCACAAGGCAAGCAAACCAAGACACTTCCGGTACAAAAAAAACTTGGCTCAAGAAACACTAGGTTTTACATCTTTGATCTACACTTACTTTCTCGTTATTTATTTAACCAGCGCTCCATTACCACTGCAGACCAGCAGCCTGAACCAGTGGTTTATCTACCATGTGTTTTGCATGCAGTTAGCAGGAATGGATAGTTTACCCCGGAGCTCTTTTTCTCATGGAAACCTATTTGCCTCTGATTTTACACAGATTATCAGTAGGAGGAGTTATTCTTGAGAGTTAAGCAGTATTTAGGCTTCTATTCAGGAGCCACAGTACCTGCATTTCAGATTACACAGAGATGGTAAAAGGCTTTCCTACAAATTTTCCTCAGCAAAGTAATGAAGATGAAAGATGTAGTTGAAATTATGAACAAAAATGTGTTCTTTCTGTTTATTCGTTCTACAAGGCATCTCCCTCTTGACATCAAGCATCCTTCCAAGCAGGTTTCACAAGCCTAGCGGAAGTCTTCATGTAAAAACCTTTTGAAAAAAAGTACATTAAACAAGTATTCAAAGAAATCTTTACATGTTTGAGTAAAAATTGAACTAGATCTGGCCCGTAAATATTTTTCCTTGTCTTATCCAAGGCACTTATAATTCGCCATTAATTGTGATGAGTCTTGTGGTTGTCCTTGTAACCATATGGATAAGTACTTGCTCAAACTAATACCATATTATTCCTGAAAGGCTTCATAAGCATGAACAAAGGTTGCATAATTTGGCTCAGAATATTCGAAATGTCAAAAGGCAGGTCTCTAGCTGATTGCCTTCCTCTCCCAAAGTATGAGACTTACCAGATTCCTTCTTAGGGGACTACTGCATCTTTTCTATGTTTGGTGTAAAGGCTACATTACAACATGTGAAATGCAGAGTGCTGCCAGTAATAAAATCTCTGTTCAATAAAGTTGCAGATTTATTTCTATGCTCTGTATTTATTATATAGGACCCAGTTAAAACTAAGCTTGAGACTGTGCTCAGCAAGTTGTTTGGTGAGTGACATGAACACAGTTTTTGTAAGATACAGTTTTCCTTTTTTCTGAAGCTTTTCTTTGTTAAGCCCCTGACAGACAAATGTTAATATTACTGAATACCTTACTGAAATGAAGAATTTGGGGAAAACATCCAGAGAAAGATTGCAGTAGTAAGTAACTGAAATTCAGTTACTGTTGCTTTTGTTGGTGGAATGTGCTCTAATTTTTTTTTTTTTTAACTTGATATATTTAATACTGTTTTTCCTTAATCAGGTAATTCTATGGCATGGTCCTTTTGCTACTTTAGTCACTCTTTCTGCTTAGCTCTGCTATCCGTGGGGGTGGTGAAAAAAAAACTGTACCTCAAATCATACTGCCTGAACTGATTCATTTTAGACCTCTTCTGAAGATCTAACTGCTGAAATACTGTTTTCTTTTTAATTAAGGGACTAAAAAAAAAAAAAAGAAAGAGTAGGTGCTTACTAATTGGATGAAGGTGTTTTCAGTCTGTATAAACAGCAACTCTTTATGGCAATCCTTCTCCAGAAATACATTGTTCAGGAACAATACTCTACTCCTTGGGTTTAGGTTTGGATGTTTGATGGCAAGCAAACTAGGACTAGAATGTTACTTAATGCAGAGTTAGTTGTGTTGTTGATGAGTCACCGTCTAATTAACTATGTTCTTTTTAATCTGCTTCATTCATTACTTTCCCTCTACTAACTGTGAAATGAATATTTATTGTAGACTTTGATTGACATAAATCCTATAATGATGAGTAAATTTTGTAATTTCAGTATGTTGTTGTGTTCAAGGGTTTTTTCTGTTATTGCTCCCGAGGCAGTAGCTGAAGTAAATTTGAGGAATTTGCTGGTTACCTGGCAGAGTCTCACATTTTTTGGTACTTGATGTAAATACCATGTCACAGTCATTCATCTGTCAGTTCATCTGATTCTTTCCTTTGGAGACTTTTCACTCCTATTCCACTTACCAGGGAGACCAAACCTTAATGTACCAGAATTAAACAAAATAATGATTATAAAAAAAAGAAAGAACCCACAAAACCCTCCACATCAACCAAACAAAAATCTACAATTTGCAATACTTTTTATTTTAAAGTCTTGGTAATACCCACTGAATATCTGCTGGGGAAGAGAAGGTAGTATTCTCTTAGTTATTTGTTATATATCTTAAAGGTCCTAGACTGGAATTTCTGGAGCTCCCTTTTCTGTTAATCTGATTACAAGGTGATGGTGTTGTCACTCCTGCTCAAGGCAGAAATAAGAGGAGCCTTTATTTGTGAAAGCCTCTGTGTGTATGTTTCCCTTGATGACTGTCTCAGGCTGCATTTTAGGTTTTTCTCCTCCGTAAGAACTCAAGTCTAGAAGAGCAACAGTTCTGCATTTCATAACTTCCCTTAACTACTAGCACCAGAATAAAATTAGCACAGTATTTTAATTGTCGCTAATGCTGAAAAAAATAATGGTGAGGCTGATAGTAAACTTTTTAATACCTTCTGTTGGTGTTGAAGTTATGAACAACAGCACAAGCAATTTAGCTGTTTGGCCAGTAACTCAGGAAGACAGCACTGTTTTAATATGCATGTGAGTCATGTTTGTTATCTCTGTAAATACGAAAGGAGGAGGCAAGCAAAGTAGTAATACTTCACTTAGAGCTTAAGTTATTCATGAAATAGCCTTGAAAACTGAAACAAAGCAAGCCTATCGAGGGAGTTAGGAAAGTGGCTGATAGCTGTTACAAAGCAAGCAGGTTTTCACCTTGCTACATGGGTAGTTATATAAATTGTGAGATTCGGTCTTTCAGGGGTTGGGGGCAGAAGGCCATTTCATTGTTCCTCTGATTAAATTGCTTTTAGAATTGAAAAAGTCAGTGCAGCTGTGTCTGCCTAACGTGCCTAACTAGTCAATGAAACTGCTCCTCTTCTTGATTTTTTTTCCCTCACTATAAACACAGTATGCAAGTGGTTTATCAGTTACCTCCTTAGTTCATAAACTCCATCTGCCTTTCTATAAGCTCTGCATGTGCTGTGTTTTAGATTCAAATAAGCCTTTAGACACCAGGTTCTTCTCATTTCAGTGAGAATTGGGGAACCCTATAGAAATCAGAAGCAGTGTTTTGAATCTGGGCTCCGGTATTTGTGATGCTGCTGTGAGAGGCCCTAAAGAGGAGAAGGCAGTGAGCTGTGTGAGCATCAGGTGTGACACAGCACTGAAGGGCTTCACTGGTGCAGTGCTGTTTTTTACCTCTTAGCTTGACAACAACATGAGTCACAGCAAACAGTTAGGCAGAGGTCAGAAAATGTTCCATACTGGTGACCAGGCAGTTGTTAGGCTGTAATAACAGCAGTGTTTGTAATGAGGTGGATTGTCATGTAATCTCCTGCTAGCGTAAGGTTTGTCTCCGTGGATCTGGAGAACTATTCTGTTCTTTTATTATCTTGTTTTGCTAACTGATTAATAGTGCTCTTAGTTTTGTGATGTTCGGTTTTATTAGTACAGATATTCATGTGCATTTTTAAAAGAGAATGTCGTACTGCAGTTCTTTCAGAAAAAGTTCCAAGCGATTTGAAAAACTGGTTTTAAGTTCTATTTCAATGATTATGTATCTTCTGATAAACATATTTGTGGGAAATTTTTTTCCAATGCTGCTTTAATTCTTTTTGATTAAAGTAATTTTGGAACAGACTGGATAAACCATGCCAACCCTAAATTATCTGTGTTAAAATAACTTTATGTGAACTCGTTTTGCTATTAAATAAAAAAATCTAACATTCTGCATTATATCAGTTAAAAGCATAGAGAAAGCATTCAACACCATATGCTGTATAAGAAAGACAATAATAAAATAAAGTTAGAACCAGATTCTAGTTGATGTAAAAAACAATACTGGCTACACAGGAAAATTTCATAGTTTAGAATCAAGACGTTTCTCTCATTGTTTTTTATTGCTGGCAGAAGATACACTTCCACAGTAAGGATGGATTCTGTTAAGAAAATAATTCTGCACCTGCTGCCAGAACTAGATGTTTCCAGACTGTGTTGTTCTAACAGATTCCTCTGTCCCATTTCATGTGCTGAATTAGCAAAATCAATCAATTGCTTTAGATTTTCTTCCCTACCCACAGCCCCTTTCTCCCCATCAAAACCAGTTTAGCTCACTTTGGATTCAGTTTAGCTCTTCTGCCTTTCCATATGAGGGCTCTCATTTTAATTATTTATTTATACCTGGTTTTATCCTTCCACTGATGCTTCAGAAAATCAAATCTCGGGGAAAAAAGCAGTATGGTTTATTTTAGGATTGTAAAATTTGCAGTTTTCCAGTGTTCAGAAGTTGTTTAGATCATACCTAATATGCTGTATAAGCTTCTCTTTGTGCTATTATATTTTACTGTGCAGGTTTAGTGTCTACCTTCAGCAGGAATAACAAGTAACAAATAACTGGAACTGTAAAAAGCAAGTCTTCATAGGATTGCTGAATGTTTTACTGTTCAGAAAGACTAATAATTTGCTACTGACATTTAGGAACTTAGTGTGGTAAACACTAAGCTGCATAGCAGTTTTTCTGTGTTTCTGAAATTGTGATATGGCATTCTGTGTAATCTGGTTTTTTCACTTACTTTGAATTCAACTTATTTTCAGTTACTGAATATAAATGCTGAAATAGCTACATATTTCCAAGTGCAAAACCATACAGTTTTTATCATGAATGTGAAAATAGTGAAGTGTTTGAATCAAATTTTGAGGATAATTGGAAATAAAACATTGCTTTTAAATGGTCATTGTTTAGAGAAGAAAAAGAAAGCAAACATGTTTTATCTCTTCTGGGGAATCTAAATTTGATAGTAAAGAAACAGCAAACACTTGCAATTTCAACAGCAGAGCATATTCAGCCAAAAAATGTAATGCAGGAAACCAAAAGGAGCAATATTTATGCCACTGAATCCTGTCCCATTTGTGTGACTTTGGTGCATATGCAAACATACCCTTCTTTGCAGAGCTTCAATTAAGTTTTGAGTACTTACAGAGAAAGCCATAAATAGGGAAACTGGTTGTTATTGCTGGTTTTGGTATTGCTTTTGCAGTAAACGGAACATTGGTCAGGATGTCGCATGATGGACCATTGTTCCCCTTATGTTTGAAAAAACTAACATCACTAGCACAATTCAAAATTTACACATTTTTTTGTGAAAGGGAGCTAATTCTGTAGCAACACTTAGAAAATGGTGACATGGTGCTGAAAATGTTTCTATAGCTGTGCTGTACACATACCTGAGTACTAACACTTCGAGTTACTTTTGTTTTTGAAGACTTGCAGTGGATCAACAATACTTTTGTAACTTCACAGACATAGGGAAATGGGTCTATTTGGCAGTTTTGATAACTGCTTGGTGAGAACATTTAGATAACCTTCTTTTTCCTGGTTAGATTCTCTGTTTGGAGTGATCTGCTCTAGGATCAGATAAGCAAACCTACTTTTTCTCAGATAATTTGCCTAATTTCAGGCTATTGGTGGGATAAAGATATCTTTGTGTTTGCCTCCCTTACTTGGGGCAGTAGGTCCATTGTATCATATTTCATCATCACTCTTTCTGGAGCATATTTTTAATACTTCTTTTATGCATATTTTTAACATACAGAAGAAGAGATTAGTATTCCAAGTTCTATGTTGTTCAAGAAAAATGTCTTATACTCTAGATACTTCTTCTTTTAGATAATTTGCGGGTATTGGGAAAAATCGTATTTTTAAGAGGCTTCATGTGTTTCCATGCTTCAAAGCTCCTTTCTCCTAATTTATTAAGAAATTTTCTTTTACAAACCTCATTGATCATGAGAATAATTTGAGACTTACCTTGTAATTCCTAGAGCAGCCCCATTTATCCTTCTGCCCTAGATGTCTTCCTGGTTGCCTGGCTTCATGAAGGTCCCTAATGCTTCACGGTTATATTTTGCTTTCATTTTTTTTCAGTTCACATGTGGTTATGATATGTCATTTAGAGCCTTTCTTCTGGGCCTGGATGGGATTAATACGTTTCTCTGTGGGGCTGATGAGGCAATATAATGTCAGCCGTAGGATGCCTACCCTGCCAAGAACCTTGGGACTCATAATTTATGTGGAAACTGCATCTCAGGAAAAAAAAAATCTTCCCTTCACAATCTTACATAATGCACTTGAGTTTTATGCCTGAAAGTTCTTGGGGAGTGCGTTCCTGAATGGATTATCCTTACTCTTTTGGACAGGAGGATCTGGAGGAGTGGAAATGGATTTCTTTTTTCTCACAGCCCAGAGGCTGGAAGGCAATCCGTGGGAATCATAGAAAATTTTAGTTATTTCTTTTCCTGTTTTTCACATGGAGTTTTGTATTCTGGTTTCGTAAACTAGCTGAGTATGTTTTTTGACAAAGAAGAACAAAAGACAACTCATTAACTCTTAAGTTGTTACAAATCTTCACTGAATATTTACAAGAAAACAAATGTTCATGTAATTAGTTCATTTCTTCTGAAACCTTCACCTTCTCCCAAAGAATCGTCTGTCAGATTACAATGAATAAAAAACTTAAAAGGAAACTTAAATTTGTGTTGGTGAAGTTACTGGAAAGTTTGTTTCAGCCTTAATTATAAAGAAACTACTGTCTTTGTCTTGTTCTTTGCTTAGTTCCATTCTGCATCTTTTCTGGTTGTTTTGATTGGGTTTTGTGGTTTGAGTTTTATTCTACTCCTTGTCCGGGCTAGCAAATTTTTTTCGTGTTATTTGCAAATAAGTTTGGAGGGAAGACCTGAGGGCATGAGGGTTAGAGTGAGGACAGGGATATGGGAGAGATGGACTGTCAGACCCAACAATCACAGATTAAACAAAAAGGAAGTCAAATGCACCTAATTTTGTATAATGCTAGCCAGAACTGGCATCTTTTTGTGCTCAAAATTCTCAAGCAGTTCTGTTCAAGCCACCTCTTTTGTGCTTCCAGCCCGCTGCCCCCTTGTTTTCTCTTTATGCCACAAACCTTCTGTCAAACTTGTGTCCTCCAAGTCAAGGCTTGATATGCATGCAGGAATATGCAGACTCAGAAGACAAAATAGAACTTGATGTCTCAAAATTGTTTTTCTTTTCTGATAATCCTGCTGATTATCTATCTTGGAGCCAGAAAATAGTTAATTGGGCCACTTTTCTTACTGGCTTGCAGGAAAGTAGGGAGGAGTTCTGCTCCTTAAATGGGAGTTTTAGTGGAGCTTCTCCATAATGTAGTATGTAGTCTAGACTAGCAAAAAACTGGTTTGGGTTGTTTACATTTCTCATTTTAATTGTATCTCCTATTTAAGAATTTTTCAAAGGGATTAGATGGCTTACACAGGAGCACAAAGCTACTGAATAAACTGAGAAGTGTGCAAGGAATTACGTAAGGAAGTCCAAACTAATGTTATTTCCTTTAGCTTCCCGGTGAGAATCTGTCCTTGCTTGTGAAGAAGCTGTGTCTGTTTGAAAACTTGGTTCTGTATATTTTTCTTTATCCACCTGCAGTTTTTTCTTCTCAAGCAGTGAAGGGCCTTCCTGCCTTCTTTTGAGAGAAAAAATGTAACTGAAACAGACCAGAATTAGGAAAACTCCCTATGCATGCTGTTTCTTGTTGTTCTCTTAGTGAAATAACTCAAAATACATAGTAAATAGATTAGATAACTTAATTAATTATTCCAATTTAAATTCAACTATTAATGATACTGAAATTGAAGCTTAAATGTCATTATCTCAGGCACTGTGTATGTCCTCTGCCAATGATTTTAAGCTGCATATTACTAAATATGCATATTACTAAATATGAGGTTGTAGAAATAACTCTTGCCCACAAACTTGCATACAAATAATGCTTAAAAGAGTTCTGTATGGGAGACCTTGAAGTATTTGAAAAACTTTGAATTCAGTGTTCTCTTAAGATGATGCCATCCATGCCTTTTTAGTGGGTTTAAATTCTTATTACATACTGCAACCTGCAGAAGATGACTGGTGTGCAATTTGAATGGATTTGCTTGTTTTGAAATAATGTTCAGCCTTTATAGTTCAAATAAGCTGTTTGTTATAGCTGTATTAAGCACATTGCAGTCAATATATATGGACATAGCATGTTCACTTTCTGGACCTTTTATAAAAGTATTATTTTCTCCTTATGTGCATATAACATTTAATTTTTGTTGATTTGCTGTTTGTGAGGCCTGTTGTCCTCTTAATTTATGGATCCAAAAGTAGTGATCTCTTGCCAACATTTTTTACTTTTCTCTTGCTATGGATAAATGATGAGACACAAAACCTACACTATGCTTATTTTCTAGCTCTAAAAATAAATACAATGTTTTATAACAAAGCAGATGTATTCTTATCTATTTGCAATTTCAGTTACATTTAACACTTTCCTTGCACTTTAAAGAAGGTAATACAACTAGGAAGGTTTCATGTATTTTACTCCTTTCTACATATTTCATGTTTTCCTGAGGAAAAAATTAATTTTTTATGTCTTTAAAATGTTTTTTCTTTGTGTGCAATATTCTGCTGGAGTCATGTTACTCTATTATGTAATTTCTTAGTGTTTTACTTTGTATTCCATCCAAGAGGAGGCTGAGAATTTGAGAGCAGCTATATTTTTACGTCCTCCCAGTTTAATAATTTTATGAGGTTATCCAGAATCCATTTTTATGTATTACATTATTTTTATGTATCACATATTTTTCTTGCCCTAATATGAAGTCAGTCATAAATATCATAAATATTAACTGTGTCGAATACCAGCCTCTTATTTGGCATATGTTCATACCCAGGAGAAATTAGATAGATTGACAGCGGAGCGGATCGCCTTAATGGAAATGATTTACGTTATATGTAGTGGCATCTCTTTAACTTCTAGTTTCAGATACATGGTAGATACTTTGTATCTCCAGAATGACTGTGAACCCTTAGAATCCATTTTACAGAAGAGATTCTGGGTTCGTACCAATCATATGTCTGCCATTTACTGACCTGAAGTAATATTCATCAAAAGGCGGTGCTTGTTGGATGATGTAATGCAAGGTGTTGGGTAAGAGGCTGGTGAAGATTGGAAAATCCTGGCAGAGCCACAGTGGTTTCAGTGAATCTACACTGATTCACATCACTTGCAATCCATGTTCAACAATTGCAGATAACTATTTTTCTTTGATTGTCCCAATTTTATACAGATTTGCAACTTCTCAGTGAAAAGAAACCTTTTCATTTTAAAATGTATTTTTCTGTTTAGCATTTTATTTTCATTGTTAGAATATATTTAGTGCTAATGATGTTTCCATCATAACAGATGTAATGCATATAAACAGTATAGCACTACTGTTTATTTATTTCATCCAAACCACACAAGAGTGAGTTAAATGTCCCTTGTGACTGATAATGTGATGAAAGAAGTCAACTGTTGCCACCAAAGGCTTGCTTTCTAGGAAGGTGGTTCCAGAGTTAAACCTCCATTTTGCAGTTTTGTTCTTGGACTAGTGTGTTCTGTCTTGAAAATATTTTAATATATTCAGAACTCACAAAATAGGGTTATCTAAGAAGGAAAGAAGCAGTATTGGAAAAATGAGACTAGTGTGAAGAGAACTTCAACTCATCCAGCAGTAGATGTTTTTCAGTTGTATTTTAGTAAGATAACACATATGTGGTCAAATCTAAATACTGCTGAATGGTTACACAAAGCGATAAATCACTTAATCACCTTCTTTCTTTATTCTTGCATGTGTCATGAAAGGTGTATATGGCATATGTAGGGGCAGGTTCTCTTTCAGTTGCAGAATTTTTTAGAGCTCCTGACTGTGAACACTTCTACTTGATTTTCTTCAATAAATAACATGTGGAAGAAAGAATGAGAGTTTTAAAGTTTCTCGTACTGGTTCTAAAAAAAAAGGGGAAAATTTGTCTTGAGTCATTATATTTTGCTTCTAACTAAAATCATTCAATTGAACTATAACTTAAGCTGTAATCTTTTGGTAAAATGAACCAATGAATTGCCATTTAAAGAATCCAGTTTTCCAAAAATTTTTATACAAGTGGAATGAATACATAACTGTTCTTTGTTTAGTGAAAGAGGAGCAATATTGATATAACAATGGGTCTCACTTAGAGAGTTGCAAGCACAATAACTGAGATTTATTTCTGTACAGCAAGTCTTAGCCTCCATCAGCTTTAGAAAGAGTTTATATTATGCATACAGGAAAGGATGTGTGACAAGTGTCTTCATTCAGATATTATTGTACTATAGGTGTTAGAAATCAGAACACTTAGGAAATTTGGCAAAGGATTACGCATTTTGAATATATTTCAGTTTGAATACATTTCCGTCTGTATTAAAATCCTGTAAAATATTTTCTGTCAGCAGAAGAGATACATTTCTAAAAAAACCCTTTTGGTTTTAGCTGTTATGCTTTAAAGGCAGCATTTCTGGTAGATCTCATGAGTGAAACCAAATTAAGTCTATGTACGCCACAGAAGTTTCTTGGTGTTTACCTCATTTATGTTCTGTACAATCATTTTTGCATCTTTCCTTCTCTGTTGTTGGGTGGGTAAGGATTGCTGCAGTGGAGGTGGCTGCAGGGGCTTGCAGTACACCAGTTATTGCTGGTTACCCACTCCTCCCATAATTTTCCACAGTGAAACAGAGTTAAGGATGCTTTGTGCCATTTGCAATCTTTACCTGCAAACTACGTACATGGTTCCTCCTGTCTGGTGGATTCTTCTTGCAGAAAATCTTTATTCAGTAGTATATACAGTCCCAGGAGTGATAAATCTAAATGATCTAATTTGCTACATTTTCATGAATGTTTACTGTAGCGTGGAATTCCAGAAAAGTAAATCTAGCACCTTGAAAATTGCTCACCTTATTTTCAAGGGACCAAAAATCACTCAGAAGTCTTTTCCAATCTCTTATTCCTGGGCCAAGTAATTGAGAAAACAATAACTAACAATCTCTGTTAACATACGCCATCTGTGAACATGTCAAATGTCCCACACTCAGGGTTCAAATTAGGGCAGAACTCACAGATGAGCAGGAGGTCCAGATAAAAGCCAAGTCTTCATTCTAATACAGTTCCCCCTTTTTTTTTTCCATAATCAGCCTGATCTGAGTGAAGGACTGTTTACTGAATTAGCATGTCTACACTTCAGTTAGTTTTTCTGAGGGTTTACATGTTTACATATGCAGGAAGGAAAAATGTAGGAACCTCTTAATATATTCTTAAAATAGATATATTAAAAACTTTGGTCCAATATTGTGTTTCTTATTGTTCAGGAAAGTGTGCAAAAATTAAAATAAAAAAGACAAAATATGTTCCATAAGCAATAGCCTAAATTAATATAAAAACTCATCAGTGAGTATGACTGCAACAAGCACAGCACTTAGCTGGAACCATAGCTATGATGTAAATACATATATATCTGTATAATGTATCAAAGAGCAAATCCAAAGCAATTATTTCAAACTCAGTTCCTCAAGAACAGCATGGTATATGTATGCAGCTTTGGAATCCAGTAAAGCTTATGATTCATGAAAAGCTCTCATACTGCCAAAAAGTGAACTCAGTTTAAATATCTAGCTTTTATGTCCAGAAAATAAAGTGGCTACAGTACAGAATTCAGTACAGAATTACAGGAGTTACTTGCCTTTAGGTTTCAGTAGACAGTATCTCTTCTTTTGTTTGGTTGATCTCTTTTTAATATGATAAACTGATGTTGAGGAGCGTAAAAGGTAGATGGCTTACAAGCTTTCTGAAAGGACCCAGAACAGCTTAATGTCTTTAAAGGAAGTTAAGACCTAAATGTCTGGCTCCTGAACTGCGCTCCAGCAGAATGTGAAATAGTGTTAATTTTGCAGTGCAGTAACAAGTGATGTGTTATTTGTTGCTGGGTGTTTTCCTCAAAGTGGGGCTAGGTTATCGACTTACCTACAAGGCCTTCATCAAACAAAACAGTTTAAAATTGCAGAGCATTAATCAGAGCTGTTCATACACAATTATTTGTGTATATCTGGTTAAATTTTAAGAGCTTAGTGTGGGATAAAAATAAATAAGTAATCGCTAGTGGCAGGTTGTCTGAGGAAACAAATAAGAGGAGTGTGGCGTGGGTGACAAAGGTGAACAATACCTTTTACAATGAGTAAGGATGCAGTGGTGAAAAGTACGCGAGTGTGTTCATGGTTTGTTTGGTGGGTTTTTTTCTCTACAGTTTTCACTTTTGGTGGATGGTCTGCTTAATAGTTCTAATTTCAGAGGGTTGCTGTCTGGCTCCAAAGTCACCAGAAGTCTGTCTTCCTCCAGCAGCTTACCATTGCATTAACACAGTTACATATGCTTCATAGTTTTTTATGTCAATGTCTTCTTTTTGCCAGTTAAGTAATGTTAATAATAGCTGAGACATTAGTCTTCAGGTAATTATTCTAAATGTGTGATTTCGGGTTTTAATTAAAGACATTTTTTTTTTCTATATTGATCAGAAGAGTGAAATCATAGATTTTAGTTGGAAGATGGAGAAGGCCCTTTCACCCATTTCACATGATGTCAAGGAAAGCAATTTTTATATCAAAGGTTTTTGCTTAGCTCTTTTTTCTTGTTTTCTTTTCGAATCACCCTCTTTAGTCTATAAATATGCATTTTTCAGGTAGGTCAATAGATACACTCACTGTAAGATCCTGTTTCAAGGCACTGGAGCTGCTTTCTCTTTGCCTTTTGGAGAAACTCTACTGCAGAGTTGAGCAATGGCAGTCTCAGGTCCTCTTTCTCACTATTTCCTCTATTTGCTGTTTTCCAACGTAACTCCATGTTTTCATTTGCACTAGGAATTTGGAACTATTTCCAGCCACACCATTTAAAAGTAGTGAAGCACATATGCTGTATCAGGCATTTATTCGCAATATTAAGCCTTGCTCTTCTGCTGCTCTTTATGTCTGTTTTGTTCCTCTGTGTTCAGCGCTTCCCAAAGTGTTGTTTTCTCTTCTAGAGTCACTGGTGCAGTACTGGCTTTGCTGATGGTAGAGATTGTACCAAAAAACCCCTAGCATTCAGATAGGCTCATTCAGATAAATGTTGTCCAGAGCAGGTTATTTCAACAGTGTGTGGCTTCTGAAAATTAAAAATTAAGATCAGTATAAACACAGAAGGATCAGTTTGTTCTAAATTTGGAGAACAGACCACAATATTGTAGCTTGAACAGAGAGTTTTGTTACCTGTGGTATACCTAACAAGTGACTTGTTAGAATTAGTGTAGATATGAATTACCTTTTTGTAAAATACATTCCTATAGTACTTTTTGTTTAAAAAGTTTCTGCAATTTCTTTTAGGTCGTAGTGTGTTACTGGTTTCTCACATAGTCATATTACTGTGTGTGGTGTTTGCATATGACTGTGTAGCCAAAGTGATGATGCTTATGTCAGATGGATCAGCTGAATGGATTTATCATCTCTCTGGCAAGCAGCTTTGTAAGTTTCCTTTAGGATTAAGTAGATGTATTTGGTTGGTACAAAAAGTAAAGATTTATGGTGTACAGTACTGTTGTCAGAGTTTAGGTGTTGAGATGGGAACTGTAGTGGTGACATTTTGGGGGTTTTAGGATTGGTGTCAGCCTTCTTTGAAATGCGATCTAAAGGCAATGGAAGCAGGAATGGAAAAAGGGAGATTTCGTCTCATTCATAAATTATGTTTTCTTTTGTCAGCCTCCTTCCTGGTTTATCTGCGGTTATTAACCTCACCAGATTCTTCAGTTTCAGCTTTTCTTTTGCAGCCTGACTCAGACAAACATACTTTAGGGATTACCATATATAGTCCACAGTCAAATTCAGTCCCTGGTATTCTGAAAATGCAATTCACAATTTAATTATGAAAGTGTGGAATCACTAGGCATGCCCAACTTCTGCTCTCTAGAAGCCACAGGGCAAATTCATTGTTACACAGTTTAGGAGGAGCAACTGTGTCCTGCTTTCTTTGATGCCATTTGCCTATGGTTCACAAGCTCATGGCAGGCTGTCACTGTGACACTTGGATGAGTAATATGGTTTCTCTGAGTTCTTGTTCTGCTTGTTGCTTGTCCCAGCATCTGTGTTTATTCATGCTGGGAGGAAAGACCAGCATTAATACGGACAAGGCCTCATGGTGAAAAGAGCGACTTACATCATTTGTCTTCAGGTTTTTTGGGCTGTGTGTTCCTAAGGTTCAACAGTTAAGTTTTTGTGTTGGTGTGGGTACTGCTGGTATAGCGCTTGAACATTCAGTACTGAGCTGGCCTTACCTGTAATAAGATGCTTTAGATGGCTGAACATGAAGCAAGGTAATATGGTGGTGTCTTTACCATGAAAATCATGGTAAAAAATTCTATAGTCATGTGGTTAGAGCTGTATTTCTCTGGTACTTTTATGAAATAATAAATTCTTTATCTCACCCACTGAATCTCTGTATGAAAGTGGGGAGACCAGTATAGCAGCATCAGTTTAAATATGCTTATAAAATAATATTCTAGGAGTATTTAATATTTCTCTGGCTTCACGGTATGCAATCTTGCCTTTAGAATTATAATCCTGTGATCTTAGGAGAGTAGGAGATGACACTGTCCACAGGATACCATCTGTAAAGATGTCACTTCCTTTCCCATCTCTTCCTTCTCGTTGCCATCATTTTGGGTTGGCTTTCTTTTGTTTGATCAGTTGGCTGATTTTGGTCTTTTGGGATTTTTTGTGGCACATGCAACAGGAAAATGCACTGAGGAGCTGTACTTTGTATGAACAGAAGTAAGACTTCTTGTAAATTAAGGCCACTAAATTCACAGTAATCCTCACAGAAGGATTGCAAGGCATTTTTAACATACAAAACCTGTAATTAGGCAACACATCCTTTCAAACTACTTACTGTTGTTCATGGTTGATAGATTTCCAGTATGGTCTGATCCGAGACAAGGCAAGGAGAACAACACAAGTTCCAGATCTTTGTAAGACCCTGATGGAGTTTGCCCAATTTATCGGGTTCTTGTAGGGATAGTGATTTCTGAAGTGCTCATTCAGTAAGAATTGCAGGAGTTATTTGCCATTAGATATCAGTGGAGAGAAGATGAGGCTGCTAAACTACTGAAACATTAGAGAATTATATTTTGTTCTTTATTCCTTTTCTTTTTCCTCCCTGTTCTCATTTTTTTCTTGACATGGAAGCATTAGTGTCAGACCAAATACATTGCCATTGATCCTGTAAGTTGTAAAGGTGAAGAAGGCTGTGTATGTTTGAAGGTTGATAATGATTGAGCACTTCATTTCTTTATTTTTCTTGATTAAAGGCCTTGCTTACAGTTACAGCAATGGAGTTGCAAGGAGGCATGACAGAAATTGTGGATTCCTGTTAGACAATAAATTATGTGTGAGAAGAACAAACAGTGATGCATCTCTGAAAGCACTGAGACACCAACCACAAATGTATATAAACACTCTTAATTTGATGATGCTGCTTGTCAAATCCTTGGTCTTCATTGGGTCAGAGTTGAATTCTAATTAGACTTGTGTTTCCTTCTCAAGAGCCTGCATTTTAACAAACCTAGTTAACTTTTTTCTTTGCTAAGGTGTTTTCTAAGTGGCTGGTCAGAGCTGAGGCAGTATTTGGGACCTCTCAGCACTATGCAATACTTGTGATACTGTGGTGCAGGAGGCTGAGATGGCTTCTGTAGAACAGCAGCCACAGAAGTGTACACAGGCACCTCTTGTTCTTGTCCAAACTGTTTTGTTCTTTATGTGATTTTTGCTCTCCATCAAACTTGAGTCATGTGCTGACACTCAGGAGGAAACACTGCAGACACTTCGAGCTTTTTGTTGCTTAAACTGAAAAGAGCGTGGCATACCAAATGCAAAAGAATTGCTGACCTCAAAATGGTAACTTTTTTCCTTTAAAAAATTGAATTATTTTAATGTTCTGTGATTAGTGTTTTATGAAAGGTAAATGTGATTGCTGATCCAAATTTACTTTTGGATCAATAGTTTTCTTGGTGGTGAATTACTGGGACCTCTGGATATACTGGTAACTTTCTCTGTCACAGATCCCCTACATAAGGAAGGCTCTTCTGTACTGCGAACAGCTGAATTTAGAAAAAGAATAAAAAGATTATTTGTCATCAAAGAAGAGGACTGATTAATGCATGGAAAAATCTTACAGTGGAATTTCTTATCCTATTTTCTAAGGGTTTTTTGTTGCAGTTTTTGTTGGGTTTTTAAAGCCATATTCTAAAGTTTTAAACATTCAATATCCAGCAGTTTAACAGCTTCAGCAACTAATATGCTATAAAAGGAAGTTACTGATATGAAGATGATGCAGGGGAAGCAGCACTGAAATCTTCTAGAAAACATAAGTTCTGTGGTTCCTTTGTCCCATGACACAAAGTCGTATTTTCTTAGAACTATACTGTGAATTTTCTAGCTTTCCATCAATTGCTTTTTATTATTTTATTATAGAGTTAAAAACAATACCACCAGTGTGATTCCAGTGTAAGGAATTACTCAGCTACTGTAAATCTGCTATAATCCACAGCCAGTCAATTTTGGTTAAAATCCATGATGGTATGACAGATTGCAACTGAGAGTACTTTTATGGAATAGGAGGTGCTCTAACATTGTTGCATTGATGCTTGAACCAATATATAATTGCATTTAGATCATAAAATTTAGACATTATTACAAGGGGCATTCCATGCTACATTTTATAGTTACCTGGTTAGCATACATCATTAAGTGTTCTCTCTATCTGTTCAGTGTTGGCCTTTTTAACTTAATCTGTCATTTAAATCAGTCATTATGCTATATTATTAATAGCATAAAAATAATAATGTGAAGGAGAGTGCACCAGCGTACAAAGGAGGTGGCAAAGCCACATCTGTATCGTGTACTGTTGCCTTGATTTTCACAGTTCTTCAATGTTTTTAATTCTGTAAATAGAGTTCTCACGCTCTTTCTGTAAACATAAGCCATGTTATGCTAACCGACCTGAGATGTTTTCATTCTTTCTCCTAAGGCGGAGAAGTTTGATTGATTTCTCCTTTGACCTATGTGGTTGAGGGGTGGTAATTTCACTCTCCAATCCATGGGGTTTTCTAAAAGTGTATAAAATAAAGAAGCGAGCCCTTTGGGCCCGGGTTTTTGGGGCTTTGGCTCATTGCTCTTTAATCCTGATACTGGCCTCTGTGTGTGTTGCTTCATGTCCGCATGCGACAGTGTACTCTCCAACTACCCTTTTAAACTTCTACTTTCCACTGATAGCATTTCCATGTTAGGATTTGTGATGACAATTATGGAAGAGTGTTTTGTCCTGTGCAAGTCTTCTGCTGCTTTGTATGTTACATTGCACAGATTGCTGACAGACAGCAGTGGTCACATACCTGGATGCACAAACTGCCAGGTGCTGACTGTGGCATGGGCTGTCAGGTCATTCACCATCATTGCAAATTCAAGTGATTGTGGGGCTGTGGTGCTTTGCAGATTTAGTGATCAGGACTTCTGAAGAAAGTGTTGGGTAGCTGCAAAACCAGCATAAAGCTACTTCTGATTCCTCCCATCCAGCAATACTCTCTTTTATTTGATTAATAATGTCATGACCTACCTTTAAACATGCAAAAATGTTCCTCGTTGGAGATGTGTTCTGCAGGTGGGGGATTACATGAAATCAAAGTGCTGTAATTATCCAATGAAGCTAAATGTTTTTAATGTTTAATCCAATTTGTGATTCATTTTATGCCAGTAGTCTGAAACAAAATACTTATCTACCCTGTCTAAAAAGTAATTAGGGTTATTTTCATATTGAGAGAGAGTTTAAAGCCCACTGAAGAAAACAAATTTTGATGCATCAGGAGATACTTGGTCAGGGCAAGTGTGGTTTGCTAGCCTTTTAAACAAAAGCCTTTTTTTTTTTTTTCCTTACAGTGGGTTAATTATTTTGTTCTAAATACTAATTACAGGTTATTTTTGTTAACCATCCAGTTCAGCTTTACAACCAGCATCTGCATTAATAGTGTAATTCCAACTAAAGATGTTTGTTTGTGTGCATGTCGTAGTTGCTTGCTGATTTCCGAAGTAGCTGCCTGTCTCTGATAATACTTTTGAACAGGGTAGATAAGGCCTATTAATAAATGTTCTTTCTGGATAGCAGGATGTAACTCAAACAGCCTGTCTTTTCTACATCAACAGCTTCCCTAAATTAACTTGATAAATTTGTTTTGAAGATTTTCTGGGAAATTGCCTTGGACATTTCTGAAACTAACAAACAACAAAAAAAGGACAGAATTAAGAGGGTAAATTTAGATATTTGTGGCTAAGTAGAACCTGTTGACTCCAGGAGACTCGATGTGATTGTCAGTATGTGACTGTTTACTTTATCTGTAGATCTTCACCTCCTTGCTCGGAGAATCTCCAGAGTATATTGAAGAGCAGGCTTAGGTGACTGAATTCAGAAACTTAGCTGTACTAGTCATGAGGAGACAGTTTTTCTCAATAGACTGTTTGTGAATTTTCTACCTGTGTTATTCAGTTCCCACAAGCTTCTTCCAGATACAATTTAATCAAAATTAATTCAAAAAAGCCCTCCATTTTGTTTACCTTCACATAGATGTCACTCTTATTGAAAGCACAGGCTCTTATAAACCATGTAGGTTATTAAAATGTACTATAGGGAAGCAAACATAACCCTTCAAAAATCTATTTCCTCTCATGTGATGAGTAATGATATATTTACAAAGAACATGCTTTATTTCTCCTGGGAGTCTCATCCAATTGTGCTTTGGCAGATAAATAAGCTTTTCTAAATGGTTGTTAAAAAAGGCTACTGTGACCTCTCACCGTAAATACTGAACAGTTAATAAGCAAAGTTAATAATTGAAAAATACATATGAATCAACACACCAGACAGCAAAGTGAGTAGTTTTTCAAGCTCTTAAGAAGCTTGAAAGACCTGATTCTATGTTTTCAGTATTGGAAAGATGTGTTTTATTGGGTTTTTTTCCTCTTTCCTAATGATATAAGTTGGCACCATGTTTCAGGAGACTGGTATTTTGCTTGAAGCCTTGAAAGAGGAGTCAGCAGTGTTTTGCCATCCTCCTTTAAATAAGCTCTTCTTGGCATCTGATACCAGCCAGCACAAATACAGTCCATTTCTAGGAATGGGGAAGATAGTACCTAATTTATAAGGAAGCTATCACTTTTTTAGGTCACACATGGCATAAAACTTTATTTTAATTTTCCCTCAAGACATGTTTCAAATAGTTACTCATCAACATGGTATAATATGTCTGTGGTTTCTCTAGAGAAAATTATGTTGGGTTGCTGTGTTTAACATCTTGGGGCTAAATTCATTCTTTTGTGACCCTGTTCTAAACAACAGCTTTTCATCTGAGATTACATTTTGCCCTCTTGCTTCAGTCTTGCCAACTCATTGCTCTAAACATCAAGGGATTAATGAACATACTCAAATAAGTAGGTGATAGTGTGTCATGTATCTTTGCGTGCCTAGGGTAAGTCTGAAGCTCATTTTCAGAGTTTATGTCCAAGAAGTGAGGTAATTGTTTAGAAAGACAATCTTCTTGGTTGGACAGCACACAAATGCAACCATTTAAGTTAGTTGCAATTTTTACAGAGGAAAATTCCTGCTGGAATCATTCATTATTTTGAAAGGAACCCTCCCAGTTCTCTGATATTTCTAGAAATACCAGTTTGAAATAGCTGCCTCTGCTGTTATGTATTAGTCAGCAGAGGGCACTCTCCTCCTTTAAAGATAAAAATGTGTGGCTTAAAAATATGGAGGCAAAATGCTTTTCTTTTATATGCTCTTCTTTTTCAGACTTATCACATCGGACAATTCTAGTTAGTATGAATTGTGTAGAGGATTATTTTTCCATGTAATACTTCCTCTCCTGAATTGAAACACAGATATGATTACATGATTCCTTGTCCTGGTTTAATACCAGCTTAGGTCTAAGTACCACACAGCCACTTGATCACTATATCTGTGGTGGGGAGGAGAGTCAGGGAAAAAAAATTAAAACTCATAGGCTGAGATAAGAACAGTTTGATAATTGAAACAAAATAAAATATCATAGTAAGAATAATAGGAATGAAAAGAGAGCGAGAGAGGACTAAAACCCAAGAGAAACAACATATGCCCAGTACAACTGCTCAGCACCTGCTGAATGATGCCTGGTCCATTCCACAGCAGTGATCGGTGCCTCTCGGCTGACTCTCCCTGGTTTATACACTGGGCATGACATTCTGTGGTATGGAATATCCCCTTGGTAGCTGAGATCACTGCTCCTGGCAGTGCTCCCTCCTGGTTTCTTGTGCACCTGCTGGCTGGCATAGTGTGGAAAACTTGACTTAAAGTATACTTAGCAGCAACTAAAACATCAGTGATCAGTGTGTCACCATTATTCTTATACTAAATCCAAAACTGTACCAGCTGCTATGGAGAAAACTAACTCAATCGCAGCCAAAACCAGGACTACATTAAAAAGAGCCTGCTGTTTGTTTCCCTGTGCCTGTCCTATGTTCACCATAGGTTCTTCTGCAGGTCTTAAATGCAGTGCAATTCCTGCAGTTTCTTTGTGTAAGCAAGTAGATGCTAAACTGTCAGAATCAACTGGCCATGACCTGCACTCTGTGAAGAGGCGTATAGTCTTCTCAGTTCTAGTTATTTGAATCCATGAGACCAAGCAAGGCTGTTACTGCTCTTAACTCTTTAAAAAAGTCTGTAGTGCAGGACCAAGGCACAGAAGTGAGTACAGGAGTGAGGCTCTTGGGAATTCTGTTCAGTGGTATGCTTCTGAAGTGAGAATTCTAGTACTGAAACATTGTCCTTCTACTTTTTTTAATGCACTTAGTCGTGTACTGCAAGGGTTGACTGAGGTAGCAGATTCTTGAGGCCTTGTGAAGTACAGCCAGTTATTTTGCTTGCAAATGGAATGAAAATTTCAGCATGTCCATGTTTCCCTAAATTCAACTGAACCACCTGTGATGTTTATAAAGTAGGAGAAGTGGTTTCTTACATGTTTTGCGTACAGTAATTATTTGTAGGATTATAGGACAATAATGGTTTGATCTCAGCTTAAAACTTGTCCTCAGGAGAAAGAAAAAGACAAAAAAAACACAAAAAAAGAAAAAAAACCAGGGGACAAAAAGCTTAGAACATTGATATTTTTTTCTGAAAATATGATTGTATATACATAGAATGGTATAAGGGGACCTTAAAGATCATCTAGTTTCAACCCCCTGCTGTGGACAAGGACATCTTCCACTAGACCAGGTTGCTTAGAGGTCCATGCTTGAATTTGTTTTTGTAAACATTTGGTGATAATACTACATTTTTATAGACAGAGCAGTAATTTGTATAATTCATGTTAGCTACAAAAACTGTTGTGTGAGGAGATCTTGTTGCCAATTCTTGCTTATGCTGGTTCAAATCAGAAATGTTTTTGGTTACTTTCAGTCATTGAAGATTTGAATTAAATTTGTAAATAGGTTTCATTGCTAGAAAAAGATTTTACCTATTTGGCCTTGTCAATTATTAATTGTGAGGACTTGATGAGGATGTAGTTTGTTGCTAGTGACTATGTCTAAAAGAAAAAGATATGGTTTAGTTTTATGTTCAGATTTTCAGTGTTACATAAATCAAATACTACAATTCATTTTTAATTATGCCAAAACTTTAGTAGGTGTATTCCGTTGTATCCTTGGGAATCTTAAGGATTTATCTGAACCAAAGTGTTAATCCCAGAATTTCATCAGCTGCTGAAAACCTCCAAAAATTTGTCATTAAAAGTAACATTTGGAAAACAAGTCAAAACGTGACTTAATGGGACTGTTTACTTTTTAAACTCAGTAGTAACTTAGCAAAATAACTTTGCAGTCCGGTGTTTTGGATCTCTCTTTGCTTACAGGGACTGTGTTTTACTTGTTGCTCTGTTTTCTTTAAAAAGGCTCTCAGCAAACTCTGGAAAGCAGGTTGAACTCGTGAATTAATGTCATACAGTCCTAATCAAGCAGTTAAATATATATAAATCAATCCTGTAATTGAAGCTGTTGTTTACAATTAGCATAAAATTGCAGGTGTGGGGTTTTTTTGGGTTTTTAAAAGTATTTTAGAAGTGAATGTAAACAAGTAGGGTGTTTAGGCAGAGTTGAGTAATTTTCAGGGCAGAATACCTAATCTCCTAACAAGACAGAACCAACTCTTTGGAGGTGAATTACTAAAGCAATGGAAAGGGTGTGGCAGCGGCAGATTTCATAAAGTCAGCAGTAGAATTTCCCCAACTCTACAAAGCAAAAGTGTTTTCCAGAGAATAAAGCTGTTTCTGTTTCTAGGATCCTCAGCAGCAAAAGTGACACATTTTTACAGCATACATCAGGAAAGTATTCACTAGCTGCACAATTTTAGGACCAGTGTGTGAAAATTTCAGCTAAGGTGCTACATTTATTACCAGCAGGAGATATGAAAGTGCCTAATTTATAATCTGTTGCATATGTAATATGCCACACGCACAAAAGTAAATACTAGTTACGATTTTTTTGTAATAGGTTTTTGCAACCTGCTGTTCAGTTTTTGGACAGTGATGTCATCTTCCAGCTTAGCTTTATAGCCATGCCAGTATTTGAAGAGTGTAACAGCCTATGCAGTCATTAATAAGCAAAGCTGTAGTGTTTAAAAGCTGTAATGCTTAATGGTCTCACTTTCTAAGAAAGAAAGTAGCCAAAAGTATTGAGGATCTGCCTGGAAGGGTTAGAGGTATGAAACTTTTAAAAGAGAGGATAAAAGAGCCTATAATTTTTGTTTAACAAATCTTCATATTTTAGTTTATATCTACAGCTGAAACAACTAGATCTAGTGAAAAATACAAGAGGAGAATAACTAAAATCTGAAGGTGAAATTTCTCTCTTTTGCCTCTGTCATAGCTCTAATTGAGGAGATTATTGCATTATCTCTGTGGAGCATAAATCTTGTGTAGCGAAGAGAGGGAGTGAGATGTTCCCCATCCTCCTTTCCAATAGCAGGTATCTTTTGTTTCAGCTGTTTCCTCATATTCCAGCAGCACAGGGAATAAAAAACGATTAGAAATTACCGTAATGTTATTAATTAAATGTAGTCAAATAATTTCAAATACTAGAATATGTTTCAATTTTGTTTTGCTTTTGAAAAGCAAACTTTTATCTGTAATTTACATCAAGCCTAAAGTCTTTGAAATGCCAGTATATCTGCAGTGGTACTATATCCTTGGTAAATTGCCTTATATACCAGACACAGACAAAACGTTGGAAATACTTCGGTAATTAAGACTTCCATGGAGGTGAAGAAATGCCCCACCATACTACAATTATGTTAGGTAACCCGGAAATGTAAGATTTTTGAGTAGTTCCTCAGAAATGGCATACAGTTTCCCACCTTCATGGAAGAGTTTACCAGCACAGTTTACATCTGCTTATTCCGTATCTTAATTCTTGGGGATGTTTTGCAAATAACAGATTTGGTCATGGGATCATTAAAATATGATTTAATTATGAGAACTCATGAGGGTTGTGTAATACTTGGAGTGCAAAATGTGTGTACTGTTTTCCTCTGCATGTTTGTGTAGTAAATTAAACATTTGAGGAGCCCCGTGATGGTATTACCAAGGTGATCATAGAGTCCACTTCACAGATTAGTTTACACAGGCTCTGCGTATATTATTTTGAAATTCTGAAGGATTTCAGTTCACCCAACTGAGGTTTCACCCTTTCACTATGAAGTTACAAAGAAGCTATTATACACCCTTATTTCTCCCTTTGTGCCTTCATAGTTGTTTATATCTTTCTGTTGCAAGTGGAACCATGGTGAGGAAGATGCTGCTCTCACAGGTTTTGTGGGGGTTTGGCCGCCTTATATGTAAATGACCATTCAGCACATACTGACTGACTGACAGCTGCAGCATTCTCAGTCTTTAAGTGTTACAATACACAATCCATACTTGCAGTTAAGTTCAACCTACCAGAAAGTGTTGGGATCATCCAAAGTTGTGGTGGCATTGTCTTTCTGTAGCTGGGATTTTAGAATATGGTGATTGTCCTGCTCTGCTCTTCACTGTGGTGGCCTTACCTTGAGACCATTGTGTGGTTTTGATTGCTAGAATACAAGATGAATATGGGGGAGATAATATGGAGTTGGGCTGCAGGCTGTGGGATGTGCCTGGAGAAGCACATGGCAGCACAAAGGAGCACACAGCAGCACAAAAGAGCACATGGTGGCTTAGAGAAACTTGTCTCCACAAACCATGGGGGGAGGAGCCTGCCGGCTGCCGGGAGCTGAGAGGCGGATCACCCAATACAGAGA
>VXBT01005724.1:590191-621372 GCA_013400235.1 Oriolus oriolus | reverse complement strand
GTCCTAATCAGCAGTGGGAAAACGAATTTCTTTCACTCCTGTGTTTGGAGCAGCTATTGCTGCCTGACTATTGCGCTCCGTTTGAGTACTTCTGTTCCTCAGAAACATGAAATTCCAGGGAATTTCTGTGCTGGAGTAACAACCTGTGAACCGACCAAGGGACGCAGACTGCAAGGAAAACATTAAAGTCCTGTAGATGTTCAGTCATTAGATCAGCCTTAATCCTATTATTCTGTTCCAGGACTAGCCCAGTCCAAACGTGTCCTGTTGTGTTACTGTGTTAGGCTGAGAAGTCGTCGTTTTCTCAGAGAAAATCACACCCATAAGGAAGTTATTCATTCCTGTTGTGTGCAGATGAGCACAGGAAGTTTTCTACAGGGCCATGGGTCCAGTTGGTCCTTTGGTACAAAATGAGTAAATTGTGGATAACAGGTACAGAAGATCAGTGTCTCAGATATTCTGGCAAGGAGCATGAGGTGAGTGTTTCCTGCCTGAATTAGGGCTGTTAAATCCACAGAAAGTCTTGTGTCCTTTCCAAAGGAGGGAAAGAGTGGGGAAAAGATGTTGCTGGTTTCTGTTTTTCTGTAACCTTATTGCTGTGTTTCTCATAGAAACTTTGTAATTAAACATTCCCAAAACTTCTAACCCCATTTCTTTGCAGCTTTACTTGATAATAAACACCAAACTTGATTTATTCTGAAAAACGTATCTCTTATTTATTAGGGAATGGATCATCTGCAGGTTAGATCTGCTGCCAGCCACAGATACCTTGTCAGATCTGGAAGACCTTTGTCCATTCACGGTCCAAGAATTTATGATGGAAAAGGCCCAGCAGAGTGACCATGTGAGTCAAAATGGTTTGGAGTTTGTTGAATATACCAGTCTTAGGGCAGCCAGGAAACAAACCAGTCAAATAAAATTTCCATTTTCTATTTCATTTTGATTTTTGGTTTTTAAAATATATATAAACTTAGGGAATTCATATTCTTGTAGCTAATTGGTTTGTGTTTCCCTTGGTTTTGTTTTTGGTTTTTTTTGCAGGATGCTTCTCATCACTGAGCTGATGCTGCTATCCTGATCCTGAATTTGGAGCAGCTGATCAGTTAATGGATGTACCGTGCTCAATCCAGGGAATCTGCTGGCCACAGCTGATGGAAGAAAACACAAAAGCCTACATTCTTGGTAGGCTCTTTCTTCTGTTACTTCCGGTTATTTAAAAGGTGTATGTGTGTGCCAGGGTTAAATGAAGTGATTTTTCCTCTTAGGAGTCACAAATATTTGCATTCCTGGATTTCTTTTACATTTACTGTGTTCCTGTTCTCACTGCACCACTTCTGGCCAGTGCCTCAGAAGACACAGGTGAAATAGGTAAGGATGATTTTATTTCTTTTCCTCCTTTCACGCCTGTGGTGCTTGGCAGTGCTGGTCCTGGGGATCAGCCTGTGATGCCAGCTGGGAATGTGCTTGTGGAAAAGTGCTTTTGAAGAGTCCTGGGGCTGAGAAGAGGCTAAGAAGAGTCCTAGTCTTGATGAATTCAAAACACACATTTCTGGCCTTGAGTATGGAGCTGTTGTGATTTCCTTCTTCCAGGCTTAGTGTGCACTGTGTGGGAGGTGTTCCAGTGTACAACTGAACTTGGAATTCGTGTTCGTGAGTGTGAATGAGATTTTAATGCTCTGGGTTGGGGGTGCATCTTCCTCTGGGTAACACCAGGTGTTTCAGTTCTTTCCATGAGAGGCAAGATTGGAACCCTGGCTCCAGTTCTTGAATTTATTCTTCATTACAGGTGGCTCTTCCCTTTATGAGGATAATTGGCCTGAAAGATGAATTTTCTAACCACTACACCATCCCAAAAAGGGAAACCTCTTTGAAACAGTTATCAGTGCTCTGTTGAATAATGGCACTGGGTACAACCTGCTCAACTCAGCTGTGTGAATTCATCAGTGGTGAGTTCAGCTCCAGCTCTGACACGTCCGTGGCATCTCAGGTCCAAAGGCAAAATGCAGCTCTCCAAGACTGCAACATCCTGGTTAATGAAGTCACAAACAGCACTGGGACACTGCTGAGTCCATTGTCTGTTTCTGTGGGAAGCTTAATAATTATTTCTAGATTTTTATTAAGGATAAATCTGATTGCTTCACATTTGTTCTTTACAACAGGGTTTTGCCTCTGGATAAGGAATCAGTTATTTTTCCAAAGTAAACTCAAAAGCTTTCTGAACTTCTGCCTGTGCCCGTTTGAGGCTGAAACCCTGCTTTGCTCTTCTGCAGGAAGATATTAAGTCCCTTATTGCACATATAGTTGAAAACTTCTATAATGCACTTGAATCTATTGAATATGTTCAGACGTTCAAGGGACTGAAGACAAAATACGAGCAAGAGAAGGACCGACAAAGCCAGAAGCTGAACAGGTAGGCCCTGGTTTCTGTGCTCTGAGCCTGGCTGTGGCTGCCACTCTGCAGGGCTGCTCCTTGCTTTTCTCTTTCCCAGAGGACAGCCGTATTCTAGTTCCCCTGTACTTGTTTTGGACTGTTTGTAAAGATGTTTTAGCCTATTAACGCTGAGCTGTAAAACTCAGGAATTAAATGACTCTGTAATTGTAGTAACAGGTATTGTTTATAATTGTTGTTTTAATAAAAATTCCATGAAACTTGAAGGGGTGGGTTTGTCTCTTCCTGGGAATTGCTGTGGCATGTCACGGTAAAGGGTGACCTCTCAGTGAGGTCATGCCATGGGCAAAGGGTGACCTCTCCTGGTTTCTTTTTGAGTCTGTGAAAGCCAAATGAGTAAAGGACTGTAAAAGATTTCTGCTACTCTGGCAGTGAATTGCTGGGAACAGCCTCAGCTTTGCACTAAAGCAGCTCCTTTTACTTAAAGCTGCATTTATAGCAAGCTGCGACCTGGGGACTGGGAAGCTGCCCCAGAAGCCTGTAAAATGCTGTAACCTGGAGTTAATTTGTGAATGTCTTGACTCCCAGGGTACATTGGCTTTCTCAAATGAGGTGGTCGAGGGAGCACTTCCTTGTGAAACCAGACTTTATTACACTGCGCAGCTGAAAAAGAGCCATTGGTTTATAATGGGCTAATGAAAGGAACCAAGTTCTGCACTGTTAAAATGAACAAGTTAAAACGTTGAGCTCAGAGCTGTTGCCACAGGAATTCCTTTCCCAGCTCTCCATCTCTGCCTCTGCTCTCCAGGCTCAGGGCTGGGGCAGGGCTGTGCTCCGCAGTGATGGCACGGCCTCACTGCAGGACAAAGTCAGGGAGTTTCCAGCACTCTGGAAGAGGAGTGTTCACGGTGTGTTTCAGTGTCATTTGCAATAGGGAGTTACCAGGTACTGAGCTGCTTGTCTGCAAGTTCTAGAAATCCGAGTGCAAGATTGGAAATCCCTTTACTTACTGATAATTTATTCTAAAACATCCTTCTGTTCTTGGGGTCAGCAATGAGCCTCTTAAAACTACCGCTTATTAATTACTTCTTCTTTTAGCTTTTCTGCAAGCATCTTCCTCTTCTGGAGCAGCTTTTGCTTCTCTTCTGACATTTCCTACAAACAGAGTGAAAACAACACTGCAATGAGCAGCTTCCCTGGCAAGCACCAGCCTCCACCATGGACCAGAGGGGTGGACGGGGCTCCTGTTGCGACCCCACCCTCTCCCACTGCCCTGATCCTTGTTTTGGGAGTCCCAACCTCAGCTGCAGCCCCTACTGAGCACTCGTCCTGAAGGCTCCCCAGTTACCAGGATTTGGGGTACCTTCTGAGCATAATAAAATGCTCAGCAACTCTGAAAAATATTTGAGGCAATAGAAGGTCTTTGGACTTAAGTACACACCCTTAAGTACTTGCTCTATAAAGGAGAGTAATGATTTTTGGGTTTGAAATAGAACAATTATTATATTGTTTTGTAATGTAAGAGAGTTTCAAGGTCTTCTAGTATTCTCCTCTTTTTTTGAGAGAGCTTTCAAGCATTTGCAAAAGTAAAAGAAAATCCCTGAGATTTAAGGAGCCCGAACAGTAGGTCACAGACTAAGAGCAAACTGGCATTTTATCCATTCATAAACTGAAGTTAATCATGAGGGTTTGATGATGCTAAAGCAAACCAATGCCAACTTCATCACTGAAACTTCCAGTCATAAGCTTCTGCAAAAGCAGTAACTTGGAAATATTTCCCTCTCCTTGTTCTTTTTAACCCATTCCCACTACTCAGCCGCAGCATGGACACCTGCACTGAAACCACTCGTGGGTTTATATGAAAGTCCTTCACCTCTTTGGGAGGTGATTCCTCCTCTTTCTGGTCAATGTTTGGTGGTGGTGGTGGTGGTACGTTATTTTTTGACTCCTTCTTCGTAGCCAGCAGCAAGTCTCGTTTTTTCTTTAGGTAATCCTCACGTTGCTTCAGCTGCTGCTTTTCAGTTTCTGATAAATTCTGGGGAGAAAAAAATAAAATTTTAAAATTAATTTTTGGTATCAATGTCCCGTGCAAGAAAAGCACATTTACATCCTATTTGCCTCCAAAATTACCAAGTGAAAACAAATCCAAGTTGAGGCTTCAAGTCACAGCTGTCTCCTAAGAAATTACCAAATGACTGAATGCTGAACTCTACTCTGAAACCAGAAATCATGAGCTGAGCTTTTGCTCATTAAACTGAATAACATGAAAGAGTGTTTACATATTGGTTTAAAAAAAACCCCAAAATAACCCAAACCCACCTGATTACAATAACAGAAAATCTGTATTTAAATATAATACTATTTTCTATATTTATTCTACATCTAATCCTCTCTTTTTGCATTCTAGTTCTATGTTTGGCTTTTTTTTCTTATTTGTTTTTAACTTACAGGTCCTTTCACCCCAGCTTTTTGCACTGGGTTCTCTGAACCTTTCCCAGCAGACGTTTTCTTAGTGTCTTCTTTCCCCTTGGTACAAGAGGGCTGAGGTAAGTTTTCAGTTCCTTTTTGTACTGGGCAAACTGGTTTTAGGTCTTCTTTTGTAGATTTGTGAGATCCCTCTAAGTAATTTTACATAGAAAACAATTAGAAAGAATAGAAATACATCAGATAAAAAAACCAAATCAGAACTTGGAATATCATGGAATAGTAAAACATCCCATGTTGGAAAGCATTCCTGCAGGGCACCTTGTGCAAATACACTTTACTATCCAGCCAAGTTCTTAAAATCTTGATACCAGTGGATTCTTGGATAATTTAACACCAGCATCATTTGCCCACTCAGCATTGCACTCCCCCTAAAATTACCTAATGGGCATTTTGGAGTCTCTTCAGAATCCTCACCTCCCTCAGTGGATTCCTTAACTTTTACAGCTTCTCTCGGATCTCCTGGAAAATTGTGGGTAACATCTGGAGCTTTGAGTTTAGCACTTGCCTTGAATTAGAAAACAAATAAACCCAAGTGTTACACTTCTGGCACTGTACCTCAGGCACTGAACTGTCCACACAAAGGAATCTCCCAAAAGAACTTCCAGTTAAAACTGTGTTGCTTACACTACAGACAATGCAACCCATCTCTCAGAATTTCTGTCCAGAAAAGGTCTATGCTGTTCATAAGCCACATAATTAATGTTAGAAGCCCCCAGCATTCATTAAAATATGAAATTGTTTTGTGCTAAAACATTCTTTTAACAAAAAACATATCACTGAACACTAACTATCACCTTCTCTGGCCAGGTGAACTTGACTGGGGCCTCTGCAATCTGGCTTGTTTATCAAGAATATTGATGTTCTTGGTGGTCTATAGAGATGTGGATAAACCTGCCTGTTTTCCCAGTTAAGGAGAGGTTTACTGCCATGATTCCATAATTTGGCCAGTCCCCATTTACATTCAGTTTCCTTTCTCTGTGGTTTACTCTGATGGACACCAAGGGATGTTCTTCTGGAGAGGATTTCTGGGTCCCGGTGATTAGTTCTGTATTGTGAAGACTTAATGAATATCTACACTGTCTATCAAGGGATCCTGAAGGTAATTCCTGCAGGATTATGACTGCTGTCATCTCCAAGCAGCTTACACTTGGAAGTCTCTTTGATCCTGACAATATCAGTAATTCAGCTGCTCTCTGGATCTGAAAGGTTGACACCCGTTACCAGGATTTCAGGTGCTGAGCAGGGAATGTGCTTCTTGTGGGATACATGCACTGAGGGAACACACGGCCTGGAAGGGATCCAGGCACAGCCAGGACAGGACTATCAGGGGATTTCTTAATCATCCCCCTAACTCTCATGCAAAGGTATGATACTCACTTCTTCAGTCCTCTTTCTCTCTTGCTCTATTTCATATTCTTCCTTAGATTTTCTGTAACAATAAACATGAGTAAATACTCGAAACTCCTTTAGTGTTAGGGATTTTCAGGGAAATTTAACACTGCTTAAATATTTAAGGACTATCAAAGCAATTACAAGGTAATGTGAATTTGTCAGTATCCAAAATATTTCCATGACTTAAGTCTTAATAGAAATAAATGATTGGGATAAACACACAAGAGCCCAGTGGTCTCAACTATCTTCGTGCAAAAATAATTGTGTAAGAATTCCCAGGGCTTATCTATCCCTTTATTTCATTTGCTAATTTAAAGACAGGAAGGGAAGTATTTCCAGAACACAGAGGAAAAATAGCACTATCTAATACAACCTGGATGGATCCATCTGCTATTCTTTGTTCATGTGTCTGGGAACTGGGAGTGGGGGAGAATCTGCAGAAGTTGTATTGATCTCACACATCTCAAATCACAGCAGCAGCAACAGCTCTCACTCACTATTTCCATGTTCCTGAGCACACCCACTGCCCAGCACCACCCATTCTCCCTCAGGTGGGATGTTGACAAGAATATTCCTGTCATCTGTAAGATGAAGGCAGTTTCTTGGAAAAGGCTGGAAGAATTAGGTCCTACAGACCTTTATTTTGAAATAATGTACAAATTGGGACCGATTGATTTCTTACCTTAGAACCTCCCTGAGTATTTTCATTTCTTCCTGTTCAATTTCACTGAATACATCAGAACCCTCTGTCAAACACTCAGGCAACACACCTGGAAAAACCAGCAAGATTTATGCATTATTCTAAAGAAAATGATTTTGTGCTCCAGTGGGCAGAGAAGAAAACTAAATTAAATTAAATTTAAAAAAACAAACACAAGAAAATCCCATTCACAAAACCAAAGCTATGTAATTCTTCCTCGGAAACTGTTTCCACAAAGGTCCTAGATCCTAGAGGAAAAGGTCCTAAATCCTGGTAGGAAAAAGGCAAAGATTTCTGGCAATGAAAGTTTTGACATCTAAGGTTAAGCCAAACTCTGCACTGACCATGATGTGGCATTTCCTGCAGGCAGCAATTCAGCCATGGCCACCTGAACCACTCCCAAATTTAACTGTTATATGAAAGGTGAAATTAAAAAAATTATTCTCTGGAAAACACACATACAGTAGTAAGATAAAACAAAATAGCAAAACTAAAGACATGGAAGAAAGGAGTGGGAGATGTGGAAGAAAGGAGTGGGATTAAAATCCTTTAAGAAGTATCACCAGAGCAGCAAAGTTGGGTGTGGATTATTTTCTCTTTATCTTCTTTCTTGTGCATGCATTAGCATGATGCAGGCCTTAACTTGTGCTTTCTATATGGATTTTTCAGCATGAATTGCAGAGTAAGCACAGCACACACTACAACATCCTTGCCATGCAAGGAGCAGAATTCCACTTGATATTGCCCCGTTTGAGGAACTGCTCTAACTGCTTTAACTCAGAATTGTCACCAAAATTCTGCAACAGAAAACTCAGTCAAGTTTCACAGAGAAATTTAGACAAACAGACCTGAAAAATCTGTTAACTTTGAAATATAGAGAGCTGCTACTGAGAGTGCAAGCCAAGGACTAAGTAATGAAATCCCTGTCCCAGTAACATCAACTGGATGTTTTCCAGTAACTTGAACTGGAACAGAACCAGCATTCCACACTCATTTGTGAATGGCTTAAAGAGTCATCAAAAGAACACTAAAAACCTGCAGTGAACCCCCACATTCACCACTTCTCACCATTTCTTTCTTTGATGATTCGAATTGCTTGCAGTTGCATTTCGATATTTTTCTGTACCATCATTTTTTTAAATAGTCTAAAATCTTCTGCTGCCAACACCGTTTGCAGAATGGCCTGTGGGAGGAAAGAGATGCATAAAATTAAACCCCCACAGAAATCCTAACCAGCTGAGTCTGTTTGAAATTAGCTTGATTTTTCAATTCTGAGGAGACCATGTTTTTAATAACTATATTTCATTCTCCTATCTGTCTATTTTTTCCAGATACACAAGAAGAGCTCATGGTCAGGAAAATAACTTGGTGGGTTCTGTCTTTAGATCAACATGTCTACAATAACATTATGACAATATCATAGTATTATGACAAAACTGGGTTTCCCAGTGTAAGTTTACAGCTGCAGTTTAGTTGAAAATTACAGTTTCACCATGAAAGCTTTTCCAAGTTTCATCTCCTGCCAGCTGTGTAAGTGAAAACATAAAGATAAGAATTAAATCTATACATTCCTCAACGAAGGCAAATACCTGTGAGGTGTGAGTCTTTGCAAGAGGAGAAGAAAAAGCTTCTTGAAATTTCTCCTCATTAATTCCAACTTCTTTAAGGTAGTCCTCTAGTAATCTCTCCACCTGCAAGACAATATAAGCCTTACCTTCTAAGGTTTTTCCCTGAGAATCATAGGAATTTTTGTCATGATTGTCATTCTTTTCTGCTGATGTTGTGGTTTTTAAACTCAAAAGAAAATCATTACAATAGCATAACTGATTTTTCTGAAGTCAGGCTTCATTTGCTTTCATGAACTGTTCAAAATGAGCATTTTTATTGCTAAATTTGATTACTCCTTAATGTATCGTCTCCAATTTCCAGGATTCTCACACCTGTACCTTTTCCCCAGACTCCTGACTAGCATTCCTCATGGTTTTTTGATGTAAGTAAAAGGCTCTTTACCAGTCTGTGCCTGAAAGCCTTTAAGGTCAGAGCAGAAATGAATGTTGGTTTGTATTTATTCAATCAAAGCTTTTTAATATCGTGTATTCCCCAGCCTCCTTACAGAAAGAGTGGGTTAGAAACCTGCATGTATGGTTTTATAGGTATTTAAGCTCCAAAAATCTCCTGTAGTTTTTTCTGATAACTGAAAAATAATTCAAAAGATTTCCCAGACTCATTAGTGAACAAAATACACGTTGAGAGTGTTCTGAGGCATCCTGCTGTTTGTCATTTTCACTTGACAGAAAATAACATTATCAAGCTTATAAATACAGTCTTGAAGGTACTGGATATATTAATTTTAATGAAAAATATGTAAAACAGCCTGAGAGCTATGAATGTGTCATAGTTTCTTTTCTATGTACCTGGTCTTTAGGCATAAAAATGCCTATGACAACTACAAATCACAGGATTTCTAAATAACACTTGGAAAAATTCTAAATAACAAAGATAACCCGATCAGAAGTTCATCTAAATACTCATTTAACATTTTAAATTGTTTTGCTTAGAAATTTACCACAAATAGTGAGTAATGCTTACCAGAGCTTGGTACTCCTGATAAATTTCTGTGTAAGACAACTTGCTTTCTTCTTCATCATCAAAAACTGGGGAGGGGGAAGAACAAATATTTTGCAGTCAGTATACAAACCACCACAAATAAACTTATGCCCTAAATAGCAAGATTAACCTTTACAGGGTAATATATTTAATCACATGAAAATACAGGCCATGATTATAAGAGTCCTGTGTTTTTCCACAAACTCAGGCTAAGGGTGTGCTTTTGATACGTGAAAGTAATAAAGCTGCATAATTTAATATTGGGAAAATCTTCATAATAGACTTATAAGCAAGCTGATGATTCAGCAGATACATTCACTACAAAGTAAGTTGTAATACAATAATTACCCCATGAACCTGTGTAAGGTTGTTCCAAGGTAGCAGATGACACATCAAGCAGGAAATTTCTCACTCTCCATGTATTTACATGGAAGATGTTATTTATTAATGACTAAAACCACTTCTTTTAAAATGTCATTCATGTAGTGAGAAGCCGAGGTGAGGCAGGAAAATGAGTCCCTGCCTGCGTAAAACCAGATAAACCCAAAGAGGAAATGTGGTGCGGTTAAATTATATTTTAATTATATCTCTCCTGATTTAGGAGAAATGGACATTCCTATACTATAGGTCATATCGATCATATTCATGTAAATTCATATTAAAATCCCTGACATCGAGATCAAGAAAATGATCTCTATGCTGCAGAACAGGTGGAAGAAGCAGAAAATCAGAGAAAGTGAAAACTAAGATTTGGGGGGGGTTAATTTACATTTTTTTCATGCCAACAACCAAGAGAGGTAACGTAAAACCTGGCAATTAAAGCAGAGGCTTAGAAATAAGTCTGCCTCAATCCCCTTCAAGATTAGCCACTCGGACAAGTCACTTCCCAGGAACATCCTTTGAAGTCATTTGAAGAATGGGAATTCTGCTTAAACTGGTGAAGAGTGTGATTAATTCTTCATGTATATGTGACATCTCTGCTGGTGGTGATGCCCATGGAATCAGTGTAACCTTCACACAAATTCAGAGTGACTTTTTGAAGGCGTCCAACATCTTTCCCACCTGTGACAGCCCCCAGGCCACGCCACTCTGAACCTGGGCACAGCGTGAGCTGAGGTGGCACTTCCTAAAGCAGGAGGTACTTGCATCACTTTCTAACACCTCACAACAGTGCAATGATCAAAATCCAATGACATAGTTCAGGCCCCCCAAAAGCAGAGGAAAATCTGCTTTTTAATCATAATTTGGAAAACCAACATTGCTTGTGGGTTTTGCAAAAGGCAAAATTTTTTATGAAGAAATTAAAATAAAAGGTTTACAAATATCTAGGATTGAATTCAAATGGTAGGAAGAGTATTATAAATATCAGTCCTGTGGCAATCACCATATTACCAGACTCAGGAGGGTGAAGACACTTGACAGCCTCTGTTGTCTCCTCCTGGCTGGGGATCCCTCACGGCTCTTGCAGACCCCAACTTTCACCTTGGTTTCTCTGTTCCCTTTTTCCCACCCTTCCTGCCCTGGGGATCCCAAGCAGGGGTTACACAGGGATGTCACCCCTCGGTGACAGCTGGCCTGGCACTGCCAAGGGGATGTTCCTCCTCCTCCTCCCAAGGCTGCAGAGCGGAGTGGGAAGCCGGCACACACCATGGTCTGTCCCCGGGCTCGGGACACAACGGGATGAGGTTCAGTGCCAAGTAAAGCAAGCTGCAGTCAGCATCTCCTCCCAGCTAAGTGGATTTCAGGAGTACTTGGAACAGAGACCTTGGGTTTTCTTGAGTCAGGGCTCCTGAACCACGTAGTCATTATTCCTTAAGGTTTTGGCACAGTCTTTGGTCGCCCAACAGGAACAAAGATCTGAAGAACCACCTTCGGTATCAAGACAAGCCAGGGGACACAGATGTCCTGGGAGACACCCATTATTTTCCTGTTAAAACTGAAAATCTTGGCTAGCACCCCTCAAATGGGATGATACACACCCATCTATTTAATTTCAGTTTGATGTAAAAGGAAATTAATCAAGCTATAATCAAGTTCCCAGAAAGAGGGAGAGAGAGAAAGCAAACACTTACTAACAGATAGTAAACCATTACAATAAGTTTATGAGTTGAAGTGTGAGGACTTGGCCTAAGTAACTACAGTTCTAAAATAAAGTCCTTACATACCGATTACCAAAATCCAAATTCTGTTTTCGAGGAATCACAAATTATTGTCAGTTAATCAGACTGTTGCTCATTTGCTTGTCCAGCCCAAAGATTAAATGTCTGGGGAATGCAGAGGACTCTGTCCTGACAATGTATGTCAGTACAAAACAAGCAATGGAATCAGCATAGCAGGAAGTGACCATCACGAGCCTGCCTCACACTACGTGGAAATTTACAGCAGTTCCACAAATCTTCTTACTGCCAGTAAATTCCCCTCAACCTTCTAAGGAGAAGGGATCATTACTCCCAAGAGGGATAAATCATTTCCCTCGATACCTAAACCTAGACCCTTTGCATGATAACCAGAATGTTTGGCCTACCCCAAGTTTAGGCAGACTTCCCACGATAAAACATCCAGTCTAGGTTTCTCTAACCCTTCCTAGCTGTGAAGGCTCCAGGAGCTTTCCCTTCCTCTTTTCCCAGTTTTAAGAGGGAAAGGCGTACAGCCTCACGACAATTGTGCCTCGTGCAAAGTTTGGGGGGGTAGAAACGATTCAGGGAGAAACTGAGAAGCGGTTTTTTTTTTCAAGAATCACAAACTAAAGGTGCCTTTGTTTTTCCAAAGAGCTTAGGCACTGGTTTCAGACTTGCCCAAATTCCATTACTTTGCTACTGTAAGGACCCAGGGGTTTTTTGGGAGCAGAAATTGTTCTGTAAGCAGCAGAAGTAATTAGCCAGATCTCTACATCAGAAAGTCTATTTCCTCCTTCCCTCTCTGCAGACACAATCCTGTACAGGTCTCCCCTGGCTACAGGGCAATCCCAGCCCCCCTACTGCCTGTATTTCCACTTTACCCAGGCTACGCCCCAAATTATGCCTTGATTGTTTCAAGAATAGAAAAGAAGAAAAGGAAGTTTTAACTGGAGTTACTTCCGAGCTAAACTCACACACAGGATCACCTACAAAACATCCCTGGTAACCACTGATAGTGCTGACTATCACTCTTTGCGAGGTACTAAAACTTAGGGGTTTTCACCTTTTAACTGACAACATTCCTGATAGTTGCAGGAATGTAACTTTGGGCCTTCTCCTCCTCTGCCCCACTGACCAGATGGCGCTTTCGGTTGTCCTGTCCATTTTCCTAAGGAAAACTTCTGCCTCTGGGAGAGCTTTGGAGGCCGTGCCGGGGTCCGAGGCGCCGCAGGGTGCAGCGCTCGCTCGGTGTCAGCCGTAAGCTCATGCCATAATCCCAGGACGAGCTAATGGATACAAATGGCACGTCCTGACGCAGGGCTCGCCCGGGGGACACTTCGGGCCCCGGGGAGCGCCCGGCGGGAGCGCGGCCGGAGGGGCCCAGAGCGCCTTCCTGCACAACGCCGGGGCCCGGGACAGGCCCCCGGCGGTGGGTTCGGGGGACCCTGCCCTGCCCTGCCCGGCGCCCCCTCTCACCCTCGCAGTTGTGCTCCATGAACTCCAGGATGGGGATGGACCAGGCGGGCCCTCGCAGAAAGCCGGCGATGGTGTCTACCACCCACTCCACATCGTCCTCCTCCTCGGCCGCCATGGCCCGCGGCGCGGCCGCTATGGCAACCGGCGTCACGGGGCGGGGCCTGCGCGCCGGGATCCGCCCCCGCGGCATTCCCGGGAACCGCGGCACGGCGGGGAGCGGGCTCGTGGAATGCGGCCAGCGGGTGGACCTGGCGCAGGAGGAGCGGGTGGGGAGCAGTGGGAGGCCGGCGGGCAGCAGCCCGCAGCATCCCCGGCCGCCTGGCGCGCGGGTGCTCCACAGCACCGAAAAGAGAATTTTGGTAACTCCGGTGCTTGCTAGTCACCAGCGCTGAGGGTAATGGAGCGTGGGAACAGGCTGTTCCGCCAGGCTGCGGATTCTCTGTGCTTGGGGATAGCCGGGATACGAGGGACAGGGCCATGAGCAGCCGCGTTGCACTGGCCCTGTGCCCTCCGGAGATCCAATTATTACACCGCCTCTCTCACTCACAGATTCACAGTACAGTCCAGGTTGGGCTTATATATTTAAATTTTATAAAAAATTATCCCAGATGGAAATTTCCTGTTATCCTCTATTTTATCGTTGTGCGGAATGCAGTGACATTGTGGAGCAAACAAGAACTCACGTATTCCTTGTCAGCTGTTGAAGCTGGTGCTCTAATTCTAATTAAAATGTTAATCACTCATCAGGCCTTCATAAGAACATGGATAATTTGTAATTTAGCAATACTGTACATACCCTGCAGTGCTAGAATTGGGAAATAATTTACAAGGCAATAGGTAAGAAGGTTTACATTAACAATTATTTGGGTATTTCTTAGGGCTGGTGGTTGTGGCACACTCCTTTTCTCCACTAAAATTAAGGTAATTTCTCTCACTGTCCTCGTCTCTTACACTGCTGACAAACTGAAAAGTTTTTCCCAATGTTTAAATGTATGTTCTTCCTAATACCGGATGATTGCTTGCCTTACTGGTGCATGTCACTGGTAAATTAAAAAAACCAAAAAACCAAAAACAAACCTAACAAAAATAACCTCTTCATCGTTTTAAAAAGATTTTAATGACCACAAACAGGGGCAGTTCCAGTTCGTTACATCAGGCTTGAGCTTGCTCAAGAAAAACTCTTGTAGCCATTAATGAGATTTTACCTGCACAAAGTTTCAGTGCTGGGTGAAAGCTAATTTGTTTTATCACTAAGTTTTCTTAAAGGTAACAGTTCTATGCCCTCAGGACTGCAGAGAAGTCCCTGATCATCATTTAAATAAGAATCTGCGCTGGAAAAACTTCAAATTTTCCTTTTGCAGGCCACTTATTTCCACCATCAGCGCTTCCACTTGCACAGCCAGTTTTGTGGTCTGAGAGCATCAGTAGTATGACAGGATATTAAGTTCCTATTTGTTGCATAAAAAGTTAAAGCATTTCATCACAATTGCAAGAAAAATTTGCTGCAGTAATGAGTATGAGGAAATTCTGTCCACTGTAATCAAATCCATTTTATCACCTCACAGGAAACTGCCTGATGTTATCTTGTCAGAGGGAACACTGGAGTTGGGGTTTCAGTTGTTAACACAAAAGATAGAACAGGAAATGCTCCCTTAGTCACAAAAAGCATTTATTGCTTAATTTTCTGTCTTCTCTGAGCAAGTTGCTACTTCAGACATTTTGACATATATCCATATATATACACACACACACTGACAGGCAAATTTTGTCAAGCCTTTCCAGTCTCCATGTTCCACTGAATTCTTTATGTCAGTACCCAACTCTCTTCACATCTGGTGGGTTCCACTCACATGCACAATAACAAAGAAGTTTGAAATTCCAGAATCTTGAGAATATCTGACTTCTTTTTGGTGAATGCCATTTTTGATCTGTTGCTGAATTTATATATTTCTTTATCTATTTATAAATAAAGAGATAAGAAGTGAGGCAGATGAGCTTTTTAGCTATTGGCAAAGGTGGTTTTTACATAACTTTTAATTTCTTCAGTGGGGATAATTTTGTAGATTTTGAGCAATTTAAAGGACATTGGCAAAAGTGCAATTCCCAGATTAACAGTTAAACAGTGTTATTATTAATTACTCTTTTGCCTAGGCTTTAATTCCCCCATCCACCTAATTTGTCTTACTACTGAAACAGCTATAAATATTTTTACCTTAGTAAGCTTAATACAACTTTTCCAGTTTGTTTTTATAAATTTTAGTTTGGGAGGAATTTTTAAAAATAAATATGACCTCAAAAAGAACCCTGAGCTCAAGCTTCTGAGAACCTGTGGTGCAAAGGCCTTTCCTTTCAGTCCAATAGAAAGAATTAAATACGATTTCTGTATAAAAGGTTGAAAGTTAAAATACTAATCATTTTGGGTTTATTTGCAATAATTTACTGTGGAGATTTTTTGGTTAAATATGTTATACCTCAGGGACTTCACTGTACTTTAGTCAAAGCTAAAATAGAAGAGAAATTGGTTCTGAGTAATGCAGACACATTGAAGAAGTGCTTAAAGTCAAGTAGGGAATTGTGAGTTATCTTAATTTTCCTCCCCTTTGGGATATTGAGCTCCTGCAGGAACTTCTAAACATCTTCCTATTTAGGTCATTTTCTTTCACTTTATAAAGTCGTTCTTTTCTCTTGTGACTTGAAGGTTTTATACAAATGTATGGCTGTTTCAGAGAATCCATTCTGCCTGAGAGGCCATTCCTAATATAATTATCTATTAATAAGCATATGCCATTGCTTTTCCTATAATCATGCTTCTTAGCTAAATTATCTAATCTTAAAAGCATCTCAAGTGTCCAACATCTAATGCTTTCACTTTATAGCTTGTGAAAATAAGAGATACTAGAACTACAAGAATATTATTTCTTCTCTCTTTTAGATTTTTTTTAAATTTATATACTTGCCACAAACTATGCACATTTTACCCACACATATATGCAGAAGTCTATCCATAAACTTGATTTCGTATATTTTCTTGAAGCAAATTTTGTTCTATGTTTGCCAACAGTAGGATTTATTCCCATATGTACTTTTCATAGGGATTTTCTCCACACAGGGATTTTCACTATGCACATTGACCAGGTGTTTTAGTAATTGCTGCAGTGCTTTTACAATATTTTTCCTATGGTGTCTGCACCTCTTGAATTCTAAAAAGCCTTGTAACGATTTAGATTTTTCTGTCCAATTTCAGCTGATTATTATTGATGGAAGATGAACTACAGCAAGGTGAAGTCTATGGTTTGATCTGAAGCCTGTGAGCTTTGTTATTCTAATCTCTTCTGGCATGGAGTTCTGCAGCCATGAGCAGGTTAAAAAGGGAAAAAGAAAAAGAAAAAGCCTCGTGACCTTTCTTTGGAAGTGGAGAGTTTCACTGAACTGGGAAAGGCAGCATCTGTGGAGTATGAAATGGTCTCAAAAAGGGTATGAGATGGTTAGAAATAGTAAACCAATAAATTGTCAGATGCATGGGCATTTTATTCATTGCAGAATAAGAGTGGGAGAAAGTCAGGGAACATGGGTGCCACAAGTCTATGATAATAATAATTTTTAAAAAAATTATAATGTTCAGTTGTGTATAGATTTTGGGAAAGATCTTGTCTATTTCTAAGCTTAAGAGACTTTCTACACAAGTCCCAGCTTCCTCTTTTGAATCTCTAGCACCTTCAGCCAAGTGTCAGGAAAGCTAAGCGGAAAGACTTCTACACACAAACTCGTTCTCTTTCTCTTCAGTTTTTACCACTGTGAGAATTATGCATTTTTAATTTCTTTTTAGAACTTCCCTTAAAAAGGACTCCTCAATATTAGGATTACTGAAGTTCTACCTGAGGATATATGGGGAGTGGGACTAGAAGAGATCTGAAGGCTGCCCAGCCTTGGGGTTTCCTCGACTGCACAGTGCAAGACAGAATTTATTTGAGACATGAGTTTGGTTTGAGTCATTTAGTGTTACCTCAGGGGCTTGGCTTTCAAGAAGGCATTTACAGACAAAAGTGCTAGTTCTGAGGGCTCTGGGGAAGAACTGGAGTTTGCATTTCTGAGTTTTATTACCCACATGTTTCAGTTGCCCCCAAGAACTTTGGCTAATTGCATTGCATTGTTGATTATAAAAGCCAAAGAAAACCCCCAAGAAGGACAATGCACTGGAGTGCCTCACAGAAACTGTGCTTTCTGCTGCTGAAACAAAAAAATCAATTGGATGTACAAGAAAGAAATACTTCCATGGAGATACAGATGGAAGTGCTTTGTACAGAACATCATCTGTCCTGTTTCATGGATTTCAGATATATATGAATTGCAGCAAGTTGGATATTGGAAGAATTATGCAACTTAGATTAGCAGATATATGCTGGAGAGCAGAAGTTGCTCCCACTTTCCAGGGTGTGTTATCTGGCTCCCAGGTGCAGAAGGGACTCCACGCTCACTGCTCACACTCTTGCTGTGCCAGCTCACTGATGTGATGAAGCCCCGTGTTCAGGGTGATGCAGGAGTGTCAGGGTGACTTGTTTCGAGATCTGAGCAGAGCCCAGGAATTCCAGGCTCCTCACACCACCCCATTAACTCTCATCACTGCTGCACTTGGCCTTCCAGCAACTTGCAGGTTTGAGGGGCACTGCTTAACAAGGGGTTTTGCCACCATAGCCAGCACTGGGAAGAACAGAGGTGCTGCTGTGTTATTTCCTTTTTATTTTCTAAGGTGTCATCTGCTCAGGCTCATAGCAGAGGCTCTGTTTGGAACAGAGGAAGAGCTGGGGTGTGTTGGGCGTGGCCAAGAGCTGCTGAGCTCTATCTCCCTGAATATCTGGATACAGCTGCCACACCAGTAGGTGTGACCTCAGGAAGGCACAAAAACCAGAGCTGGGAGATGAAGAGTGGAGCTTTTCACAGGTTAAATTATAGCAGCATAAGCAGTGCTGCTCCTGTTCTTACTTGGAGGACACACTGTAGAATTTCAGTGTGTGCATGGTTCTCATTAAGCTCTGTGTAACTTTTCATAGTTGATTTTTATGAAAGCACCATGAGTTATTTATTAAGTAGTTTGTATTTGAGGACTGTGGGATTTTTACTTGTGCTTTAATATTGTGATTACAAAAAAAATTGGCAACCATGCTTTTATAGAATTTTCATTATCAAATGATGCTGTGTGTAACTGTGGGTTATTTGGTGACTGTATCATGGATTCCTTCACGGCAGAGTCCAGAGCTGGGGGCTGTGCTGTCGTTGCACAGGACGTATTTCACCCCCTGCATGTCTTGCTCATGCTTTTCAACCTTGAAAAGCTTCCCAAATATATCAAGTGTATAAAACTTGTCACCAGTCTTTACAAAGGTGTGAACAAGCAGGCTAATTAGATTTTGAAGGAAACAAAGACAGGGAATGAGGGGAAATGAGAAGTATAAAAAATTGTGATTTCAAATTGGTGTAACAATGGAAGGTGGATGGACAGTGGGAAGTTACCACTGCACAAAGCTTTTTGCCCTGGCTTCTTCTGCCCAGTCCTAGTTCTACTTTCTGAAGAGGAGAAGAGTGAAAGCCAACCCTGCTTTCAGCTGAAGGGGTCACAAGGCAGCCATGAGCTTTTGTTTTCAATAGCCTGCAGGGAGAAAGGCTGGCTGGACAGCTTTGGGGATAAAGCGCTGTCCCCAGAATGAAGGAGCTTTGGGGATCTTGGCAGACGGGGATTATCACTCGTTGTTTGTTGGTGGTTAGGGCTCTTGGGGTTTTATTGTCTTAGGGCTGGGGTTTTTTGGGGGTGGGGTGGTGATTATGGTGTTTCCTTAGCCAGTTCCTGGTACTGGTTCCTCAGAGCTCAGTGTGTTTGGAAGTGTTTGCCCTGATGTTTCTCTGCGAGGTTTTATGGAGTTCTGCTGGTTTGCATATGCCCACGGTGGGCTGGCAAACGGGGCTCTGAGGCTCACGGGGTGAAGCTAATCCGTGCTTTTGCGCTCTTGGCAGAAATCCTGGCAGGACTTTAGGCCATGAGGAGAGTTGGATGGAGGACAATGGTCGGGGGGAGGTTGGAAATTGCATTTAAGACTCTGCTGGGAGTCTTAATACCGGTAATGTGTTCCCTGTGATAAAGGAGGAAAAGTGCTTGTTGGGAAAGCTGACAAGAGACCAGCCAGATCCATTTTGGAGCTCGGGATCAGAAGGCTCCTTCCTGACACTTTGCTTGGCTGGACAGGCTTAGTTCACTATTTCAGACCAAACAACAAAGCAGCTCTGCATTGTGGTGCCAGAGTAGTAATAGAGCACTTCCTGTACTTGAAATTCAATTTTACATTCCCTGAAGAAATACACATGGTTTTCACTGAAATAAATAGAGTTTAGCATGTTTGGTATTAATATTACTGGCTCCTTGCTGTTTGTATGCATTTTTGTGCCAGAATACTTTTATATGAGAAAAATATGTCCTGAAAGCTTTTGTAGGGATGAAATGCCATACTTTTTACTTGCAAAATGCCTCCAGAAGGTCTCATGTGGTGTTGTGTATTAATCTATAATAGGATGGAGTGATTCAAACTGACCTTCACGAAGTGTTTAGCTGGGTGAACACTTTCTGTGGTAGGGTTTTCATTTGTAAATCCAGGATGCCAGAGGGAATAAGGGATGGGAAAGAGAAGTACTTCCAGAGTAGCAAACTCTGAGGCTGAACCAACATGAAGGAATGAGATAAGGAAGTCATTGAGCAAAAGGTTCAAGTGAATTAAGTGGGTTTTTTCTGCCAGGCCTTCACTGTACCCCACAGAATACAGAAGTGAGGAGGTCTGACACTGAGAAGTCAGGACAGGGAGCTTGGAAAGAGAAAGTGACAGTTTGTGACCGGCTGAGTGGCGTTTGGGTTGGCTAGGAGCAGGTGACTGGAGATACACAGGGCAAGGGTTCTTTTTTTTCAGGTGCATGTTGAGTGAAGTGTAACGCTGATGGCACACAGCCACAAGATAAACACCAACATCTCAATTGCAGGTCTGCATCTTTGGGTGTGCACAGGAGTTGAGAGCTGGCAGATGAAAGGGCTGAGAGATTTGTTCTCAGGGCCCACTCGAGCTCTTGCTGCTCCTCAGGGCTCAGGCAGTCTCTTGCATAAGGCTCTTTGAGTCTAATGCCAGTCCTGTAAGTACAAAGGACATCGGGGCTCTAGCGGTGACAGCAGATCCTAGAGCAAACTGCCTGGGCTGCTGAGGAGGCAGGTTGGGTGGTAAAGCACCAGGAGGACTGCAAACTTAAGTACAGCTCTGAGGCATCAATATCGAAGTCAGTACTAGCTTACTAGGCCTGCAAATCCCCACTTTGTAGCAGAAGCAGATGTGTGATATCGTGCCAGTTACTGACTGCATCATATGGATTCAGATCGTTTCAATAAGCAGTAACTGAGCTCAGTACAATTAATTTGTTCCATTCCCGTATGTGGGCACACCCTGGAACAGAAGCCACTCTTTGATTTTCAAATCAGCAGTTCTCTTCTGAGATTTCAGACATGACACTTTCAGAATTTCTCATGTGCTGTTTCTCTTATATTTTTTTCATGTCAGGGAACTTCTTTTTTAACATGCTTTCTCCTTTCCTGCTCATAATGTGGTATATCATAATAAATCTTGTTTATTTCTGAAATCCTTCTTACCTGCAAGAATTTCTGAGGTTTTTTTCCCCATTTTCATCTTTTGAATCAAAGCATTTTTATGTTGGTCTTTACTGCAAACCAGCACTGTTATTTTTGTTAAAGATTTGGTAGACTTTTTTATTGCTTTGTGGAGGTGAGCATTTAATTATGTAGTTTTAGGTTTAGCCAAAATTACAGAGAGGTTTGGAAGCAAGAAGGCCTGTTTGGATCCACATCAGCCTAATAAAAAATCTGTAGAAATACTGTGTACAACTTTCCAGGCCTTATTTGTAGGAAAAAGTACGAAGTTTAATTTCCCTTGAAGTTGAACAGTCACCCTCAAGCTGTCTACTCCTATGCATATATATATATATATTAAAAAAATCCTCACGGGGGCACTCTTGGTTTAAGCACATTGTAGAGGAGGTGCAGTTTCCTCTTGATTTTCCTTTGTAGTACACTGACAAAAAAAAGCTTAAGGAGCTCCTAGAATGACTTTCAAGTCACAGTTAAAAATAAGCTAAAATAAGTGTTACATAAGGTAAAGGAGCTTCAATTCTGTAATTCTGGTATAAAGTAAATCTAGTTATATAATCTCTACCGCCAGAATTTTGACTTTCACTTAAAATAGGGTCATAGTAGGAATGGAAGGTCATTATTTAGAATTTTGGGGTTTAGTTGATTTACCTGTATAATTGTTTTTCTTATTTCTTTTGCAACCACTACCTTTTTTGTGTGTAGAAGCAGGGGGGAAATAAATTGTCACTGTATGTGATGTTGTGGCTTTCCTGCTGTTACAGATTATGATGTATAACCCACAGTGACAGGGAAAACTGAGATACCTATGAGAAAAATTTATTTGATAATTTGGAGGAAGCTTCCTGCTTGTGTCCATTTCTGAAGCCCATGATAATTGAACTGAAATTATTTCTAAATTTGTATGCTGTTAAGCTTTTTGACCAGTTGGATTTCTCTTTGTTATCATTAATAATAAGCACTGGAACAATTATTAGTTGTTCAAAGAGCAGACATACAAATATATTATCTATCATAACAATGCCATCACAAAGCAGCCCAAGAAAAATTGGCAGAAAGGGAAGAAAATTACATTAAACACCTATTTTTCCTTTTTTTGTCTTGCTGCAAGAGCATTTAGTAGGTAAAACTGAACTATGTCATGGGCTCTTGAGTGAGGAATTCCTTGGAAGAAACAAGGCTTGTATTCTTCACAAGAAGGATTAGCAGTTCCTAAATGCCTGACTAATTTCTTAAACACAGTCCATGTCGCTGCTACAAAGGGAACTACAGAACTCCCAATACTTCACTGCTCCCTGCTTCCACTTAACTGCATCAGGACAGAAGCAGTAAAAGAAAGAACTAGACAGGGCAGAAGAGCTGAGCTTGGAGCAGTTATGAAGTCAAGTCAATCTGAATCATTTGCAATGTGTATTTCCACTCAGTGTAGAAGGATCAGCTCTGAAATATTAAAAAAAAAAAAAGCCTCACAAGCTGGAAGCATGTCAGTCATCTTTTTAATGGAAGTGTGGATGAACTGGGAGAAGTCTCCAGGGAGCAGAGGTGGATAAATTGAGTCAGAGGTTACTCGTGGGCTATTTCCACTATTAGCACACAAGCCCTCTGCAGCAGCCTCTGCTTTCCTGCCAGCAGCTCCCTGCTCTCTGTGCTCCACAGGCACCCAGGCTGGGAGCTCCAGCTCCAGCAGGGATCTCATCAGAGGCAGGAGACCTCTCCGTGCTTTGGGATAATGATTATTATTACTGCCAACACCCCTCTTGGGTGACTGTCAGCCTCAACTATAGCACAAAATTGGCTGTCCTCATTTGTTAATTAATTTTGTTTGTAAAATACTCCTCTGAGGGAGAGGGAATAAATGTTACCATTAAGGACTTAAATAGGCTTTCAGATGAAATACCATAACCAGCTGCAGGTCAGCAACAAACCATTCTTTGTTAAGGTGTTTTCCTTTTGCAGAGATACAGCCTGAATAAGCTGAATAATCTCATCCTTTTAAGGCAGACTGTTAAGGTGGACTAATTCTACGATCAAAAATATCCTATAGATCATAATAGCAGAAAGAATTAAATTTCAAACTATTCATTATTTTAGTAGAGCATTTTCTGTGTGAAAAGGGCTACAATGTTCTTCTTACTTTGTATATTAAATGGATCTATTATATTTTAATACTTTATATATTTTTGACTAATATTTAAAAGTAATAACCTTAAGAAAAATGAAACCTTCTCTGGCCCACACAAGACTTATCAAGCACCAAAATCAAGACTGATATACATAGAAATCAGAATTCTAATGTCACTCAGGTTACTGAAAAAAAATCAAACAAATCATAACTCCTTTAGACTGGAAAAGATCTTTAAGATCGAGTCCCCCAGCCCTGCCAAGGCCACCACAAAACCATGTCCTCAAGTGCCACATCTGCATGGCTTAAATCCCTCCGGGGATGGGAACTCCACCACTCCCCTTGGCACCCTGTTTCAGTAGTAATTTTAGGTAATTGCTTATTAATATTAGCATTAAAAATCAGGATTGTGTTAAATTGCTTCATAATAGATTAAAACAACCCCAAACAACTGACATCTCAGTATAAGCCTGAAATTAGAAGGAAATTTAGTATTTTGCTGAACCATCCTTTGACTTTTCAGCCACTGCACACTGCTATACCCTTAATTCAGAAATTGTGTTACAGAGTGGAATGTAAAAATCATAAAGAACTTCAATATTGTATGACCACCTTAGGAAAAAATAGATCATTTTATAGGTACATAAAACTGGCAAGAAAAATCCACCCGAGGGAGATGTTTAGGCACTGGAAAAGAATAGGCAGGAAATAGCCTATTGATGACAGTGGTTTGGAAAAGCCTAAACAAAATTACCAAATGTATCACTGTAGGTTTTAGCAGAAGAAAAACTATCCGTCGTAAAAATATACTTCAATAAGAAACTTTAAAGGGTGATAGATTTGGGTTAAAAAATGGCATATTTTCCAGAGATGAACAGGAATAGGTAAGAATCCCAATTTTGTGTTCATCGCCAATTAAGTTCACAATTCAACCGGTATCACTGAACCCTCTGGACTTCATGCAAACAAAGGGGTCATACAGTTAACAGGGGTGTCTGGAAGAGGTGTGAGTGAGTAGGTTGTTCCCAGTTTTAGGTGACTAAGGAATGCACCCTCTTGCAAGAAGCTTCATCAGGAACGCTATCTAGTAAGTGCAATTACTATTTTTTAAATCCAGCATTAATTATTTGTTCATGACCTATAGTTTTTTCTGTTAATTAGTTCATATATTTTAATATCAGTCTTTTTAGTGTAATGCTGTAAATAACTTGTGTTTTCTTGTTCTATAAGCTTGTCAAATGATTTTCCCAAAGGCAAAATAGGGATATCTTAAAAGCTTTTAATTGTTTCACCAGTATTTCATGGAGAGAAAAGCTGTTTTCAAACGTAAATAATTTGACAAATAACCAGGGGTAAAATCAGACATGAAAATGAATAGGATAATCCTGAGGGAGGGAGCTCAGAAGAGCAGGGGTTTGAACTGAAATGATTCTACTACAGCTGCATTCTTAGTGCTGTGTATTTTTTCATAACTAAGTCCATGTACACAAATAGAAACGTCAAAGACAAAATGCTTTCCACCCAGTTCATTATTTCCTGACCTTGGGAAGATCCACCTCCAGCTGGTGAGGAATGCCTCTCTAATGAGACATGCTAACATTAAAGGTGATGCAGGGCTCTGGAAATGAATAACCTTTCCTGAGCTCAGAAAACTGGGTCTCATGGCAGCACTGCCCAAGCTACTGGGGTCAAATGACATCAAGACTGCGAAAATGTGGGTGAAAGTAGGGAGGCACCAGAGAGAGTCCATGGCAAAGGACAGGGAGCCAATTACCAGGAATGTTGTGTTGTGTGAGGGAAAGCAAACTTAATGTCATAATAAAGCACAACTGAGTCAAATGGAGTTTTAAGAGGTACAAAAGTCTTTCCCGGGGATACAAAACCTCTTCTGTTTTGTGAAGCTGAATGGGGAGAGTGCTCCATGCTGTAGGAAAACGCTAGAGAGGAAAACCAGCTCAACGTTTTGGTACATCAGGGATCCGAGATGGCCTAGTGCTGTTGATACAATTCCAGTATCTTGCTTTCCTAAGGCACAGATCTGCAGATCTGCGGGCAGCTGTGACTGCTAACAATGAGCAGCCCAGGCTGCACTTTGCTCCTCATCAGAGGAAATGCAGAGCGTGCTCTGTAATTCATCTTTCTGACCCAGTTCATAAGAAACACTGCTCGTACTGGCAGGATCTCGTCTGACAGAAGGCATGTCAGCAAGAGCTTTTGCTCAGTCTCACTCCACTGGCCACAACAGAAGTGAGTACCAAAGCTATTGTCCTGGTAACTGCTGTTCTTGCTGTAATACTCAGCGCTTGCTTTTAGGAAAATAACAATCTATTTCCTTTGTATGCAGCAAATAACAAAGGGAAATTCGCAAACAGCATTATTAGACAGTCTTGTAGTTCACAGATGACAGTCAGAAACAGATAAATGTTTTATTGGCTAAACAGGAAGAAGAGCTGAATTGTAATACTAAGTTCAAATGAATTTTCTTTGAAAGGGGGTACTTCTCCGACACCCTTTGAAGAGTTTAAACCTGTGGAAATACTTAGGAATGGCTATTAAATTTAAAACTCAAGAAAAATACTTGGTTTATTTCTGATCACATCAGTTGGCCTGCCATAGTAATATTCTTCCTGCCTGTCCAACTGATTGAAGAGAAACAAAAAGCTGTAGGCTCCTCCCTCCTCAGAGGAATGCCAGGATTAAATGTGACACTTTCACCAAATGTTTCATCTTTTAAGTACTGTCCATGTAGTCCTTGAAGGAAAGTGGGGATATGTTAGGCAGGCATGGCTAGAAATGGTCAATTGCTGTTCTTGCAATGAACGTTGTGCCTGACAGGAAGTTCTGGTGCATTTGACACTGGTACCCATACAGGGTATTCTTTGTCTGCTGTCTCTGTACTGATTTCTTGCTACTTGCTACAAACTGTAAAATGTCTGGGATCTGTAAAAAATCTTAAATGGACAACACCAACTTTCCCCAAGCCCCTATGGTTTTCTTCTTAATTTTTCACTCAGAACACCCTCATTTTGAGGTTACTTACAATTTTCTCAGGAAGTTCCCTTAATGTTGATGGGGAATTTTGGTCACGTCAGAGCAGATGCTGTAGCAGGGAAGAAATCTTCAAGAATTGCTGCGGAATTTTCAGTTCTTTATTCATGTTACAGAGGGATTTCCCCCGCTTTCCACTCCTGTGGAACAAAAAGCAACTTTTAGTCTACTGTATTTGTGGGACCTTTAGGAATTCCTAGTCATACTTAAAAAGACTCAACCCTTCAGTGCCCTTACTCTTGTCTTTATTGCCCCATCTATTCCTATAGTCTTGGTTTGATAGGGAAAAGGGATTCTCTGGGAGCAAACACAGGACAAGGAAGGTGGCTGTCCTTGTCACTGGCTTGCAGTTTTCACTAGACACTGTCCTGTCAAGTCAGCCCATATTCAGAACACTCCAGTTTTGGCTGTGGTTTCATAATCCTGCTGTGGATCTCACGCATCCACACTTGGTCCCTGTTTTTCCCGTTTTCTGAAGTCCCATCAGGCAAAGGGCGTCAACCCAGCGGTGCTGACTGGGAGGCAGAGCCAGCAATGAGAGCAGCGTCACCTCTTTCCTTTGCTCGTGTACAAGAGGAAGAGAAAACCACTGCATCTTGCATCAGCTAAAAACGGTAGGCTGGTTGTAATCTACTCCTCAAACTGTCCCCTCCCTTGGCTCACTGCAGGCAGGGCTGACCCAAAATGTTTTGACAAACCCTGACAAGGTGAGTGGGGCTGTACATGGTTACACTTTCTTGCTCTCTGCAGATTTAAAGCATCAAGTTGTGTTCCAGTCATTCTTTTTCAATTTTTATTTTGCAGTAGCAGGTACAGGAAATGATGCTACAGCAAAAAAAGGTCACTGAGGAGATGAAGTAACTCTGTAATTTGCAGATCTGGGATCTAGGCACAGATCATTTATAGTTTCCATGTCTTTTGTGTAGAGTCCTCGTGGTACATGGGAGATGCAAAAGAAAAGAGATGGGGATGCTTCACCTGTACAAGAACAAACACTGCTCTTCAAACAACAAGGTCAGATCTCTAAATCTGTTTTTTCAGAAGCAGTAGGCCACACTCCGTATTAAATACTGATGGTGCTGTTCCAGAAAAGGAGATGTCCTCTATGCATTTTTTCAAATTATAAAAAGGATATTTTTTTTTAGTTCCAAAAATATTCCTGAATGTATATTCTTAGAATAGTTAAAACTATTAAAACTTCAGTTTTGTAATAATGTTTCTTCTCTGTTTCTGGGTCAGCTAACTTCAGTTGTCAACTTCCTCAGCTGGTACCAAATTCTAGTAACAGTTCTGGGACTTAACACTCTAAGTGCAGTCATGAAACTTTCTTTTAGGAGCCTTCCCAGGTAAAAAGTGCTAAAACAATGCAGCCAAATATATCACAAGCTACAGGTTACAGTAATGAAGCCCTGTAGAGCTGTGACTTCTAAGTATTTCCTAGAACAATACTCCTGGGACTCCTGACAGCTACGCTAAAAATGAAAGCCTTCCGTATTCAGTTCAGGATCAGAGAAACAATTCGAAAGACAAACATTTTAATTCATTTCAAGGGTTGTCTGTCAAACAAGGGCTCAGCAATCAAAAGCTGACAGCTTCCTGTCCTAGGGCAAGTTGTCTCACCTCGCTGAGGTGGCTGCAATCCAGGTGCTTCTGGCTCTGACTCCACTGCAAACATCTGCTCTGGCAGCGGTTCATCCTGGTCGGTGTCTGTGTGTACCTGAAAATGAGGTAAATACTCTCACACTTGGTGGGACAAAGTGGAAGCTACTTAGAAGAAACTTTAGAGCTGCTTTACAGGTTTTTAAGGCTCTTAGTCTTGGGGAAAAAAAAAAAAAGAAAACAAAACCCAACCCAAACCAAAACCGAAAACAAAACTCCTCTGACTGCGTCTGGATACCTTTTCTGAAATTTTATCTTGTACTAATCTCCAGTTCAAATAGGGAACTGTAAATCATCCGGATAAAACAGCTGACAATGCATTTCATATCTAAAATGTAGCAGTCTTTCTTCAGGAACAGTGATCAACAGCCATGCTGAGCACACAGGCCAACTGCATGATGTGGATGGAAGCAAAAATATCTAAAACCATTTAATTCAATTTTTAATGCTCGGGAATCTCAGTGTAAAATGGTTTCTGCGAGCCAGCTGCTGTTCCTGCTCCATGGGCTATCAACTTCTACTGGCCGGTCTCTAATTCCTAGAAATTGCTTTATGCCAAAGTCATTACTGCCTAATTAGAGCCCGCAACAAACAAGGGGATGAGCCAGGGAAGTTCCATGGCACTGTGGGCACAATTGCATGTTTACAGACTGCTGCCAGACACAGGGAGTGGAGCGGTTGGTTGGTCAGACTTGTACAAAAATGCTTTTGTGGCTGCCTTTAAGGGCTGGGAATTTATTGGCAGTTATTTCACCCATGGATCACCAGGTTCTTATTCAGAACCAAGACTGCAGAGTTTTCCTTTGCCCTTCCTTATTTCTTTTGTTTCACAGGAGGGCTGAGTTCACTCTAGAGATCGGGTTTGGGAGGGAAAGACCTGATTTTTGCTGAAAAAATAAAACTGTGAGAATCAAAGTCATTTAACTATGAAACATTGTTTAAATTTTTTAAAATCCTTAGAATGCAAAAGACAAGATTAATATTGCAAGGTCCATAATTTATTTTTCTAATCTGTCACTAAGGCATTCTTCATGGGAAACAGGTCACAATTGGAATTAGTTTTTTTTTCCCGATCTTGGACATTAGGAAAAATGTATATCCAGTATCTGGGTTAAGATAAACCTAATCTGTTTAGCTGTTAGTTGATTTTTTCAAAAGCACTTAATTTCAGTCACTTCTATTGCAATGTTTTGTGGGGTTTGTTTTGTGGTTTTTTTTTTTAATTGAGTGTGCAAACCTAAAGGCATTTGAAAAAATGCTGCTGCAATTTAATTTATACCACACGGAAGAGAAGCTGGATTTAATTTGAGATTTTGTGAAATGCTTTGTCAATGAACCACATAACGTATTAAGTAGATATATCCATGCATATTAATGCAGGATTGAGTATTGGAAGCACAAGTAGCAGGAGGAGGCTCAGGGAAGGGACAATGGATCAGGCCAGCACACTGCTTGTCATCCTCTGATTCCCCACAAAACCTTTCCACGAAGTTGGATTTTGCCTTAACAGGGGTGTGTCTGGATTCCACCTCGTGAGGAGAAAACCTGTCCTGCTTCTCGATTCCACTTCCTGAGGGGAAAACTTGCCCTGCTTCTGGATTCCACTTCCCGAGGGTAAGAGTTTTTTCCCCTCACGGGCACCTTTATTCCCAAAAAGGGAAATGGAAGAACATCTCGCTTCTGCACCGAGTTTTTCCCTCACGGGCACCTTTATTGCCCAAAGGAGAATGAAAGAGCATCTTTTCCTCCCACACTTTTTCCCTCATGGACACCTTTATTCCCTAAGAGGGGAATAGAAGGTCATCTCTCTCCCACACTGAGTTTTTCCCTCACGGGTACCTTTATTCCCTAAGCAGGGAATGGAAGAGCATCTCCTTCCCACCCTTCTCCCCTCACGGGCATCTTTATTCCACATGAGAGGAATGGAAGAGCATCTCCCTCCCTCCGGCGCCAAGTTTTCCCCTCACGGGCACCTTTATTCCCCCAAAGGGGAATGGAAGAGCATCTCCCTTCCTCCCTCTCTCCCTCATGTGCTTTTTCCCTGGCGTGTACCTTTATTCTCCCTAAGGAAATGCAGAATATCCCTCCCGTGCCGAGCTTTTCCCTCACAGACACCTTTATTCCCTAAGAGGGGAATGGAAGATCATCTCCCTCCCTCACACGCTTTTCCCCTCATGCGTACCTTTATTCCCCAAAGGGGAAAGGAAGAGCATCTCCTTCCCGCCCTTTTCCCCTCACGGGCACCTTCATTGCACAAGAGGTGACTGGAGGAGCCTCTCCCTCCCGCGCTTTTTCCTTCCCTCACGGGCACCTTTATTACCCCAAGGGGCTGGGGAGAGCATCTCCCTCTCCTCCTCCCTCACGCGCTTTCCCCCTTACGGGCACATTTATTCTTCTAAGGGAAATGGAGAATATCGCCCCTGGGCTGAGTTTTCCCCTCACGGGCACCTTTATTCCCCAAGAGGGGAATGGAAGAGCATTTCCCTCCCGCCCACACTTTTTCCCCCGCGGGCACCTTTATTCTCTTAAGGGAAATGGAGAATATCCCTCCGGCGCTGAGTTTTCGCCTCACAAGCATCTTTATTCCACAAGAGGGGAATGGAAGAGCATCTCCCTCACGGGCGCCTTTATTCCCCGGAAAGGGGGATTGGAAGAGCATTTTCCTCCCTCAGAGGCACCTTTATTCCCGGAGCGGGGAAGGGACGAGGATCTCTACGCCTCACGCCGAAGGCTGAGCGGTGCCCGCAGCCGCATCTCGCGCGCGCGCGCGCCGGGCGCGAGTCCTGCAGCGGTTTCGCTGCGGCCCCGCCCCTTTCTAATCGCGCCGCCATCCCCGAGCGGCGGCGGAGGGATACCCGGCTCCGGGCGGAGGGATCCGCACACTGGAGCCGCCCGTCGGGCAGGGAGAGCGGGAGGGAGGCAGGCAGGGAAGGAGGGCGAGGACGAGGAGGGGTCGAGCGATGCGGCGCGGCCGCGCTGGCTGAGCAGAGGTGGCCCCGCAGTTTGGGAGGACGGGGGTGGGAAGCGGAGCTGGCGCCGCGGGAGCGGCGGCGGAGCGGCGGCGGAGCGGCAGGAGAACAGCTGGGGAGGGGTCGAGGGGCGCTTCGGGAGCGGCGAGGGGAGAGCGGAACCTGAGGGGAGCGGCCAGCGCGGGGGAAGGGCGAGGCTGCGGGGCCGGGCGGCGTGTGCCGGTCCTGCCGCTCTCTGGCGTCGTAGTTTAGTGGAAAAGGGAAGGGATAGAAAAGGGAACTGATTTAAAATAGCCCCCGATCCCTCCGGGGGCCTGTTCCCTGTCGGTGCCATTGCGGGGGGGCAGCAGGGCTCTGGTGCAGCCGCAGCCCGGGGGGCTTGGCTGCGAGAGNGTCGCTGCCCTCGCTGCTCCCCTCGCCCGGGGTTGGGGCTTTTTTTGTGGGGAAGGGGCAGGATGAGCTTGCGGAGTTTCGCTGGAATTTCTCCTTCTTTTCTGAGCCGCTGCCGCTGCTGAAGCAGATTTTTCC